>CM031619.1:9098104-9143104 GCA_018398815.1 Conus ventricosus
TCGGAGATACGTAACGTTTCAAAATTCACACTAAAAAAATCACCAGGTGAAGAACGAATCACAAATGAGGGTACTGAAAACAAGTTTACAGTGACCCGTTAAGTTGTTAATAAAGCATTCCAAACAGTGCTATCGCGGGTGGTGTATATCTTGGACACTGGGAACCAGGAATAAAGAATAGACACATCTAAAAGGCGATGGTTTGAACCTAGACACGGTCAGAGATAAAACAGTTGAGCTCATTATACGAAAGGACCCGACTGTGGATACCGGTTCACACTGTCGACTGTGCTGACTTCCTTTCGAAGGTGTGTGTGTGTGTGTGTGTGTGTGTGTGTGTGTGTGTGTGCGTGCGTGCGTGCGTGCGTGCGTGCGTGCTTGCGTGCGTGCGTGTGTGCGTGTGCGTGTGTGTGTGTCGGGGAGGGAAGGGAGGGGACGGAGAGGCGAAAGGACATAGGCATATGGCTATCGCTCTCAACGTACGGTCACTGATCGGGGTGAAAAAGGCTATTGTACTGCCAGTGATCGTATCCAACCAGTTCTCAGGGTCGCAAAGCGTGAGTAACCTGAAAGTCAGTGAACCGTGGGGGCTTACGTCATGGCTTCTGGGGTAGACTTACTCTGAGTGATCTTCACCCATTTCCTTTGACGTCACACAAAATGGCAGATTAGTTCATTTGCTGTGCACCTTGCGTGCTTTTGGATTTCCCATACGATCGCCGCCTACTTGTTTTCCTTTTTGGCTGCAATGGCAAATTACGGAGTATGTCTTTTTTTTTTTCATCAGTTAATGATGAAGCACGCAATGCTGTTTTACTTGCTGCTTTTTGGCAGCTTTGATCGCGTTACTCATTATAGCTTATACACTCACATTGCTTATCTTAACTATTTCTGAGAAAGTATATTTTAACATGTGCCCTATCTTAGTTCTTTCTGCATTGAGTGATATATTTATCTACATCTACTCTACTGTCTCAATTCGGAGGAAATCAATGAAGTTTCTGTTGCTATATCTATGTAAGATAGTTATAAATTCATGCGATCGAGTTTTGCTGGTAATCGTAACCTGTTCTTTTTTTTAAGAGTCAATAACGATTACAAACAGAAAATACTGTAAGAGTCAATAACGATTACAAACAGAAAATACTGTAAGAGTCAATAACGATTACAAACAGAAAATACTGTAAGAGTCAATAACGATTACAAACAGAAAATACTGTAAGAGTCAATAACGATTACAAACAGAAAATACTGCTGGAAACGTTGACTGGAGAAAAAAAAGCCGACTGCTTCGTCAGCTTGGTAACATTTCCATGCTGGGCAGAGCTGGTAATGTATCACTAACGCTCATCATTCTGTCAGACTGGTTTTTACGAACATTCGTGACAGCAGAGAATAATTATAACCCCTCTTTTTCCAGCACAGCCTATCCCATACATTCCTAACCAAGCACAAAACACTTTACATTCTGGAAGAATCTTCTACGCTATGAATAGTATAGTGAATTTAATTAACAGAAAGTGCGGACCTCGGTCGTCTTCCTATTCGCTGGCAAATGAAAAGCCGAGCTTCTGGTTACAATAACGAAGGCAGATAATGTGTCTCACTGTACCAGCCGGCATGATGCAGTGGTGTCACAGATTTACAGGCTGGGAGGTCCTCTGTTCGAGTCCTGCTACGCATTTATTTGTGTGATTTTGCCCCCCCTCGTCTTCCCCCCCCCCCCCCCCCCCCTCCTTTGACTCCCAGGGAGTCACTGGAACACCACACTGAAGAACAGTTGACCAGGGTCCTCAAGTTGTGCTGGTCAGGTCTGTGTCTCGGCAAAGGGTGACTTCGTCCCGGCTATGAAGTTTCTTCAGTCAAAACGCGTGGGCGATGCTTTGCTTTTAAACAACTAAAACCTAAAAAAAATGTTTAGATCTCGAGTAAACATTTTCGACTAAATTGGCTTTTAAACATTTACTCCATCCAATACAATACACACACACACGCACGCACACACACACACACACACACACACACACACACACACACACACACACACACACACACACACACACACACACGCACGCACCCATCCCCCCCTCCCCCCCCCCACACACACACACATTAGAGCGCGCGTTCGAAACAAAACAAGTCAAATTCTAGTAAAAGTGCTTACAGGCCTACAGGCGAAAATGACTTTAGGCGAAATCAAAGCAACCAAAACGAAGCAAGAGACAAAGTGCTCCCATCCTTTCTTTCCCGCTGCAGCACACAACAGTGCTGCTTGTTTAGAAACGTCTTCTTCTCGCGCAGTGTCATCGATGTGATACGCCTTGCCAAAAGCCAACAACAAAAAACAACAAAACTAAACAAAAAAAGAAGAAAAAAAGGAAAGAGAAAAAAAAAATTCAAAGACTATCAATCACACCTAACATTATGAATACGTGAGACAGACCATCAATCACACATGGGACAGACCATCAATCACACCTAACATTATGAATACGTGAGACAGACCATCAATCACACGTGGGACAGACCATCAATCACACGTGGGACAGACCATCAATCACACGTGAGACAGACCATCAATCACACGTGAGACAGACCATCAATCACACGTGGGACAGACCACCAATCACACGTGAGACAGACCATCAATCACACGTGAGACAGACCACCAATCACACGTGGGACAGACCATCAATCACACGTGAGACAGACCATCAATCACACGTGAGACAGACCACCAATCACACGTGGGACAGACCACCAATCACACGTGAGACAGACCATCAATCACACGTGGGACAGACCATCAATCACACGTGGGACAGACCATCAATCACACGTGGGACAGACCATCAATCACACGTGAGACAGACCATCAATCACACGTGAGACAGACCACCAATCACACGTGAGACAGACCATCAATCACACGTGAGACAGACCACCAATCACACGTGAGACAGACCATCAATTACACGTGGGACAGACCATCAATCACACGTGGGACAGACCATCAATCACACCTAACAGAGGAATCAAAGGCAATCAACTCGAGACTGAAATAAAATGACTGTGCAACAGAACTCTGAAGCGTGCAAACCAACATCTAAGAAGGTGAAAGGGGAAGTTAAAAGGAAAGAAAGAAAGAGAGAGAGAGAGAGAGAGAGAGAGAGAGAGAGAGAGAGAGAGAGAGAGAGGAGAGGAGAGGAGAGGAGAGAGAGAGAGAGAGAGAGAGAGAGAGAGAGAGAGAGAGAGAGAGAGAGAGAGAGGTGTGCATGAAAGCGCACACACAGCAACCGTCCTTGTGATATACAGTTCAAAAACTGCCTTTTCTTTCTTTCTTTTTTTTCTCAATGCCCTACCGCTGAATTTTATTGCCTGAAAAGAACATTCGTCTTGTGTTAACCCTCCTCTTTTTCCTTTTTCTTACCCTCCTTTTTACGTATCACTCCTCGTGTTCTTACAAACACACGATTTCTGTGCATGACTGATTTCTGAAAGGAAAAACGCGTTGTATCTTTTAATGTACATCGAGTGTGCATTTTTTGTGCTCTAGTGTTTGTGGGTCTGTTAGTTGCGGTGCATATATTCATCTGTTTTGGTGTGGGTTTTTTGTGTGCAGTAACCACGCAAATGTCTAATGGTCTACGGAGAAACGGAGGCACATCAAAATGTTTCAATCATTGTCAGATGTTGTCAGTTCTTGTAATAAGTAGCGCGAACAGAAGATCCAAGGTTGCCAAAGCAAATACACAATAATATAGCAAGACATCTGTTTAAGGATACAACACATTTCGTGTAAAAAAGGAGTGACAAAAATCGCACGACCTGGGTTTTGTATTATTATTTGTATGGACAAATCAAAGAGTAGAAGACATGCATGGATCTGAGTGCATGTTTTGCCCTGGACAACCTGACTGTCGATGCTAGAAAGGTCGAGTTACATTCGAAACATCGACACAGTCTCCACACAGGCAATGCCAGACTGTCACGGTCAAAAAAAATAAACTCAACCAAATTCGTGGTCAATCGCCACCAGCCCAGTTGGACTTAAGCTCTAACGCAAATATTCTGGGCGTCAGGCTGACGGCCCCATGGTTCGGATCCAGGCAATTAAGCAAAGGGGGAGGCTAATCCTCATCCTCCACAGAGACGGTCTGTCCAACCAGCCGGACTAAATAGCTGACCGACGCATTCACCTGTCGCCTCAGCCAATTAAAGGCTATTTTTAGCTCTCGTGGAGACAGCACTGTCTGCTAGACGGACTAAGCTGTCTGGCCGAATGTCTCGAGTGGTCTGCCAGCCAACGTCTTGGAGCTTACCCAGACTCATCTAGCCACTTTAGAGTGACCAGTGTCCACGAGTTAAGCCACACGGCGCCAGTTAAGTAGGGAAGGGGGAAGGTAGTGTGTGGTGGGGGTGAAATCTAGCTAATCAAATTAAATGACCAATTGACCACCACAGAGAGTAAGGTGTGTAGGCGTGACTGTCATGATTTGAATATCCAATGGAATTAGAGGAGATAACTTCGGGTAAAAATACTGACCAATGGTACTCGCCCTTTTGGACAGATCGGAACACAATAAGAAGGATGTGAGAGTGAGAGAACGGGAGAACGAGGGGAGAACGAACAGAGAGACTGAGAGAGAGAGGTCTGAGTGTAATCTCTGAGGAGAGAAAAGCAGAGAGATGAGGGGAGGAGAGAAGAGAACCAAGTTGAGAGATTAGCATGAGATAGTCTGCAGAGGAAGGACTGAGGAGAGATGTGGAGAGAGAGAGAGAGTTGCTAACTAATGAAGAAGAAAAGAAAGAAAAGAAAAAAAGAAAAGAAAAGCAACCATGTCCATTTGATAAGAGCAGACTAGAAGAGAGAGAGAGAGAGAGAGTGCAATGCGTTAATGCAGGAAGAAAGAAAGGAGAACAGATCGATGTTGATAGTCACTGTTCTATCTTCACTGGGGTTCGACCTCATACTTGGCCAGCGCCGCTTTCATCGGCAGTCCACAGACCAACGCCGGTGCCAGCAGACCAACACCAGTGCCAGCAATTGTGCCGTATTGTGAAAGTGACAGTGAAAAGAAAAAAAAAGGAAAAGAAAAAGAGACAGTGATTCGTGAATAGTTAAGATCACCTGGCCAGGTAAAGTAGAAATCTATTTATACCCGGGTTAGTTAATGATGTTTTAGACAAATGATTTTGTGAAGTTCAGGAAAGAGAGAATGTTTTATTTGTTTGATTCCATATGCATTGATGTTTCGTTCTATGAACATGTGTAGTAAAGTTATAGACTTTACTAGTGGTTTGATGTGACGAATGCATGATATATGAATGAGATCGTAAGCAAGCTGTGAGTGTGTTTGGGCTGTGCGCTAGTCCTTCCTCCATCGACATCACCCGAGGTTGACAATTTATTGGCGAGCTTGCCAGGATATTCTGGCCCATTTATTATAATTGTTCAACTTCTCAGAGAGGAAGCTGGGTGGGATTCAAGTATTGTAATCCTAAGACAAGGGGTTGTCTTACTGTATGTTCCCAAGATAGTTAAATACTAGGCTTGGCATTGCTTCCAAGATAGTTAATACTAGGCTTGGCATTTCAGCCCAGAGTACTTATTTCGCACAGATTACCTATAATTCACTCTCATAGTTGGGTCAGGCGCTGGGCGTCTTATAAAAACTAATTACGTTGTCCCAAGCTAATATTATCATTCATAGGATTGTGCTATTACGTCACTCGTGTCGGTAACCACCAGTTTGGCTGTCGTTGTCATAAAATCTTGTTCAAAAAAAAAAAAAAAAAAAGAGATATAATGGCGGAAGAAAAGAACACCCCTATTGAACAACTTGTGAGTGTCGCTCGTGATCTAGGTTACTCAGGAGATGAGTTGCGTGCATTCGTCGAAAACCAGCAAAAGATGGAAAGGGATGAACGCGCGGAAAGACGCCGTATCGCAGTAGAGGCGCAGGAAACAGAAAGAATGAAGCAGGAAACAGAAAGAATAAGGGAAGCGCAGGAAACAGAAAGAATGAAGCAGGAAACAGAAAGAATAAGGGCAACGCAGGAAACAGAAAATTTAAAGATTCAGTTAGAATTAGAGAAAGTAGAATACAAAGGAGACCACCGAGGATGGTAGTTCAGTTTCCAGTGACTCTGTGCGTAGCTATGCCCCCCGACCCAAGCTGCCAAAATTCTCGGAAGGAACCGATTCGATTGATGCATACATCAGTCGTTTCGAAACGTTTGCGACCAGTCAGGGTTGGCCTTCAGAAGAGTGGGCAGTCATTTTGTCAGCGTTACTGACGGTAAGGCATTACAGATTTTCACTGCGTTACCAGCAGAACAACAGTCTGATTTCGGCGCTGTGAAGGAATCATTGATGAAGGGATTTGACCTCACAGAGGAGGGGTTCAGGAAGAAATTTCGTTCAGCTAAATTACAAGCAGGTGAGACGTACACTCAGTTTGGTGCACGTTTGGATCACTATTTTGAGAAGTGGTTAGAGTTGAGCGGTACGAAAAAGGAGTTCGCTGAGTTGAAAGAGCTAGTTATGAAGGAACAGATTTTGTCAGGTTGCGGCCCTGAGTTAACCATACATTTGAAAGAGAGACAGCCAGAGACAGCAGGAGAGTTGTTGAAGTTCGCAGAGGTGTATAGAGAGGCACGTTTGGGCACTAAGGTGCAGAGAAACAGGTGCTAGGCACAGGTGAGAAGAGTGCAAGGAGACTAGGGGAGTTTTCTGCAAAGTCTGCAAACCCAGTGGTGGGGCAGAAGGAAGGGCAAAGAGACATTAGGTGTTTCATTTGTCACAAGAAGGGACATGTGGCGAGGGATTGTCGCATGAGTTCCAGAAGGCAGCAGCCTTGCAAGAGGTGGATAAGGGTCGTCAAGGGAAACGACCTGCAGTGGAACCAAAAGGGATCCGATCTGAAGAGGGTGGAGTGCAGCCTATGGCTAGCACTGGACAGCATCAGTGTCAGGGATGGAGGGCACTAGGCTGAGTGGTTCGTTACCAGTGGAAGAAGGGTGGATTGGCCAGCAGAGGGTGAAAGTGTTACGAGACACTGGTTGTTCGTGCGGGGTAGTACGAACAACGCTGGTCGAGAAAGGGGATTTGACAGGGCAAATCCAGACCTGTACTCTAATCGATGGCACTGTGAGGGAGTTTCCAGTTGCTAAGATAGAAGTACGTACCCCTTACTTCTCAGGCGAGTTGTCTGCGTTGGTGATGGAGAAACCCCTTCATGATTTGATCATTGGAAATATTCCAGGGGCAAGGGATCCAGGGGATCCTGAGTTGTTGACTGCTACAGGGGCAGCAGTTCAAACACGGAGCAAGAAGGAGGAAAAGGTTGATAAACCGTTAGTCGTTCCGGCAAGGAAGTCAGGCATAGATGTGTCGCCTGATGAGTTTAGGGCAGCGCAGGAACAAGACCCTTCGCTCGTGAAGTCTTGGGAGTTGGCAAGAGGTGGAGAGAAACAGGAGTTAGAGGAGGTGAGACAGAATTTCTTGTGAAAGGCGGGCTGTTGTACCGAGTGTTCACCAAGGGGAAGACAGGTAAGGTGACCACTCAGTTAGAGGTACCAGCAGGTTATCGTGACACTGTCATGTCAGTGGGTCACGAGTCGCTCATGGCGGGTCATCTCGGCACCAGCAAAACAGCTGACCGAATCTTTGATGACTTTCATTGGCCAGGAGCAATGGCAGACATCAAGCGTTTTCTGCATGTCATGTGACGTGTGTCAAAGGTCAGCCACAAGAGGGGTGAAGAGGAAGGCGCCTCTTAAACAGCCTCCTTTAATTGACACACCATTCAGGAGGGTGGCTGTTGATCTGATTGGCCCAATCGCGCCCTGTTCCAAAGGCGGGCACAGGTATGTGTTGACACTCGTGGACTACGCGACCAGATACCCAGAAGCAGTTGCATTGAAAGGCGTAGATACGCAACAGGTCGCTGAAGGGCTGGTAGACATCTTTCTCGCGTGGGTGTGCCAGCACAAATTCTCAGTGACAGGGGGTCACAGTTCACCTCAGGCGTGATGAGGGAGGTCAACAGGCTGCTAGGGATCACACAGCTGCTCACTACCCCATACCATCCACAATGCAATGGCTTGGTGGAAAGATTCAACGGTGTGCTGAAGGGCATCTTAAAGAAGCTCTGTGAGGAAAGGCCAGCAGATTGGGACCGCTACATTCCAGCGGCACTGTTTGCCTACAGGAAGCCCCTCAGGAAAGCACAGGCTTTTCGCCATTTGAGCTGCTGTATGGGCGGACAGTTCGGGGACCAGTGTGCATTCTCAAAGAGCTGTGGTCCGGAGAACAAGTCCGAAGAGGTCAAAACCACATATCAGTATGTGGTGGACTTACGCAATAGCTCGAGGAGACATGTAAGGTCGCAAGGGAGAGTTTGCAGGAGGCTAGGGTCGTCCAGAAGAAGCAGTATGACAGGAAGGTGAGGAAGCAATTCCTCAAGGTGGGAGATCAAGTCCTGTTACTGCTTCCCACGGATCACAACAAGCTGCTGATGCATTGGAAGGGACCATTCACCATCATTGAAAAGGTAGATCAGGACTACCGAATCGATGTGAATGGGAAATCAAAACTTTTCCATGCAAAATTTGCTCCGCAAATATATTCAGCGTGAGACTCAGCACATAGGCGCAGCAGCAATCATTGATGGAGGTGAAGGAGACCCAGCAGAAGAAGGGGAGATTTTGTTGCCTGAGTTTCCAGGAGAAGAGTCATACAGGGATGTGTCACTGTATGAAGGGCTAGACAGTAGGAGACAGGAGGAAGTTAGGGGGCTCCTAGAACGGTATAGGGCGTCCCTGACTGATAAACCAGGCAGGACAACTCTAGAAACATGTACGGTGGAGTTAACATCGCAGAAACCCGTACATGTGAAAAGCCTACCCGATCCCATATGCCACCAAGCAAGTGATCGAGGAGGAGGTGGAAAAGATGTTGGACCTTGGGGTGATTGAACCGTCCAAATCATCATATAGTGCACCCGTCGTCTTAGTGAGGAAAAAGTCAGGTGAGCATCGATTCTGTGTCGACTATAGACGTCTGAACAGTGTCACCAAGGTCGATGCAGAGGTCATACCGAACATGGAAGACCTGTTTCGCTCAGATCGCCACAAGCAAGAGCCAGTATTTCACCAGGATAGATCTGAGCAAGGGTTACTGGCAAATAGCCCTGAGTGAGGACTCAAAGGAAGTCACAGCATTCTCCACTCCTATGGGGCTATACCAGTGGCGAGTACTTCCTTTTGGTATGGTCAACGCGCCTGCAGTCTTCTCTCGGATGATGAGGAAGTTATTGACGGGATTGGAAGGCGTTGTGAATTTCATGGATGACATTCTGATAGCGTCCGAGACATGGGAGGAGCATATGAGGCAGCTAGGAGCAGTTTTAGAGAGGTTGAGGAAAGCCAATCTCACAGCCAGACCAACAAAGTGCCAGGTTGGTTTTCCAAGCCTGGAGTTCCTAGGTTTGTTGTCGGAGGCGACACAAAGCAGCCAGAAAGGGGAAAGGTGGAGAAGATGATGAATTCAGAGAGACCAAAGACCAAAACAGAAGTCAGGAGTCTGCTAGGTTTTATTGGGTTCTATAGGGAGTTTGTCCCCAAATTTTGCTGCAATCACGAGTCCTCTCAGTGATTTGGTCAAGGCAGGGAAACCGGCAGTGGTCGAATGGTCAGACGCTGCAGAGCAAGCACTGCAGACGGTGCTGGAAAGACTAGGTTCCCGTCCCATCTTGAAGCTACCAGATATGTCCAAACCATTTTTGTTGCGGACAGATGCATCAGTGGTGGGATAGGTGCAGTATTGCTGCAGGAGCATGAAGAGGTCGAGTTCCCTGTGAGATATGCTAGCAGGAAGTTGACAAAGTGTGAAGAAGGGTACGCAACGGTGGAGAAGGAGTGTTTAGCTGTCGTGTGGGCCGTGCAGAAGTTCCACAAATACTTGTATGGGAAAGAGTTCGTGATAGAGACGGATCATCAACCACTCAAGTTCTTGCAGGAGGCGCAGTTGAAAAACAGCAGAGTTCTGCGTTGGGCAATGGCACTGCAGCCCTACAGGTACCGAGTGCAGTACATTCCCGGTCGACAGAATGTCGGAGCTGACTATTTAAGCCGTGTAGTCTAGCAAGCTGCAACTCAGAGGAAGTCAGTCATATCCGGGGTGCTTTGTTGATAATATGTGTTGATGACAGTTATGTTGATTGGATATGGGTTCATTCCCAGTTGGCTATGGTTCATATTTTTTTTGTGTGTGAGACTTGTTCATATTTTCTTTGTGAGACTTGTTCATGTGGATGTAGTTATGCTTGGAGCATACAGTCGCTTGTGTAGTGATGCATTATTTGCAATAAGTGAGGATGGAGATTCCTCAGTGAAGTGTCATGGATCGTGATCATATTATATTGTGCTTTTCATAAGAATTGTGAAAAGGAGAGATGGCAAATCCGCAGGTAGGGGAATTGCATAAGTGCGCACAGAGGTCGTTATAAAATGAATTGAAATAACGCAAGAGCGCACGTCAATGATAACTCATTGGAGTGGTATTCACTAATGATATATTTTATAATTTGTAAACCGGTTGTTGTAAAGTATTTTTCAAACTTTGCACGTGTAGCTGTGGGTCAGCAAATTCGGTGTTGTCTTTTTTGTACCGTTGTTTTGAGACAATGCGGAGCATGGTCTTTTGCAAGGGGGAAATTGTCACGGTCAAAAAAATAAACTCAACCAAATTCGTGGTCAATCGCCACCAGCCCAGTTGGACTTAAGCTCTAACGCAAATATTCTGGGCGTCAGGCTGACGGCCCCATGGTTCGGATCCAGGCAATTAAGCAAAGGGGAGGCTAATCCTCATCCTCCACAGAGACGGTCTGTCCAACCAGCCGGACTAAATAGCTGACCGACGCATTCACCTGTCGCCTCAGCCAATTAAAGGCTATTTTTAGCTCTCGTGGAGACAGCACTGTCTGCTAGACGGACTAAGCTGTCTGGCCGAATGTCTCGAGTGGTCTGCCAGCCAACGTCTTGGAGCTTACCCAGACTCATCTAGCCACTTTAGAGTGACCAGTGTCCACGAGTTAAGCCACACGGCGCCAGTTAAGTAGGGAAGGGGGGAAGGTAGTGTGTGGTGGGGGTGAAATCTAGCTAATCAATTAAATGACCAATTGACCACCACAGAGAGTAAGGTGTGTAGGCGTGACTGTCATGATTTGAATATCCAATGGAATTAGAGGGAGATAACTTCGGGTAAAAATACTGACCAATGGTACTCGCCCTTTTTGGACAGATCGGAACACAATAAGAAGGATGTGAGAGTGAGAGAACGGGAGAACGAGGGGAGAACGAACAGAGAGACTGAGAGAGAGAGGTCTGAGTGTAATCTCTGAGGAGAGAAAAGCAGAGAGATGAGGGGAGGAGAGAAGAGAACCAAGTTGAGAGATTAGCATGAGATAGTCTGCAGAGGAAGGACTGAGGAGAGATGTGGAGAGAGAGAGAGAGAGTTGCTAACTAATGAAGAAGAAAAGAAAGAAAAGAAAAAAAGAAAAGAAAAGCAACCATGTCCATTTGATAAGAGCAGACTAGAAGAGAGAGAGAGAGAGAGAGTGCAATGCGTTAATGCAGGAAAAAGAAAGGAGAACAGATCGATGTTGATAGTCACTGTTCTATCTTCACTGGGGTTCGACCTCATACTTGGCCAGCGCCGCTTTCATCGGCAGTCCACAGACCAACGCCGGTGCCAGCAGACCAACACCAGTGCCAGCAATTGTGCCGTATTGTGAAAGTGACAGTGAAAAGAAAAAAAAGGAAAAGAAAAAGAGACAGTGATTCGTGAATAGTTAAGATCACCTGGCCAGGTAAAGTAGAAATCTATTTATACCCGGGTTAGTTAATGATGTTTTAGACAAATGATTTTGTGAAGTTCAGGAAAGAGAGAATGTTTTATTTTGTTTGATTCCATATGCATTGATGTTTCGTTCTATGAACATGTGTAGTAAAGTTATAGACTTTACTAGTGGTTTGATGTGACGAATGCATGATATATGAATGAGATCGTAAGCAAGCTGTGAGTGTGTTTGGGCTGTGCGCTAGTCCTTCCTCCATCGACATCACCCGAGGTTGACACAGACCATGAGTCTGTTTCTGAACAGAGACCAGGAACACCGGCAATGCCAGACCATGTGTCTGTTTCTGAACAGAGACCAGGAACAGACTTTTAAAACACATGACAAGAATTAGGTCCGGGATTTCTCTTCTGATAAAACATCTTATTGTCACAAAAGATACGAAGATAAAGATCATAGGCACAGGTGCTTGCGCAGAAAATTCATTCATTTGGTGCTATTGTTGTCCTGCAATAAAACGAAATTTAAGATCGCTTTTGAACCGTTAAAAGGTGTTTCTCTTCTTTAGATTAGATTAATCGTGCTAATGCCTACTGTCAAGGACTATCATATCAAGAGCAGACATCAATTTACTAGTCTAAAACTTTCAACACTGGGAAATGCAATATGAATTTTGAATGCTCGCTCAGGCATTTTACACATTGTCACGACCGACCCCTGAGGTCTGCCCTGACAGGATCGTCTAGATGGAGTGAAGGGAGTGACTGACCTCACACGCCTCGCAAGAGACCACACAAGAAAGATTACAATACAACACCCCATTTATTCACACCAACACACACAATCACAATTAAGCATTCCAACACACACAACATGCACAATCACAATCAAGCATTTCAACACACACGACATACACACAATTAAGCATTCCAACACACACAACATGACCATAATTAAAATAAGCATTTCCAGCACACACAACATAAACCATGATTATAAATATGCATTTTCCAGCACCCATCCCTTTCCGTGTCTCATGTAGTTCCCCCCACACCCCTGCCTCTCCAAAGTCCACTGGGAGCACCCTGACGCACCAGTGCCCCAAACCGGGTCGGTTTCTTGAACGGAGTGTCCTTCGATGCCGACACCACTGACACACACAACAATACGCCCAAATCGCACGCCACAGAGCTAACCACACCGGTCACATGGGCTGTTTGAAGTGCGAGGACAGTGGAGAGCGCCATCCCGTGGGACGAGGTGTTGTCGCTGGAGGTCCCGGACAGGATCAGGACCGTCCGGCAAAGCCCACGTGCTTCTCCACCAGCGCGCGGGCCCCAACCAGTGTGCGGCCCCAACCAGTGCATGGCCCCAACCAGTGCAGGCTCCGGTGTGAAGCCCCCGGGAGGAGGGAAAACGGAACTGGGAGGAAAGAAGAAAGGGTACTGGAACCCCGCAGTCAGTACGGTCTGACACATGCTGTTAAATCCTAACAGCCCCTCGCATGATGGGAGAGAGGAGGCTTGCCGAACACATCAATATCACCAGCCCAACACAGACCCGAGCATAACACAGTAAACAAACCAACTGAGGAATGTTCGCTAAAGGTCTTGTCCACACGAAGCAGGCAAGAGACTGCATTAAATTAACAGGCTATAAAACGAATATGAATTATCTTCATCCTTCCCTCACTCACGTTCAACATTTTCCTTTCTTAGGAACTGAACTAATACAGCAACCATTGCTTTAATAACTGCCACCACATTTGCAAATAATAATTCCAATGGCACAATTATTCCCACATTTTATAGCAACATTTCAAAATAACACAAATCTCCAACCACGCATCCAAACAACTAAATCATGCATACGCACGCTCGCAAACATAAAACTCGTTTCTCCTTGCACCCACAAACAGACGGTGGCTGAAGAATAAGAGTCCGGCGAATGTGACAGGGGCGGACGAGCGAGACCAAGCAAGTACCAACCCTGAATCAACCAGGTATACTCTCCCCTCCCCACCGACTACCGCATCACCAGATGCATAAAAAGGAGAAAGAATTTTGGATATAATTTAGAATGGCCAGGTTAAAGATTGAATTAAACCAGAAAAGCGGTCTCAAACAATATATTCTTTTTATAATTTTTGAAAACAAAAGAAAATTGCGCAAAAGAGAATTAGCCGGCTAACAAAAAAAAACAAAAAAAAAACACAAACTGATGCTTACCAGCTACCTGTGGGTGACCCAGAAGTGAAGGGTCAAGCGACTCTCTGCCCTCTGTCCAGTCGAGAGGACCACAGAGCAGATGCGGAAAAGAGATGATGTCCCTCCCCTACAGGCCGACTGTAGAATGAAGGTAACCGACCGTACCTTCGACGAAGTGGTGAAGAACCAGGACCGGAGCAGGCGCTCCCAGAGACATCTTCCGCTCGAGTGAAGAGAAAACCTGCCTAAGCGATGGCGGCCAACATGCCACCCTACGTCACAGTGAGAATACCTCAAGCCCAAGAGGAATCTTGCACATGCGGCAGGTGAAAAGACAGGTGAGAGGCCGATAGACAGCAAGTTTCGAGAGAAAGGTACCAGCCACCCGTGAACCTTCAGGATGAATTGCACGGGCAGTGGAATTAGAGAGAGAGAGAGAGAGAAAGCAAACCTAACCTGAGCTGAACGACATAAGTGGCAAACGCACCACAAGCCACATTAAGGGACGGATACACGACCACAGCAACGACAATAAATAAATGAATAATTCCGCCACCCCAGATGGGTCAATCGTCGTAGGCCTCGTGACAAACTCGTGACAAACCCCCCTTCTAAAAGCATCTGTTTCCTCTGAGATACAGTGCTCCTTTGAACCTTGATGCATGTGCAAAATCACAACAATGGGACCGAACCCAACACTCTGTGACCGACAGAGTACGATAAATCCAATACAACCGTTTCACGATAGAATTACACAGGAAATACATAAATACTACATTTATCAAACACTAAGCAAACCTTCCAACAATAACAGCAGCAATCCGAACCAGTGGTGCATCACTACCGTTAACATTACTGAAGTGAAAACTGTCACTACACCTGATACAGAAGACAAAAGGGGATATAACCCTGGTTGAGGGGAAGTGTCCCTCTGACTGATTTCTCCAATGTGCTGACTACGGAGCTCGGCTGAGATAGTCAGCATCCGTATCGCATGGAACCCTTGATATGGCGAAAAGTGAACGCATGACTCGCAGTTCCACTGCCTAACTCATGATCGACGACTGACTGCCGGATCCGTGTCCAGGCACTGAAGAGGATGAATGATCGCTCTCCAGTACAAACTCCGGCCGTACTTCTTCTTGGGTACGCCCTGGAACTCTTGGCATAACCTGGCAGTTGATCTTCCGAGCATGAGGAAGGTTTGAACCAAAGCAAACATCCTGCCACGAACTCTTCCTCGACGAGGGGAACAGTGGGGAATGTCCTGAATCACCGACACTGCATCCTCATCGCCACTCTCCACAACGACAGGGGTGAATCCTGCCTGGCACTGAGTTCGTCGCACGTATGCCTTCAAAAGGTTGCATAACAGGCTTTCCTTGCCTCGCACGCGAACCCGATAGTCCGTCCACGAGGTTTGCCTGCACACAGGCGACGCAACATCTGCTTCAACGTCCCATTAAAGCGCTCGACAAGGCCATTGGCCTGCGCATGATAGGGTAACGTTGTCCGTTGGCAGACATCGCAACGTGGCAGTACTGCCTAACCTGAGAATGCATCCCCCGGCCAGAAGATGTCCTGTCTAACTCGCTCGAGAGTCCTTTTTGAGCCCATATGACCTGCCATGGGTGAATCATGGGCCTGCCGAGAACAGATTCTCTCCAAGCTTTGGGGAACGACTAGCTGCTTGGCCACTCGATCTGCCTGAGTGAAAACCCTAAAGAGGATCCCCTTGTGGAGCTTGAAGCTCACCTTGGCGTGTCGGGCAGACTGAGCGGGACGATCTACCAGTTGTCGCAGGCGTTGGACATCCAAGTCCCTGGCCTGAAGACGGACCATGGTAGCAGGATCGGCCCTTGCCAGAACCTCGTCAGAGATCGGCTGAAGAACGGGACGCAATTCCTGCTCCTGCTTCTTAGCTTTGGCGCGTGTGGTAACTCCCACACACGCCTGTACGGCAGATCCGTAGACACAGACTGACTGCGTCCGTCCGCAAAGGTTGATAGATTCCCTATGAGAAGGGAATACATAGTCGCTCCACCGCGATGGCCCACACTTCGCCACAGAAGTAGGGGGTGGAGACAGGAATGAGTACAGAAGGACGGGTGGAGGTAAAGCCAGCCTCCAACCCGCACACATCGTAACTGGCACCCCTGCTGAGCCTCAGGGAAACCAAATCCTTATCCACAAAGATCGTTGATTCTCCCGAATCCCTGATGGAGTCGACCAGGAAGACCCAACAACAGAAAGAAATACTGGACACTCTGTACCACCAGAAGCTGGGATGGACCCCACGTTAGCCGAGGCACGAGGACGCTGGAAAGGACTAGCCCCATGACTAACCGGCGGCTTTAGGGCAATCCTTCCTAATGTGGCCGGGACGACCACAAAGAAAACACAGTCGGGGTGCTGAGGTCCCCGATGAACTGCCTGCCTTGCTCGACCCGCTAGCCGTCATCGGCGCCCTATTGCCACTAAATCCTGTGGGGGTCTCCTGTCCGTATCTGGGCGATGCCCATAAGCTCTACGGGCTTCAGCAAACACCTCAGCGGTCTGAATCGCAGCCGCGAAATCCTGAGGTGCTGTCTCGCCTATACGGATCCTCAACTCTGGGGACACGGTGTGGTCACTGTTCGATGAGAATCAGATCCTCAAGCTCCAGCTTAGCCAACTGACGCCAGTACCCTAGCGTTTTGCGCAGCCTATCTCCAAACATGCACGAAGGTCTTATCGTTATTCTTATTTCATGACCTAAACATCCTCCTAGTACGTCTCTGGAGTAAGGTGGAAACGCTTATGCAGAGCAACTGCATGTCTGCATAAGACGCGCCTTCATTAGAGTAAGCACACACTCCCTTGCAGCACCAGATAATCCAGAAAAAAGGTGCATGGCCTTTTGTTCCTCAGACAATTGGTATGAACTAGCAACCTTGTCAAAATGCTCTAAGAACATATCAATGTCCTCACTAGGTCTGAACTCCGGAGCTTTAACTTTGGGCCTCTAACTCTATCACTTGCCTGTCGATCAACCCCCTGATTTACAGATGCGGGAGACCGTGAAAGAAGTGTTCCATCTCCTCCCTACGCAGAGCCTCCATCCTGTCTAGTTCTTCCCTACGGAGGGCTTCCTGTCTGACAGCCTCTTCCCTATGCAGAGCTTCCTGTCTGGCAGCCATCTTCCCTACGCAGCGTAGCCTCTTCCTTACGCAGAGCTTCCTGCCTATCCAGCTCTTCCCTACGGAGGGCCTCCTGCCTGACAGCCTCTTCCCTACGGAGGGCTTCCTGCCTATCAGCCTCCTCTCTGTGCTCTCCCTACGGAGGGCTTCCTGCCTATCCAGCTCTTCCCTACGGAGAGCCTCATCCTCACGTCGCTGTCGCTCCAAAAACATCAGACAGAGGCGATATCCTGAGCAGGATTTAACACTCCCGACATGGGAGGATGACCCGTCTGGCCCGTCCCTTGGGACTCGACTTTCCCATGAGGAAAGTCCCCCGGGCATACTCCTTACGGGGAAACATGGAGAGGAGAAGGTTTCGGTTTCTGCGACTCAACAAACCCACAGTTGCTTCGCTATACTCTGACGCTTCCGAGCGCCAGTCGGGGTCTCAGCAGGAAGATCCCCTAGTGAAGAAGTATGAAAGTACTCACTGGACTATCGGCTACAGCACTGGAATAAGTGGAAGTCACTGTAGTCGAAGTACTGGTACTAATAGTAGGAACTACATTTTGAAAACCCTTCTTCTTGACGCACTGCGTCGCCATAACCACCAGCACCCGACGTTGCCATGACAACTATATCCTACGGTTCTCAAATAAGGGAAAGACAATTCCACTAGAGAGAAACAAATACCGCTCGGATATGTCACGTCCTTGGTGACTGACTGAGAAACAGTAAATAAAAAAAAACGTCAACGAACAATGTTCGCTGCTCCCACTCTGGCAACACCGCGCTCGCGCTCCACAGCACGAGCAACAGTGCGGTGGGGCTCACCCAAAAAAAAAAAAAAAAAAAATGTCCGGCTGCTCCCACTCTGGCAACACCGCGCTCCACAGCACGAGCAACAGTGCGGTGGGCTCACCAGAAAAAACAAAACAAAATGCAGACGGAATCCGGAGAGAGGAAAAGTGACACTAACGTCCGATACACCCACCTGTACTCAATAACCACCCGTAAAAAAAAACTGGTTAACTACAAAACAGAATGACAGACTGAGTGGCAACAGAAAGGAAAGTCTTACGGCCGTACTGCTTGAGGCACCCGGCGAAGGAGGTCTGGACGTGGTCGATTCCCCCTTGGTCTCACCTCGACTCCCCATTCACCCCAGATGTTCCTTCAGGCCACCAAGACTCCCTACACGCTAGAGTCACCCAGCCAACCACCCACAAACAAACATGACAACCTAACTAAACGTATACAAAACAGACAGGACTGGACAGGTACTCCGCGAAACGAGAGAGACAGTCAGAACCCTCACATCCCGGACGAGCCCCCACAAATGTCACGACCGACCCCTGGAGGTCTGCCCTGACAGGATCGGTCTAGATGGAGTGAAGGGAGTGACTGACCTCACACGCCTCGCAAGAGACCACACAAGAAAGATTACAATACAACACCCCATTTATTCACACCAACACACACAATCACAATTAAGCATTCCAACACACACAACATGCACAATCACAATCAGCATTTCAACACACACGACATACACACAATTAAGAATTCCAACACACACAACATGACCATAATTATAAATAAGCATTTCCAGCACACACAACATAACCATGATTATAAATATGCATTTCCAGCACCCATCCCTTTCCGTGTCTCATGTAGTTCCCCCACACCCCTGCCTCTCCAAAGTCCACTGGAGCACCCTGACGCACCAGGTGCCCCAAACCGGGTCGGTTCTTGAACGGAGTGTCCTTCGATGCCGACCACCACTGACACACACAACAATAACGCCCAAATCGCACGCCACAGAGCTACCACACCGTCACATGGGCTGTTTGAAGTGCGAGGACGGTGGAGAGCGCATCCCGTGGGACGAGGTGTTGTCGCTGGAGGTCCCGGACAGGGATCAGGACCGTCCGCAAAGCCCACGTGCTTCTCCACCAGCGCGCGGGCCCCAACCAGTGTGCGGCCCCAACCAGTGCACGGCCCCACCAGTGCAGGCTCCGGGTGAAGCCCCCGGGAGGAGGAAAACGGAACTGGAGGAAAGAAGAAAGGGTACTGGAACCCCGCAGTCAGTACGGTCCTGACACATGCTGTTAAATCCTAACAGCCCCTCGCATGATGGGCGAGAGGAGGGTTGCCGAACACATCAATATCACCAGCCCAACACAGACCCGAGCATAACACAGTAAACAAACCAACTGAGGAATGTTCGCTAAAGGTCTTGTCACACGAAGCAGGCAAGAGACTGCATTAAATTAACAGGCTATAAAAACGAATATGAATTATCTCATCCTTCCCTCACTCACGTTCAACATTTTCCTTTCTTAGGAACTGAACTAATACAGCAACCATTGCTTTATAACTGCCACCACATTTGCAAATAATAATTCAATGGCACAATTATTCCCACATTTTAATAGCAACATTTCAAAATAACACAAATCTCCAACCACGCATCCAAACAACTAATCATGCGTACGCACGCACGCAAACATAAAACTCGTATCTCCTTGCACCCACAAACAGACGGGGCCGAAGAATAAGAGTCCGGCGAATGTGACAGGGGCGGACGAGCGAGACCAAGCAAGTACCAACCCTGAATCACCAGGTTCTCTCCATCCCCACCGACTACCGCATCACCAGATGCATAAAAAGGAGAAAGAATTTGGATATAATTTAGAATGGCCAGGTTAAAGATTGAATTAACCAGAAAAGCGGTCTCAAACAATATTTCTTTTATAATTTGAAAACAAAAGAAAATTGCGCAAAAGAGAAGAATTAAGCTGGCTAACAAAAAAAACAAAAAAAAAACACGAAACATGATGCTTACCAGCTACCCGTGGGTGACCCAGAAGTGATGGGTCAAGCGACTCTCTGCCCTCTGTCCAGTCGAGAGGACCAGCAAGCAGATGCGGAAAAGAGATGATGTCCCTCCCCTACAGGCCGACTGTAGGAATGAAGGTACCGACCGTACCTTCGACGAAGTGGTGAAGAACCAGTGACCGGAGCAGGCGCTCCCAGAGACATCTTCCGCTCGAGTGAAGAGAAAACCTGCCTAAGCGATGGCGGCCAACATGCCATCCTACGTCACAGTGAGAATACTCAAGCCCAAGAGGAATCTTGCACGGCGGCAGGTGAAAAGACAGGTGAGAGGCCGATAGACAGCAAGTTCGAGAGAAAGGTAACCAGCCACCCGTGAACCTGCAGGATGAATTGCACGGGCAGTGGAATTAGAGAGAGAGAGAGAGAGAGAGAGAAAGAGAGAGAGAGAGAGAGAGAGAGAAAGCAAACCTAACCTGAGCTGAACGACATTAAGGTGCAAACGCACCACAAGCCACATTAAGGGACGGATACACGACCACAGCAACGACAATAAATAAATGAATAATTCCGCCACCCAGATGGGTCAATCGTCGTAGGCCTCGTGACAAACTCGTGACACACATGCATTTGCAATTTGCATGAACATCATTTGAGATGTAAGGTTGTTTATACTACTCTTTCAGGATAGGCCGTGGCCTTCATTGAACCTCTCTCTCTCTCTCTCTCTCACTCTCTCTCTCCTCTCTCTCTCTCTCTTCTCTCTCTCTCTCTCTCCTTCTCTCTTCTCTCTCTTTCTCTTTCTCTCTCCTCTCTCTCACTCTCTCGCTTTTTTTTCTTTCTCTCCCTTTCTCTCTCCCTCTCTCTCTCTCTTATAATACTTAGGTAGACTGTTTTCAACAAAACTCAGCTTCACATTGGCTTGCAATGACCTGGTAAGTAAAGCAAAGAAAGCTCTGCTCTGCATTATGAGGAAACTTTATGTTTTGAAGAATTCTAGTTTAGATTTATTGTTGAAGTTATTTGATTCACAGGTTCAACCCATTGCTCTATACGGCGCAGAACTTTGGGACTAGATAATGTAGCCCGTCATTGTGAAAAAGTGCACCTCTTTGCATTAAAGAAATTTTTAGGAGTTGAAATACGAACACCCAATGACTTTGTCTATGGGGAGACCAATAGATATCGTATCTCTTTGAATTCTGTGTTAAGCTGTATCCGATACTGGTTGAAATTAACAAAAATGAATGATCACTGATTACCTCGGAAAGCCTATATGATGTTATACGACCTAGATGCAAGAGACAAAAGAAATTGGGCTTCATATGTCCGTTGCAAATTATATCAATTTGGATATGGCTATGTTTGGATAAACCAAGGAGTGCAAAATGATAAATCATTTCTGTGTGAATTTAAAGACAGATTGATTGCATGCAGGTGGCAGGAATGGGACTTTCATGTCAAAAATAGTGATAGTTTTACCATGTATCGGACATTTTGTTCGGTACACGATGTCAAACGTTATCTACGAATGGATTTAGCTAAACACTTGAAGTTGACAATGACCAAATTCAGACTGGGAATTTCAGACATAGCAGAACACCGGTATCGTTACAGTAAATATACTGGGATAGATTTGACTTGTCCATTATGCAAAAATGGAAAAGAGGACGAACTTCATTTTGTTTCATGTTGTTGTAAATTATCCAGTCTAAGAGCGCAATATGTACCGACAAAGTTTTCCAAGGATCCCTGTCAGTTTCGGTTAAGCCTGCTAATGGCATCCCAGAATGAAAGCATAGTAAGAAACTTCTCAATTTACTTATTCAAGGCATTTCAGCTTAGATCAGTCATGACTTCGTGGCGGAGTAGTCCAACCAGTTTTTCTTGTGTTCTGTATACTTCTCATATTGATGTTGTTGTGTTCTCCATACCCCCTTCATAAGGGGCAATGGCCTTTATATGAAGTAAACCATCTGAGTTCTGAGTTTTGAGTTCTCTCTCTCTCTCTCTCTCTCTCTCTCTCCTCTCTCTCTCTCTCTCTCTCTCTCTCTTTCTCAGAATCAACACCAACAATATCACATTTTCTCATGAACGTGTTTGCCATGACGTGAATCCCACGGACAAAACAAACCCAAGAGCACGTGACGACCAGCCCTTCCCCTTTAGACGTCTTACAAATAATGTCTCCAGATGACTGACTAAGGTTTCCAACTGTTCCGCCAGCTTTCTTTCTGTTTCTTTTTTTTTCTTTTCCTTTTTTTTTTTTTTTAACACAAACACCCATATGCCAAAAGCTCATTTCGTGGTATGTTGCACAGCGTATTCAAGCAGGAAGTTGTTAAAATACCCCCCCCCCCCCCCCCCCCCCCCGAGACCACCACATGAAGATAAACATAGGCGCAGAGAGAAGGAGGGAGGGAGAGTCGGAGAAAGAAATGGGGGGGGGGGGAGAGAGAGAGAGAGAGAGAGAGAGAGAGAGAGAGAGAGAGAGGAGAGAGAGAGAGAGAGAGACAGCCAGGGTAGTATTACAGACCAGCCGACCACAAAGGCCCTTTCAGACCTCACACGACACAAAGAAGAAAAGGGCAACGTGTAGGTCGCGTCCAAAATCTATTTTAAAAACGTTGTTCACAACAGAACTGCTTACCCCAGAATATATAACACAAAACCTTATTACTGACACGTTAAAGGAGGACGGGCTTTGTCGCCATAGCGGTACAAGCCATCCGCTTATCATTATTATACTAAAAGCAATGTCTGAAAGCAATCGTAGATGTAACCGGGTCACAAAATCCACATAAAATCCAACTGTCAAACAAACCCGGTACCAAGGACAGCTGGTGTCTACTTTGGGCAGTGTTAACATCGACACAACAAAGCCACTAGATAACGACAAAGCAGGTGCCTTCTACTGGTGCACATGCAACCAGGGGTGTAGTGGGACAGACGTTGTACAACGAGCACAGGAAAAGGGGCACAGGCACAGTAGACAGAAGAAGAATAAAGTGGACGAGATTAAGAAAACAAACAAAACAAAAACAATATAAACTGCAGAGTCAAAGAGAGCGACATGGCAGGAAAGAGGAAATCAGTGGCACTTCTAGAGGTCGGGTGTACAATTCGTACTGAAAGAGACCCTGGGATCCCCGTGACACAGAGAGAGAGGAGAGAGGAGAGAGAGAGAGAGAGAGAGAGAGAGAGAGAGAGAGAGAGAGAGAGAGAGAGAGACAGACAGACAGACAGACAGACAGACAGACAGACAGAGACAGAGACAGAGAGAGAAGGGAAGCTGCCTAGCAAGAGAAATGTCTCCCGACCATCAGTACTTGGCCTGCCAATGACTCGCCAAAACTGATGAACTCGGCAGCACGGTTGTCAGAGAATGGCATTTCTTTCGCACAGGCACCCGATAACATATTTTGTGGACTGTCTTATAACAATGCAGAAGGTAAGGTAAGGTAATGTTGCTTATAGCCCAGCCGACCGCACAGGGCCAATGCAGAAAATAGTGGGCCTCGTCCTAAACTGAGCCACTCGACCTGTAGCATTTTCTCTTGGGAGCAAAGACGCTGAATATGCACCGGTTCGTTCCCCTTACGAGGGGAGATCATTCTTCAAATCAGAGCAGATTGTGATGGCGTCTGGTTGATATATATATATTGGTTATGTACTGTTTCGATAATTTCTTATACTTGTACTGACTAATGATGTAAAATCCTTCTGTTCGTACGAGGAGCACTAGCCATCAGGCAAGCTGCATCATACTGAAGCTTTCGTGTTGTATTTCAGAGGTATCAAGGAGAGCTTGCCATAAAGGCCGATGTTAAAACAAGGCTGTACGTGGCTTGGGATGGGAAAAAAACAAACAAACATGATATATGGCACTGCTGGGGCGTAGTTCAAATTTAGTTTCAAATGAGACAGACTGCATGAGCAAAACCTGCCAGGGAGAGGCTGAAAACATATGTCTCACACACACACACACACACACACACACACACACACACACACACACATACACACACACACACACACACACACTCACACACACACACACACATACACACACACACACACACACACACACACACACAGACACACACACACACACACACACACACACAGACACACACACACACACACACACACACACACACACACATACACCGAAAGTAGGTGTTAATTTTTTTTAAAAAACCTGAAGACGTTGCAGCATTTACGAGTGTACAAACTTTGATTTTCTTTTCAAATTTTCATTTCAACCCGAAACGTCCAATGTCCTGCAGCTGAACGTGTCGGCATCTGTGTTGTGGATCTTCTTACCCCTTTGACCGGGTTGAGGGCACGTCTGGACATGCCTGGTTGACGCCACGCTTGACAAAACTGATGTCCACTACCAAAGGGTGCAAACTGCAGACTACCACGACTGTTACTGAGAAGAACATTAAACCTTACTGATGTCTGATACCAAAGGGTGCAAATTGCAGACTACCACGACTGTGTTATTGAGGAGAGCATTAAACCTTCCTGATGTCTGATACCAAAGGGTGCAAATTGTAGACTACCACGACTGTGTTATTAGAAGAACATTAAATCTTACTGATGTCTGATACCAAAGGGTGCAAATTGTAGACTACCAGGACTGTGTTATTGAGAAGAACATTAAATCTTACTGATGTCTTACACTAAAGGGTGCAAATTGCAGACCTCCATGACTTTGTGCTTCAAAATAACAATAAATCTTACTAATGTTTGTTACCAAAGGGTGCAAGTTGTGGACCACCATGAAAATCTCATTGAAAATAGTACAAGATGGGACGAAAATCCCAATGTTGAAAATAACTTCTTTTTGGGAGGGGGGTGGGGGTGGGGGGTGTTGGGGGTGTGGGAGGCTCCGGTGGGGTATATACATAAAGTTTTGGATGCGAGACTGAACTGGTTTCAAATGAAAACTATCCTCAGACGCATCGGGCCGAACATGATTCTCAAAGAAATGGAATTCTTGAAACCTGGCAATGTCTGTCACAATACCAAGGATAGCATTGGTCATAATTGTCACAATACTAAGGATAGCATTGGTCATAACTGTCACAATACTAAGGATAGCATTGGTCATAATTTTTACAATACTAAGGATAGCATTGGTCATAATTGTCACAATACTAAGGATAGCATTGGTCATAATTGTCACAATACTAAGGATAGCATTGGTCATAATTGTCACAATACTAAGGATAGCATTGGTCATATTTGTCACAATACTAAGGATAGCATTGGTCATAATTGTCACAATACTAAGGATATCATTGGTCATAATTGTCACAATACTAAGGATAGCATTGGTCATAATTGTCACAATACTAAGGATAGCATTGGTCATAATTGTCACAATACTAAGGATAGCATTGGTCATATCTGGCACCGTCTAGCTGTACAACAATTCTAGGCAGACCACCTCAATGATTGATGAAAATGTATTATCTATTAAATATGAAACTCACCAAAAGCTTTTTTTTAATATTGAGTTTTGATCAAAACGTATACATTAATGCCACGCTCGTACTATTTGACAGAACAGTACGTAGTTATGTGAAGAGAACAAAACAATCAGGTGTTACAAAATTTTACGAATAAAGTGAGACACAAAAATAAGATAGAAGGACATATCGCTCGAGTGACTTTTCAGTCTGATGATTTCAAATGAAAACGGACGCCTTACAAGGCCATATTGATGGGCAAGCATTGTAAATTTGTCCCGCTCCCTAACCTTACACTGACCGTTTATGAATGAGACATAGGCCTATTATTCCAGCGACAAATCTCCAGGTACAGGAGATCTTGTGTGTACAATTCGTAGAGGATATACTCGGATATACTGAACATTATTAAACGGTTTTAATTCCCATCCCAAAAGAATGCTGCTTTGCATGTGTGTGTGGGGGTGGCTGCGTGCCTGTGGTTTCGCTGGTTATTTTCTTTGTTTTATTATATTCAATATGCTTTATTTAAAATTTAAAATTTAAATATACGTTCGAACACGCTTATCATCACAACTTGAAGTTCACCATCACGTTTCGAGAGATGATCTCACAACGGGCGATCACAAAATAACATACTGTTTTCTTCTGTAATGAACAATAAGTCGTCACGCCGACCACGGAGTTCAGTTTAAAAAAAAATTTTTTTCAAGCTTTTGCCTGTCTAAAGGCTTCCTCGGGAACCCTGTACAATCAAACAGCTCCGTTACAATTTAACACACACACACACACACACACACACACACACACACTCTCTCTCTCTCTCTCTCTCTCTCTCTCTCTCTCTCTCTCTCGATATATATATATATATATATATATATATATATATATATATATATATATATATATATATATATATATATATGTGTGTGTGTGTGTGTGTGTGTGTGTGTGTGTAAACTGTAAAGAAGCTATTTGAAGTATGTACGCTTCCCTCCACTTTTCTACGCACGGTCGAGGGAACGGGAGTTCCATTCTTGGTGGCCTACTCAAAACGGGTCGTGTCAACAACACTCCGGCGTGTGCTGACAAAGCCCCTCAGTCCTTGTATCGCTTGGGGGCACTCTGCCGTCGCCTCAATGCCGAACCTGACGCTCTTTATTCCCCTGCAGTCCGCTTTCCTTTTTCCATTTTCTTGTCACCTTCTTCCTTGTTCAGGTGCTTTTACCTACACTCGTGCACAGGGTCAGGCTGCCTCCTACCCCCGACCTTCGGTGTTGCCACGGGCCGGCACTGATCACCGCCGATGTCACGGTTAGGACGTGGTGACTGACTGACAAATGCACAGTAATGATGCACAGACACGTGCAGTAGCTTTGAACAGTCCAGACTTCCTTCAAAGTGCACTTGTCAATGTCACTGACTCTGACGTTGACGCATCTTTCCACAGTTACACGGGGGCCATGCTTAAAGCAAAACAAACATCACTTTGTGAATGTTTGTTTCTCTCCGGAGCTAAACCGTTTAGTGACTTGCAATCAGGATAATGATATCGATGGAAACACACAAATCACGACAAGCGGATTGTCGAGCGCAGGACAGAACAATGTTCTAGACAGTCCGTCATCCCTAAAAGACGGAGCGAGTCCAAGACTGTCCCAGGTGTCAACAGATCATTCACTCTACGATCTCCACACAGCAGCTAAGGCTGACGAAGCCGTGAATTGACAGGCTATTGGAATCCACTCGATTCCAGCGGAATTCTACGCCCGTGGTGGGCCATGACTCATCAGGACTTCCGCTTCAATGTTCGGCCCATGTGGATTCAACTTTCGCCGACTTTCAAAGATTCTACGATCGTCCACCTGTACAGCGGGATAGGGACTATGAAGTCTGTTTCAACAGCAATGGGTGTGGAAACTTGCATTCTTTTATCATGGTCATGATACATTCCTCATTCGTCACTCTTCTGTACATTTGATTTGTAGTTCTGAAGCTTCTGTAAGCCGTTCTTCTTTTTCTCTTTTTTTATAACTTTTTATTTACTTGTGTATGCGTTCGTGTGCATATGAATATTGCTTTTGTCACATACACATGGAACGAAATTGTCAGTGCACCGAACATTAGAACAGAAATAAACCTAGACACTGTGTATCATATACCAAAACATTAACCATCGCATTGGAATGTCCATCGGTAAAAAGAACACACAGATCTCCATGGTGAGCAAGTGCGACGGGAAAAAAGTGGGAGAAAATAGGCGGATGGAGGCCCCACTTTAAAACAAAACGTAGCAAAATAGAAGATTGGAGGGGGAAAACGTCTGTGTCAACCACCGCGGCATTCCACTGCTGTCCAGCGCACGAAAGATTCTGGCCAGGGTGCTGCTGAATCGTCTGACCCAGAGCCTGAAGCGTGACTTGTCGGAGAAAACCAGCGTGGGTTCAGGCAGGGCCGCGGTGCAGTGAGCATTGTTTCTGCAGCATGCCAGTCTCAAGAGAGGTGAAATGTCAGCAGCAGGACGTCAGCCTCTACACCACCTCTGTGGATGTCACCAACGCCTTCAACACTGTCCGCCGGGAAGGGATCTGGACGATCACGGTCAAGCTTGGCTGCCCTGCCAGGCTCATCTCGCTGGCCAGACGATTCCACGACGGCGTGCCAGCACGTGAACGGGACAACGGAAACTACTCGGAGTCGTTCATGGTAACAAACAGTCCAACAGGGCTGCGTTCTTGCCCCCACCCCCTTCTCCTCCTGTGTTCAGTATGTTGTTTTCAGCCCTGTGGACAGACGCTTTTCGAGACGGAGACATCGGAATCATGGGAGGTTATTCAGACTGCCAAAACAGCCGGCAAAAACTGAACTCCAGGAAGACACTGCCATTGCCTTTCTGTTTTCTGACGACCGCACACAAAATGCTGGCACACAGTTTGAATGTAGGAAAGCATGAACCTAGTCTCCAAAGCCTGTGACGACTTCGGTCCTACAATAAGAGCCATGAAGACCGACGTACTGAACCACCAAACTCCTGCACTCCCCTACACAGAGCCCAACATCAACAGTTAATGGCCAGAGACTTGCAGACCAAACAAATTCATATACTTCGTGAGTAGGCAGTCACGCTCTGCTAGCAGTGATAAAGATGTGTCCCACAGAACAGCCAGGGCCGGCTCAGCCTTGGGCAGACTCTGAGAGGGAGGCCTGGGAAAGGAGAGGAACCGGCCTGCAGACCAGGCACGCACTTATTCAGCCCTCCCTGCTGCTCACCGGTGAGACGGTGTACAGTCGACATGCCAAGCAGCTGAAGTCACTCCACAGGAGATGCCTCAGAAATCTGTGACGTATAAAATGGCGGGATAAAGTCCAGGATAAAGCAACACTCCTGGCAGCTGAGATCGGTGGCAATTATGCAGTTCTTAAACACTCACTACAATGGTGAGCAGACCACATATGCAACATGACAGCACAGCATAGGCCGAAAAGACCGCTTTATAGACAGACAGACAAACAAACAGAGAGACAGACAGACAGACAAACAGACACAGAAAGAAAGAAAGACAGACAGACAAAGACCGAGACAGAGAGACAGACAGAAGCAGAGACAAAGAGCAGACCTAAGGCCTTGATAGTGAACGAACTAAAGAAGAATTAACAGACCAAGTTCACGCTGTTGTCTACAGACAGACAGACAGACAGACAGACATGTAGTCGGAGCTTCGAGGACCAAAGAGACACACCCTGAAGTGGACGGTCACAGCTGGACAGGGATTACCGCCATGGCTGACTGCCGTGTCCACGTGGTCATGGTGATGACACAACTAGAACGAACCCCAACACCGCTTCTTAAGACCTAAGTAAACACAGCAATATATAAATACTCACGTTTCGTAGCAACTACTCCATCTCGGCACCCATGACAATATGGAAACTTTACGGAAGTTTCATTCTCCTGGTCAAACATTCAACTTGTGCCGGATAAGTTCGTCCCCTACCTACATGTAAACTCAACCCCTGATCTGTCCCCCGCCCCTCCCTCCTCCACTTCACCCTCGTCCCGTCGATCCCGTTCTGCTTAGACCTTTCTCCCTCACCACCACCCCACTCCGAACCTCTCCATTAAATCCCAAAGTCTGCCCAATTTTTAATCGCTCCATGCGCATGCGTATATATGTGTTGTAAGACTCTGTGTGTGTGTGTGTGTGTGTGTGTGATCTGTATTGTGAAAGCACTTTCCGGTCACGACGATGGTTAGATTTTTTTGGGCCCAGGTTGGTTTCATTATGTATGGTCATGCTGGTCTTATACACGTCAATACCTCTTCATCTACTGTCTTACCGTGAATGACCTTTACTCAACTGGCCTGACCACACCCAACATGATCTAACGCTGTATCACCTGAAGAAGACACTACAAGATGGCTCTACCCACAACCTCTGGGCGCGTGCTATCCATGTCACAGTCTTACTGTAGTTATCCGATGTCTGAAACTGGACTCGTCTGGAGGAACAGGGTAAAATATCGTAACATGCTAGCGTGTTTTGCACATTCAACAATGGAGAACAGGTAACAACCAACATGACGACAGGGAGTATGTCGTCATGGTGGTTGTTATCTACTCTCCACCGCTAAATGTATAAAACACGTTAGGATATTAGCCTACGATATTTTTTTCTATGAAAAAAGATAACTGATTTCTTACAGGTTCTTAATTTGTGTTGAAGTCTGTAAAAAATGCCTTTCAAGACCTTTTCAACCGATGTACACATCTACCAACTGTAGCCAGCTGTGTTATGAATCATACGTATTTCAGGAAAGATCCGTTGAAACGGGGTCATGTACTCAACCACTTAAATTATGATCTTCATCAAAAGTGAACCTGGTACATACCTTCACCCGGAGTTGTCATTTTCACGTCAAAAAGTACTTCACGACTGATCCTTTGAAGTGGAAATGCACATTCCGCCCGAGTTATTTTTAGCGTAAGTCAAAGATGTGCCCACTGCCATGGAAGAGTTCACGATTGTTCAATGATGCAGGCTACCAGAGATTTTACATTTAAAGCCTCTGATTCTACATACGTTTCTCGTCTGTGCAGTGAACGTCTCTGCTTGATGTGGAATGCAGAGGAATTATGGAGGGTCCATACTGACACGGCGATTAATCCACCTTGCTGGCATGCTAGGCCGAATGCGACAGTGACCTGAAAAGTAGCCAGCGTCCTTACAATGAACACTTTATCAGATGCCCGCTACGGGAATTTACTCGGTTCAAAATGTCATAAATTCTGTTTTGCCTCGAATGCAGTAATTATCATCAAGAATATGATGAAAACAGTAATTAACGCTGTAAGAAAACGCTCTGGACCTGTTAAGACGTCAGATTTTAAATTAAAAGAAAGGATCAGCCTCATGACCTTTCAAAGCTGTGGGAGGGGAAAATGGTTGACCATGGTTGTGTGATTGCTTGTTCGAACAATTTTGAATCAGTGACGGTACATACATTACTGCTTTCACGCGTTTGACTTGACAATATTAATTATCGTGTTTATTTGTTGTTTTTTGTTTATTTTGGTTTTTTCTTTATTTTATGAAAGGGGCTTTTAACGAAGCAAATGGCTGTCATGGAGCTTTGATGCAATGAAGTTGCCATAGCTGACCGCCTGTCATCATCACTCCTAGTCACGACCAGGCAGCCGTCTTGCCCTTCTCACTTACCCATCATCACGCCTCGCCCCTTACACTAACATCATTTAGCCCTCATTCGCTGTCACGTCTAACGACTTTCCACGCTCACCGCTGTCACGTCTAGCGACTTTCCACGCTCACCGCTGTCACGTCTAGCGACTTTCCACGCTCACCGCTGTCACGTCTAGCGACTTTCCACGCTCACTGCTGTCACGTCTAGCGACTTTCCACGCTCACCGCTGTCACGTCTAGCGACTTTCCACGCTCACCGCTGTCACGTCTAGCGACTTTCCACGCTCACCGCTGTCACGTCTAGCGACTTTCCACGCTCACACCTTCCAAGGTCTGATCGAATTGCCGAGACCGTCTGCATCGTTGGGGAGAAAAACGTTGTGACAGTTCGGCAACAATTATTCGAGGTTAAGTGATTGAGCGTTTTAGGACTGGAGCGAACGTCTTACTGATCGCGATGCGTCCATTTTCTTGGAATGTAAGCCAAAATGTTGTCGGAAAGACAAATGAATGCATGACATAGAAAAGATCTCGTTTTCATCAAAAGTAAAAGGCAGTCTGGGGCATAGAAGGAAAATGAACAACGCCATCTGTAACATAACGGCTACCAGACATCTGTAACATAACGGCTACCAGACATCTGTAACATAACGGCTACCAGACATCTGTAACATAACGGCTACCAGACTAAACAGTTCACTCAGTTAAAGAAGGCTAATCACGGTGTGCGTAGCTTTCGTCGACAATCCGGCCGCGACTTCTTCAGCGCAACTGCTGGGTTGAGAACTGGATTCAGTGCGCACCGCCGTGAGCGAACTCACGACAATGCGACTGAATGAGTGAGTACACCGATGGCAGGTTGTGTCGGCCCCGGTCGCGGTTTAAGGGTGGGGTTCCTGGCGGCGATGTGGACTGCCTCCTTTACTCCCCTCTGGAACCATCCTGCTTCTCTGTCGAAGAAAAAGAAACACCCGAAGGTGCTGGGGAGGACCCAGAGAAGCACTGTCTTCACCTGCCTTTAGAGCAGCCCTGTACCACCCTTGGAGGCCTGCGCTGTGTTGACGATGGGTACAGGCACGCGCAGGACACTCCATTAAGATATCAAGGGACATAACTGCTCCTGAACAGAGGTAAATCAGACTGCAGGATGCAACTCATAACAGCCTTAAAATAGCATCCCCCATGGGTGTACCAGCCCGTATTTCATGACTGCAGAGCCCACCGGCGAGAAACACCACCCTCCAGCTGCCGAGCACACCCCACAGACCCAACCACCCATGCCCACGGACAGATGAAGAGAGTGCCACTCCAGACACAGCCAAGCTTTCGCCATACGGTCTTATGTGCCCTCAAGAGAGAGCTCTTGAGGGCACATAAGACCGTATGGCGAAAGCTTGGCTGTGTCTGGAGTGGCACTCTCTTCATCTGTCCGTGGGCATGGGTGGTGGGTCTGTGGGGTGTGCTCGGCAGCTGGAGGGTGGTGTTTCTCGCCGGTGGGCTCTGCAGTCATGAAATACGGGCTGGTACACCCATGGGGGATGCTATTTTAAGGCTGTTATGAGTTGCATCCTGCAGTCTGAATTTACCTCTGTTCAGGAGCAGTTATGTCCCTTGATATCTTAATGGAGTGTCCTGCGCGTGCCTGTACCCATCGTCAACACAGCGCAGGCCTCCAAGGGTGGTACAGGGCTGCTCTAAAGGCAGGTGAAGACAGTGCTTCTCTGGGTCCTCCCCAGCACCTTCGGGTGTTTCTTTTTCTTCTTTGCCTTAACTAGGCTGACCCTGGAGAAAGGTCCAGTGACGGTGAGGAAAGACCCACTGACCACAGGGAAAGTCCTGTTGACAGTGGGAAAGACTACAACTTTGGATTCTCTCTTGAGGCACATAAGACCGTATGGCGAAAGCTTGGCTGTGTCTGGAGTGGCACTCTCTTCATCTGTCCGTGGCATGGTGGTTGGGTCTGTGGGGTGTGCTCGGCAGCTGGAGGGTGGTGTTTCTCGCCGGTGGGCTCTGCAGTCATGAAATACGGGCTGGTACACCCATGGGGGATGCTATTTTAAGGCTGTTATGAGTTGCATCCTGCAGTCTGATTTACCTCTGTTCAGGAGCAGTTATGTCCCTTGATATCTTAATGGAGTGTCCTGCGCGTGCCTGTACCCATCGTCAACACAGCGCAGGCCTCCAAGGGTGGAACAGGGCTGCTCTAAAGGCAGGTGAAGACAGTGCTTCTCTGGGTCCTCCCCAGCACCTTCGGGTGTTTCTTTTTCTTTTTGCCTTAACTAGGCTGACCCTGGAGAAAGGTCCAGTGACGGTGAGGAAAGACCCACTGACCACAGGGAAAGTCCTGTTGACAGTGGAAAGACTACAACTTTGGATTCTCTCTTGAGGGCACATAAGACCGTATGGCGAAAGCTTGGCTGTGTCTGGAGTGGCACTCTCTTCATCTGTCCGTGGGCATGGGTGGTTGGGTCTGTGGGGTGTGCTCGGCAGCTGGAGGGTGGTGTTTCTCGCCGGTGGGCTCTGCAGTCATGAAATACGGGCTGGTACACCCATGGGGGATGCTATTTTAAGGCTGTTATGAGTTGCATCCTGCAGTCTGATTTACCTCTGTTCAGGAGCAGTTATGTCCCTTGATATCTTAATGGAGTGTCCTGCGCGTGCCTGTACCCATCGTCAACACAGCGCAGGCCTCCAAGGGTGGTACAGGGCTGCTCTAAAGGCAGGTGAAGACAGTGCTTCTCTGGGTCCTCCCCAGCACCTTCGGGTGTTTCTTTTCATCCTGCTTCTCTGTCGAGCACTTGCACATTGTCCTTTTCAAAGTGATGTTGGGTGTGGGTCAGATGTTCACCCACTGGGGAGGACTCACGTTTGTGTTCCTTTAGTCTTTTGTGCAGGTTGCGCTCAGTTTCACCAATGTAACTATGGTCACAGTCTGGTAGTCTATCTTGTATATCACCCCTGATTTGTCCAATTTGTCTGTTTTGTCCTTGGGGTGGACTAACTGGCTTCTGATGGTGTTGGTGGGCTTGGCGTGGACACTGACTCCCAACTTTCGGATCTTCCTGCTGAGAGCTTCAGTGACGCCGCGGACATACGGCATGGAGACGTGCCCTCTCGAGGGGGTCTGACGTTCAGTGGAGGGTGGGTATGATTTTCTTGCCCCCCCCCCCCCCCCCGGGATATCCCAGGCCCACTTCTGGTATCTCGATATACTTAACACTTTCTTAATGTGCTGCACCTCCTCTTCCCTAGCGGTGTCGGTGGAGCAGATGGTCTTCGCTCGGTGGGTGAGGGTGCGAATAACTCCAGCTTGTGTTCCAGTGGCTGGTGACTGTCAAATTGCAAATACTGGTCTGTGTGGGTCGGCTTTCTGTAGACAGTGAAGGCGAGGCTTGTCTCTGTCCGGGTGATGCAGGTGTCCAACATCGCGATACTGCCGTTCTCCTCTACCTCGTAGGTAAACTTGATGGCAGGGTGTTGGTTGTTGAGATGGGTCGTGAAGTCTTCGACCGCCGTTCTTTTTAGCACAGTCATGGTGTCGTCCATGTAGCGGCCCCATAGCGAGGAGGGGTGTGGAACGATGCCAAGGCTTTCTCCTCCATGTCTTCCATAAAGAGGTTAGCGACAATAGGACTCACAGGGGACCCCATGGCTGCACCCTCGGTCTGTTGGTAGAACTGTCCTTCAAAGGTGAAGTAGGTGGTGTTGAGGCAGCAAGATAGCAGATCACAGATGTGTTCCACTGACAGGTTGGTGCGCTGCTGAAGGCTGCTGTCGTCCTGTAACCTCCCTCTGGTGATGTCAATGCTGTTCTTAACAGGGACACTGGTGAACAGTGCTGTGACGTCATAGGACACCAAAATCTCATCAGGCTGTGGTACAAACATTGACAACTTCTTCACCAGGTCTGCACCGTTGGCAATGGAGTGTTCCGTCTTTCCTACCAAAGGCGAGAGAATGTCCGCAACGAAGCGGGCCGTCTCATACATCAGGGATCCCCTAGATGCAACAATGGGACGGAGGGGTACATCTCTCTTGTGCACTTTAGGCAGTCCGTAGAACGTAGGCACATCCGTAGTTGAGGGGTACAGTCTGCGGTACTGTTCTAAAGAGAGTTCTCCTGACTTGCAGTAGTTTGGTCAGGCGTACAGTATACTTGCTGGTGGGATCTTTGTTCAGCTGTTGATAGGTCTTCTCGTCTTCTAATAAATTATGGGCCTTCTCATAGTACTGTCCCTTGGGTAGGATGACTGTGGCACGGCCTTTGTCGGCTGGGAGGATCATAATGGAATCCTTCTTCTTCAGTCCTTGTCGTGCGAGTCTTTCATCCCTAGAAATGTTGGATTTGGGAGGTTTGCTCTGTTTGAGAATGTTCACACACTCTGATTGTAGGTGTGTGGCCTCTTCGGTCTGAGGACCGATCTGACAACAGGCAGTTTCAATGCTGGTAATGTACTCCGTGATAGGAAGTTTGTCTGGAGTAACCGCGAAATTGAGCCCTTTTCTCAACACTGACCATTCTGCCTCAGTCAAACTTTGATCAGATAAATTCACCACCCACCTATTTTTCAGTTCTTGCGTTTCTTGATCACTGACAGAAGTAATGGGCACGCAATCGTCTTGTTTCGGTTTAGCCTGCAACTTCGCAAACTTCTTCCTCTGGCGCATGCGCACTTTGTCCCACTCACGCCTGACAGTGCAGTCGAACCAAGCGACCGTCTCCGCCATGATAGTATCCGGTACACAAGCACCGAGTTCATACTTTAAAGTGGCGATCGTGTTGTTGATGATCACCAAACGACTGTTAATTTGTTTGATCCGTTCATTCATGAGCGCCCGTTGAGCACGATGGATAATGTTGTTTGCTGCCTGGCCTTTCATACAAGTTTTGATCTTAAGACTTGTGGGGCACACATTTTGATGTTTGCAATGGAGCGTGAAATGGAGATGGTTCTTGAACCTGGCGAGCGATCGATGTTCCTCTTCCAGCTCTCTAAAAGTTTTGATGACTTTTCCCGTCGAAATCGCGTATAAGACGTTGAGGAAGTTTTAACGGCTGAGGGGTAGACATAACGGCTACCAGACTAAACAGTTCACTCAGTTAACAGACATCTGTAACATTCAGGTCTCCATAGCAATCGGTCAGTTCCTACTGAGCGTCACTGCGATGATTTCATTTGGTTCTGGTCAGTGCATTCCCACAGGCGTTGACTTATCTGTAGTATTTACCGTTTTCAATTGTCGTTCTTTTTAACAAACGTTGCTAACATTCTCGTCCACTTGAATGGGCCCCATGCCTTCGGCTCTTGCAAATCATCATCACGTCCACCTCTCAGAATCTGGTCCAGAGAACGATGACTGCAAGCTCCTGTATGTTCCTACCTCGGGGAACTACGAAATGTGCAGAAACATAAAGACTAATCAGACGACGTCATTGTTTATGGTCCATGGAAATAAAATAACGGCGGTTCGTAACTTGAAATTTTTTTTTTTTTTTTTTTTTTTTTTTTTTTGCCTTTCTGGCATATCTTCAAGACAACATATATCGTGTTTGTATTGAAGATGAAGTTGACTTTAAACGGAACGACTAGACCGTTGAAACTCCAATTTGTTTTTCACCTATCTGTGTCTTTTTAGTTACGACTGATACATAGTACAGCTGAGCAATTCATCCAAAGCTGCACATTTATAGCAACCAGCTCGTTTCATCTTTTGTCGCATCCACTTTTTGTTGTGCACGTGTGAGTGTGTAGAACTAAACGTAACCTACCACTCGAGTCACGCCATGATTTACATGCTGTAGATGCGAGCTGTCGTGACAGATATATGACAAACGGTGTTGCGATCTGACTGTTCATTACAGAATTTCAATGGGGGTATGGGTCATGGTTAACGGCATCTTCCGCGCCATGTTTAGTGGCATTACTCCCACGTCGCTCCTTCTGACCCCCTGTTCACAGCACCACCCGGGGATGCCCCGTGGGGTAGAACAGATCAAGTCGTGACGAGGCAACCCTTCAGTGCAGACCCTGCACGGAGGCAGAGTCATTCGGGGGTGTTCATGTGGTGTGTGCTCTCACCCAGCATACGCAGGACACCGACTAAGCACCAGTCTTCTTCTAACCCCAACCCCATCCCCCACTGACGTAAATGTTGTCTTTGAAGGCGACAGATTGGACAGGAGTTGTTATTTCTTTAATGCTTTGTTCAGACAGTTGCTTTTCTTTTCATGCACTAAATATAGTAACAACCCCTGATTAGTCGGACAGGCCGTCGGTATTTTTAATCCTCCAACAGGAGGACGATCAGCCTCCCTGACAAGCCGACATGTGTCAGTACAAACATCACCCATAGCCATGGAGACACACATCACTATGGACACACTGGGCAGATCCTTTCTGACCCCGGCTGGTCATACCAGACACACATCCACCTTCCTTCCCCTCCACCCTAGCCGTCCCTTCCCCCGTCTCCCAAACTATGATTGCCAAGGTATCAAGACGCTGTGTGTGTGTGTGTGTGTGTGTGTGTGTGTGTGTGTGTGTGTGTGTGTGTGTGTGTGTCGCTCTCTCTCTCTCTCTCTCTCTCTCTCTCTCTCTTTCTCTCTCTCTCTCTCAGAGTGCATTGAGAGAGAGAGAGAGGAGAGAGAGAGAGAGAGAGAGAGAGAGAGAGAAGAGAGAGAGAGAGAGAGAGAGAGATTTGAAGTGGATGGACAAAACGAGCAATGTAACAAAACCTATTCCAAAATCTCGTGTGTCTACTCTAGGTTTGTTTTTTCCAAGGAAGACGCACAGCAGAGTGTACGCCAAAAGTGCAGAGCGACATTCTGATGCCGATGCTAAAACAGAAATTGTCTCACGACATTCATGTCATCACATACATCAAAACATCATCACACATCGCCATGACATGCAGCCTAAAGCATCATCCTGTTGTGATTAGTTCGATACTTTCCATTCCCTCCAACATGTCAACACACACCACCTCACCACCTCTCTCCTCCACCCCCCCCCCCCCCTCTCTCTGTGCAAATGTATCTTCATCATCCTTTTGTTTCCAATCCGCCAAGTCCCTTTCCCCCTCCCCCCTCCTAACATTCACACTCACCCTCAGCAACAATCTCTCTCTCTGTCCCTCCCTCCCCCTCTCTCTCTCGCTCACACACACACACACACACACACACACACACACACACACACAACACACACACACACAATCACACACACACACAATCACACACACACACACTTTTGGTCGTGCCAGAAGGAACGAGAGAGAGAGAGAGAGAGAGAGAGAGAGAGAGAGAGAGAGAGAGAGAGAGAGAGAGAGGAAGAGAGCATGGCGCTTTCTGTGTGTGTGTATGTGTGAAGTGGGAGAGGGATGGTGGAGGAGGCGAAGGTGGTGGTGGTGGAGAGGTGTGTTCGTACTAGTAGTGTGCATGCACCGAGTTCTGTGAACTTTGTTTTAGGTTTGGAGCATGGAAGGGCGGAGCTTCAAGTTTTGATCGCGTGTGTTCCTTGTCATTTGATTCACGCGTTCTTTTCAACTTCTATCGACGTGAAACGCCTTGAGCTCTGAAGAAAAAGTGAAGTCAATATGATGATTATATGATGATGATGGTGATAATTACGTCTATTACCATTAGTATCTCAGCAGATTTAAGTAAAGACATCTCCGACTTCACCGAGGGCACACGAAACATCAAAACAATAATTTTCGCTGTCTCCGTTTTCCTCCTGACTCAACTACTTCTTCGGTAAACCCGCTTCAGACGTCATCTCATGGATTCCGTTCCTTCTCTGTCTACGGTCCCCCAGCTCTGGAAGCCCGTCCGTTCAATACGAGTCATTCCACCTATGTTGCGTCTTTCAAAATCAAAACTAAAAAAAAAACATGTTTTCAAACAGCACTTACTAGTCCAGAATTTTCCAAATGTTTTATAGCTTTGTTTCCGAGTCTGTTTGTATGATTATGATATGAGAGAGAGAGAGAGAGAGAGAGAGAGAGAGAGAGAGAGAGAGAGAGAGAGAGAGAGAGAGAGAGAGAGAATGTAGCCTATCTTTGTGGGCACCTAGATTCACAGGTACGGTGCTATGTAAATGCTGGTGAGTAAGGTAAGGTAAGGTAATGTTGCTTATAGCCCAGTCGACCGTAAAGGGCCATATCAGGGCTGTCACTGTAGTAGTTGTAGTAGTAGTGGTGGTGGTGGTGGTGGTGGTGGTGGTGGTTGTAGTGGTAGCACCATCATTATCGTCGTCGTCATCACCATCATTATTAGTATATCTTGCAATTTACATCATAATGCAATGTACAGCGCTACTGGCAAAGACGTGATGGTACATCGCTTGACAATCACAGGGCGGGGCATTATTTTTCTCTAACCTTGCTAAGTTTTCACCCGCCGTCGGGGACAACCATTTGGCCATCCGTCGGCGATCATTTTAAACTCTACAATGTACCTAACGACAAAGAAACAGGAAAAGATACGCACACAGTCTTAGTACATAAACCTGCTATGCAACACACACACACACACACACACACACACATCTCCGATTCGCTAACCTGCACCAACAGCTATACCGAGGAATATTCGTTCAGACGCCTTATCTATTTGTCATTGTCAGGTGAACCAGCAGGAGGCAGAAAGGGGGAAAATCCGTCTCTGCCTGACGTTCCCAAGTAGGCTGTCTTGTCAGCGATTCGCCTCTCGCCATGTTTTGGGTTGGTGCCACTCCCGGTAGTCACCAAAGATTATTCTGACAATGAAAAGCCCACACCAAACAACACGCTGTGTTTGGAAGACTTTTTTCGATTTATCGTCTGCCAATTTGTCAAAGAGTGACCAAAACTAGACTCCACGCGTGCTTCGTTCTGATTGGCCAATGCCTTGCCAGTTAGCCAATCACATACCACAATACATTATATCGTTGATGTAAGAAACGGTAACTCAAAAATAGTTTCCAGAAGCGAGATCTTTGGCTATCACTACTAAAAAAAAAAAAAAGTTTCGAGAAGCGAGATCTTTGGCTATCACTACTCAAAAAAAAAAAGTTTCGAGAAGCGAGATCTTTGGCTATCACTACTCAAAAAAAAAAAAAGTTTCGAGAAGCGAGATCTTTGGCTATCACTACTCAAAAAAAAAAAAAAAAAAAACTTTCGAGAAGCGAGATCTTTGGCTATCACTACTCAAAAACAAAAAAAAAAGTTTCGAGAAGCGAGATCTTTAGCTGTCACGTTGTTTTAAATTTATCCGACGTAAATACAAATAATACCGATCTTTGATTTCTCCGTAGCAATATTTTTGAAGTATTGCTCTTGCCCGGAAAACTTTTTCCAGCATTTATCACATTCTGACACGAGCGACTGGGTAGGCAGGCATCCGTTCCTGCCCTCCCATGACTCAAACAGCAGACGACAATTAGACAGGCCCACTTCTTATTTTCAAACGGTGGGGGAAGATTTAGAAGAAAAAATATTTCTGATCGATTTCTTCGATTGCTACCGTACCCGAGGGATGCAATGTTGAAGACCGAAAGAAAGGATTATGGAGAAGGAAAAAAAAAACCCAAGATGCCAAGCATATAAACGTAGGCCTACTTCCAGTTTATCTTAAATACAAGTACTTTCTGAGATATTCCATAAAGAAGAAAACCCGTTTTGGGCCGTTATAGCCGTTAGTAACGGCTATTCTGGTAAAATAAAAACATCGGGCATCATCCGTGACCCATAATGAACATACGGACAAATTTTCAGAAAGATCGGCCCAGAAGTTTTGTCTGGAGCGAGTGGAACACATTTTGACCACGGACAGACACACAGACACAGAGACAGTATTTCTTCGTTCCCATTGTAAAGTACTTCCTGTTCTATAAAAACTGGGAGTACAAAAAGCAGGCAGGTCGCACTGGTCATTTTCTGCACCAGTCGTGTGGTCCGTGGTGCGGTCCAAGGGCTGGAATCTGCCGCCTTTCTTTGCTGTGGGCATTTTTATCGGGTGACATATCTGAAAAGGGTCAACGTGAAAAAAAAAGTTAATTGCTCTGAATTATGAGGGCCTCTTAGAAAATGTCGTTCATATAGAACCAGTGTCACGTTACACAGGCCTGACAGGGACACGTTAGATTAAGGGGGGACGGGGGGGGGGGGGGGGGGGGGGTAGGGGCCGAGGAGGGGGGGGGGGGGGGAGCGATAAATATGACAGTTTCCACTCAACGATGACTTCACTGCGCCAACGTACGCCGAGCGCTTCATGCACAAGATCAGTTTAGTTTTGAATCCAAAAGCCGCTGCAGTGTCTTGATGGGAGAAAGTAAGTTGTGTGTGTGTGTGTGAGTGTGTGTGTGTGCGTGTGTGTGTGTGTATGTACGTGAGTTTGTGGGTGCATATGTGTGTCTGCGCGTGCATGCACGTGTGCGTGCGTGTGTGTGTGTGTGTGTGTGTGTGTGTGTGTGTGTGTGTGTGTGTGTGTGTGTGTGTGTGTGTGTGTGTGTACGTACGTACGTACGTACGTACGTACGGTGACTATGATTAAAAGGAAAATGTGCAGATCAGCCCATGCTAAATTATTCTTGTTATTCACGCGCGAAAGATCGAACTACGCCCGTTAAAAACATTGTGTTTTATCAAATTCATAATCGCCATCAGATACTGTCCAATGAAACTATCCACAACACCCCACCGCTCCTCCCCCAAACAACAACAACAACAACAAACAAATAAACAAACAAACAAAGAAACAAGCAAGCAAGCAAGCACAACCCTCAGGTCGGATACCTTAACACTTAACGATTTGGATGTCTCCGTGCTCCGTTGATGAAAGGGATTTCACGTTCTGTTTGGCACTAGCTTCGGTGAGGAATGTAGACGGTAACAAACACCAAGAAAAAGTTCGTGCAGACCTTGAGTGAAATGCAGGTGTAATGAGTCGGCCGAATGTTCTCGAGCATTTAGGCAAATTAAGGGTGGTTTTGCTGTTGTTGAGAGCAAGCTCCTTGGGTTCTTCAAGTGTGCAAACTCAGGCATCACCAGAGGGGAATACCCGAGTCGCATACTGAAGGAGGAGAGTTACTGGGAAGTGTTTCACATGTCCGAGGGATAGTGACAAGGAGTTGCCGACCTGCCGGTCCTGGGTAGAGGAGTGTCCAGTCCGACGACTGGCTGGCTATTCACTGGGTTCTCCAGTGGGCCTGAAGGGAAGGCGATCGTGTCAGGTGACCGTCACGGGTAGGTGACCGTCAGCCTGCAGGCAGAGTACAGCGACCATTCAGTCGTCCTCATTCTGGGGAATGAATGGAAGGCTTCGGCCTATTGAGTGGTTTGCGCCTTGTTGTCTATAGAGGTAGTAACTACTTGAAGCATCAGTCCTGGCTGGTAGGGAAGTCCAGGCTGTTAGTACAATGGGTAGCTTCGGGGAATCGAACATGAGTTTGAATAGGAGGTTATGCATTAACCACTGGGTGCCCAAGTCTTTGTTGGCGCTAGCAGCTGTGGGTGTGTGTGTATGTGTAGGTGACTAGTGATTCCATTGGTGGAATAAAAATAACTTGGGGATTTATTGGTACAAATCGTGTGATGTGTGTGTGTCAGTGATTCCATTAGTTGAGCCAGTTGAACTCGGGTTCTCTCTTGTTTGAGAATGAATATAAGCTGCTTGGAAAACCAGGGAGGGTGTGACTCACTTAAGGGAAAGTGAACTCGCCCGTCTTGCTGAGGGCTCAAGAAAATACAGCGTGAAGCAGAGGTTAGCTGTCGCCTTGTTGTCTCCTGGGTGGGGACGTAAGACAGTGGAGGTTGCTGTAGCCTCGGAGCAGACGACGAGAAGAATTGTCTCCCGTGTGGGGACGGTCGACAGCAAGACGTGTCAGCCTGTTGGAGCCTAGACAGGGAGCTGCCAGACAACGGTGGGGTGTTTGCAGCCAGAGAAGACCTGTGGAAGAGGCCGACAGGAGCCCTTTCAGTGGAGAGGGCGAAGTGTGGTGGAGTCCGGGAGACCCGGTGTGAGGGTGCGACTCAAGCTACGTTGCCAGTGTCCCCCAACTGGGATTTGGCCAATCGGGAGGACACAACAGTGTGGCAGCTTCAGCTCATAGTCGCACAGTGGGATGAGAGAAACTGACGGTCAACCGAGGAATGCTGGCAAGTTACGGACGTTTTATTTGTTCTTAAGTTTATAAGTGTGCAAACAGAATTGTGGAATATTGTCTTTCCTGGTTAATGAAGAGTGATTGAAGGAAAGGGGGATGCGATTTATGAGATTGTCTGTATGCTGTTTACATTCTTGTATGATACAGATAGTTGTGTTGTGTAGTGACGGGGTGGGGGCTCGGAGTCAAGTTAAATAAAGTTGATTATTTTCTATGAAATGTTATTGGTTTCCCGTCACCTTTGTGCGGGCCCGATGTGAGTGACAGAGTGCGTGTGCCTATGCGAGAGCGCATTTTGGTTGTGAAAGCGTAAATACTTCTGTCTATAACCCCTGCATCCCTGAATATGAAAATCATATTTTAATGACGAGGGGGAGCGTCGGAGACCCGTCACAGCAGGCGAAGTGTCTGACTTCTTTCAGCGAATGTGTCCACAAGTGATACGTTCAAATAGTGTTCCTTGTTCACTGAATTTTGTGTCTATGCTGGGATAATGTGGGTGGGTGGGTGGGGGGGGGGGGAGAGAGAGAGAACACGGCAGTGTATTCAGGTCGTTCCTAAAGAAACAGTGTCATGTTCACGGGCCTGAAAGAGACATGTTAGATTAGAGGGGTGGGGGGGGGGGGGGGGGGGGGGGGTGGGGGGGGAAGTGGGGGCGAGTGGGGGGGGGGGGGGAGGCGAGGAGAAGACAGTTTCCGCTCAACAATGACTTCACTGCGCTGACATCCGTCGAGCGATTCATGCACCAGATCACTTCAGGTTGGAATCCAAAAGCCGCGGCTCCTTACCCACTCTGCTCACTGCCCCAGATAAATCAGGATTCAGAGAACAGGTCTTGGATTCAGAGAACAGGTCTTGGATTCAGAGAACAGGTCTTGGATTCAGAGAACAGGTCTTGGATTCAGAGAACAGGTCTTGGATTCAGAGAACAGGTCTTGGATTCAGAGAACAGTACTTGGATTCAGAGAACAGGTCTTGGATTCAGAGAACAGTACTTGGATTCGGAGAACAGTTCTTGGATTCAGAGAACAGTACTTGGATTCGGAGAACAGTACTTCATTTCAGAGAACAGTACTTGGATTCGGAGAACAGTACGTGGATTCGGAGAACAGAACTTGGGTTCAGAGAACTGAACCTGTATTCAGAGAACTGAACTTGGATTCAGAGAACAGGACTTGGATCCAGACAACAGAACTTGGATTCAGAGAACAGGACTTGGATCCAGACAACAGAACTTGGATTCAGAGAACAGGACTCGGATCCAGACAACAGAACTTGGATTCAGAGAACAGAACTTGGATTCAGATAAGTACAACAGAACTTGGATTCAGAGAACAGGACTCAGATCCAGACAACAGAATTTGGATTCAGAGAACAGAGCTTGGATTCAGAGAACAGTACATTAACAAGATATCCTACTTTGAATACAACATTGACACTGGCACTGACTCTGCCTAACTCTCTGATCTAGTCTCTGTACACACCCGCTCGCTCTCTCTCTCTCTCTGTCCTTCTGACTCGCAACTTCGGCAACTCGGTTTCAAACGTCAACTTCAGGGCTTCCGTGCCTTCTCTACGGTTCCCAGCTCTGGAAGTCCCGTC
>CM031619.1:9148104-9160604 GCA_018398815.1 Conus ventricosus
CCGGTGTCTTGGTGTCAGTACCGGACCTCTGTGAGGACGCCTACATGCCAGCCCGTTTCTCCTGAAGACGCCGCCGCACAGTGTTGAGACTGATTCGTTGCTGGAGATTCCCAGGCACCTGTCGAGCAGTGTTAGCGGCTGTTTGCTGCCTGTCCCGCAGATGGGTTCGAACAAAATGGCGATCCTCTCTTGGTGTGGTGACCCGAGGACGGCCTGGCTGGGGACGATCATCAGTGGTACCAGTGACTCGCATGCGGTGCTGCAGACGATAGATGGTTGAGATGTGGACGTTAAAGATGTTGGCGACCTGCCTGGCATCCACACCAGCCTCCAGATGGCCTAGGGCACGATTGCGTTCCTCTGCTCGTAGTCTTGGCATCTCTGTAGCACTCAGACGGCAAGTCGTTATCTGAACCTTGTAGCGCGGCTTTATAAAGGCTGCATGCCTGCGTACTTGTCGCTGGTTAACTTTGCTCTGCATGGTGTGCACGTGCCTCACATGCAGCAACCAGTTTGCCATTTTTGTTGACCCTCCAATGCCGGGAATGATCTGTTGCTCACACAAGTTTTTCACTGCACGTGAGTCTTGGACCCAAACAACTTGCCACAATGGTTCAATATTGTATATATTCACCTCTTTTCACCCGAAAAATAGCCTTTCAATTTTTCGCGTTTTTTATGGAAGTCAGTATATATAAGCACTAACAGTCATTTGTGCACACAGATACATCTGTTCACATACCTCAAGACCGTAAAAACGCACCGCTCACACAATCAGACTATGCACGGCACTGAAAAACTGAATTCACTTGTTTATGTATCATGGACTTGGATGAGAATTTGTCGAGAGAAAACAGTAATCAGGACGAATCGATGCAGAGAGTTTTCAGGAAGCAATCGTCAGTGAAAGCGTGTCGGGTGGAATGAAAGATACGCAGCTTCGTGGTCGGTGAGCTTCCTTGTGGGTCTCGGCGTCACCGGGACCTGGCGTGCCCGCCATTGGCCGCCAGACAGGCCATGCAGCGACTGAGAATGGAACCCACAAGCCTTGGACAGGAAATGTCATTCCTGGATCAGTGCCTGAGGGTGGGGTGGGGTGGGGGGGGGGTTGAGGGCAGGTGGTCTTGTGGGGGGGGGGGGGGGGGGGGGGGGCTGAGGGGGTGGTCCAAGTGTTCTGTTGGGGCCATGTCAGGGGACAGCGAAGGAAAAGAAGGAGGAGGGACGATGGTTGGACAAGCGGGGTGTGTGTGTTGTGTGTGTGTGTGTGTGTGTGTGTGTGCGTGAGCGTGTGCGTGTGTGTGTGTGTAGGTAGAGAGATGAGGAGATGAGTGAGATGAGAGATGAGAGAGAGAGAGAGAGTGTGTGTGTGTGTGTTGTGTGTGTGTGTGTGTGTGTGTGGTGTGTGTGTGTGTGTGTGTGTGTGCCGAATAGAAGATAACTGATTGCTCGATCGTTCTTCGCGTTCATTGTCCTGAATGTTATTGTTTTACCCGAAGAAGGCCTATGAGGTCGAAATGCATCGTGTTTTCTCTTGTATCTGTTTGTCCAGATTGTCTTGCGGAACCAACAACATTTCTTCTTAAGTGTGCTTCAATCTCCGCTTCAGTCACTCGCTTTGAAACTAACCGATGTTTAGCTGTAGGAACAAACCGTGGCTGTGGCCGTGTGGTGTCTGGCATTGTGCTGCTGGTAGTGCTGCAGTTCAAGGCGGTTCAGAAACAAAGGAAACAACGAGGGCTTGAAGCACGTCAGTGGAGACTCTGTCGTTGACGTCCTCGCTGGAGACGTGCAGACTCTGTCGTTGACGTCCTCGCTGGAGACGTGCAGACTCTGTCGTTGACGTCCTCGCTGGAGACGTGCAGACTCTGTCGTTGACGTCCTCGCTGGAGACGTGCAGACTCTGTCGTTGACGTCCTCGCTGGAGACGTGCAGACATGCAGACTCTGTCGTTGACGTCCTCGCTGGAGACGTGCAGACTGTCGTTGACGTCCTCGCTGGAGACGTGCAGACGAGAACTGGTGATGGCTGATGAAAGTCGCCGATGTCATGACGCTGCCCCTCACCCCTCCCCCACCCTTCTTCACTCCCACCTCTCTCTGTCGGCCTGTAGCATGTAGCGGCCAGCATGACGCTCTTCTCGCCGTCAGGGGTAGAGCGCCGGACTCGTAATCATGGTGATCCTGAGGTTGCGGGTTCGAATCTCCGCCAGGCCATTTTGGTATAGGGGGATTTTTCTCTCAGAGTTAACATCGGTTCTGACTCCATTTCCATACAGACCTTCCAATGAGAGCATAACCCGAAGTTCCGTGTGTGAATACACACCTGACATCTTGCACACACGTGTTTAAACAGAGCAAACCCCAAATGCTGCGTTTTCTAAGTGCTACTGCTCCACCGTGATTAGGTTGGCGTGGAACATTTACCTGTACTTGCTTGAATCAGTCGTGCTTACCTAGGTAAACAACTCGCCATTACTTTAGGTGTTTTTTTTTTTAATTTTTTATAGCAAACTAAAAAACTGGTGTGTTTTCAAAGTCTCTCAGGATACATACAGACGGTGAAAAGATACTGAGATAACAGAGAGAGAAAAAAAAATCAAGTCACGTAGTTCATGCACTGACGACACACAAAAAGTAGTCCAGCAGGTCAAAGCAAGAAATTGGATGACTGGTAGCGCCCTCTCATATGCGTACAACGTATACGTGCACATGTATAAGAAAGGGAGGTAAACAGAGCCAAAAAAAGTAGTTTACATACCTTACTGATTCAACGGAGGCGTCACGGTCGACTGCACAGCTCAGCACTGGCACATCCCACAGTTCACGACTGACACTTTTTTTCTCCCTTTATTAATTGAAAATCGACCACAGGTGACGAGTTTTTTTCCGCTTGATCCCTCGCGGAAACTGCGCCCCCTGGTCCTTTCTACGGCAAACCACACCCTCCAACAAGGTTACCTGAAGACATCAAAGAGTTCAATTTTCTTGTCAGATTATATGGAGTTTAACTGGGTCTGTGGAGGAAGTATGGACGTTATACCACAGATAGAGAGAGGCCATAAAGTTCAGTCTTTTGCTAAGAAGAGGCTGAAGACTGATACGGTCCATACAGTTTTCTGACAATTTATAAGCCACTGCAGACAAAAATTATAGAAAATCCAAATGTTCTTCATAAAGTATAGAGGACACTAAAAACTGAGTTTATATAAGGCCCACATTCTTTTCTGACGTATCTGTAGGATTCTGAGGACAAAAAATGTATAGAGCATTGACATTTGCCAATTGAATGTATAGACACTGAAGACAAAGATTATATGAAGTCCAGACAGTACAATGGCGAATCTTTAGGAAACCGAAGAATAAAGATTTTTCTGTATTGAATTTTTAGGACATTAGAGACAAAAATTACAGGCAACAACGACCGTACAGTTCTGTGACGAATCTTAAGAACACTGAAGACAAAATTTGTACTTGGTGTAGACATCCTTCATACCAATCTATAAAATACTTAAGTGGAAGATTGCAAAAGTATAGTTTCAAGATGATGTGAGGTCCACAAGTCTTCTGAGGAATCTACAGGACACTAACAATAATGGTTGTATTGAGCGTAGACATTCCCCATAGTATCTATAGGACAGTGGAGACAAAGATCATATACCTTATTGACATTATTCACATGAACCTGCAAGATACTGAACACAAAGATTGTGTGAAGTTTAGGCACTTCTCTGACGATATCATACGACACTGAAGACAAAGATTGTATAAAGCACACAGTCTTCTGACGAATCTATGGGACGCCGAAGACAAATACCATTGTATTCAAATCAGTTGTATCACTCATCTACGGGCCACTGAAGACGAAGACTGTATAAGATGCAGATGGTACTCTGACGAATCTAGAGGACGCCGAAGAAAAAGTTTATATACGTTCAATCACCAGTGTCATGAACCTGTAAGACACTAAAGACAAAGACTGGTTCACATTAGACGGTATTCTAACGACTCTTTAGTACACCACAGACAAAGACTTATGTCCTGACGAATCTTTAGTACACTACAGACAAAGACTTATGTCCTGACGAATCTTTAATACACCACAGACAAAGAGTTAGTTCCTCACGAATCTATAGTACACTACAGACAAAGACTTATGTCCTGACGAATCTATAGTACACCACAGGCAAAGACTTATGTCCTGACGAATCTATAGTATACTACAGACAAAGACTTATGTCCTGACGAATCTATAGTACACTACAGACAAAGACTTATGTCCTGACGAATCTATAGTACACCACAGACAAAGAGTTAGTTCCTGACGAATCTATAGTACACCACAGACAAAGACTTATGTCCTGACGAATCTATAGTACACTACAGACAAAGACTTATGTCCTGACGAATCTATAGTACACCATAGACAAAGAGGTAGTTCCTGACGAATGTATAGTACACCACAGGCAAAGACTCATGTCCTGACGAATCTATAGTACACTACAGACAAAGACTTATGTCCTGACGAATCTATAGTACACCACAGACAAAGACTCATGTCCTGACGAATCTATAGTACACCACAGACAAAGAGTTAGTTCCTGACGAATCTATAGTACACTACAGACAAAGACTTATGTCCTGACGAATCTATAGTACACTACAGACAAAGACTTATGTCCTGACGAATCTATAGTACACCACAGGCAAAGAGTTATGTCCTGACGAATCTATAGTACACTACAGACAAAGACTTATGTCCTGACGAATCTATAGTACACCACAGACAAAGACTTATGTCCTGACGAATCTATAGTACACCACAGACAAAGAGTTAGTTCCTGACGAATCTATAGTACACCACAGACAAAGACTTGTGTCCTGACGAATCTATAGTACACTACAGACAAAGACTTATGTCCTGACGAATCTATAGTACACCATAGACAAAGAGTTAGTTCCTGACGAATCTATAGTACACCACAGGCAAAGACTCATGTCCTGACGAATCTATAGTACACTACAGACAAAGACTCATGTCCTGACGAATCTATAGTACACCACAGACAAAGACTCATGTCCTGACGAATCTATAGTACACCACAGACAAAGACCTATGTCCAGACGAATGTATAGTACACCACAGACAAAGACCTATGTCCAGACGAATCTATAGTACACCACAGACAAAGACCTATGTCCAGACGAATCTATAGTACACCACAGACAAAGACTCATGTCCTGACGAATCTATAGTACACCACAGGCAAAGACTTATGTCCTGACGAATCTATAGTACACCACAGGCAAAGACTCATGTCCTGACGAATCTATAGTACACCACAGGCAAAGAGTTATGTCCTGACGAATCTATAGTACACCACAGACAAAGACCTATGTCCAGACGAATCTATAGTACACCACAGACAAAGACCTATGTCCAGACGAATCTATAGCAGCCTCAATCACATTCAGACAGTTGCAAAGTGAGGCGAATGCAGCCTCGTTTTCATTCAACGCCCATCTTGCGCCGAACTGGAGGAAGAGAAGTGATAGCTCCTTCATTTTCGTTGTCCTGAGTGTTGTGCATCTGGCCTGAAGGAGACCTAAGAGGTCGAAACGCGTCGTGTTTTGTCTTGTGATTCGTTTGTCTACGTTTTTGGGCAGAGCTTTATAAATTATTTTTCAAATTTATTCATGTACTATTTGGAAAAATCTTAAGGACGTTACAGACAAAGACTGCATGATAAGTAGACAGTGCTACGCAAATCTACGAGACATTGGATAAAGATTGTACACGGCATAGACATTCTTCGGATGAATCTGTGAGACGCTAAAGACGGATTCAGCGGAGCATAGTGATTCTTCAGACGACTCCATAGGGCACTATAGGAACCACTGCATCACATCCAGTTTCCTGACGAAGGTACTGACATCAAACACCGTAGAGAGCATAGGCATTACTCTAACGAACCTATACGATACTCTATAGAGCATAGGCATTACTCTAACGAACCTATACGATACTCTATAGAGCACAGGCATCCTTCAAACGAACCTATACGATACTCTATAGAGCATAGGCATCCTTCAAACGAACCTATACGATACTCTATAGAGCATAGGCATCCTTCAAACGAACCTATACGATACTCTATAGAGCATAGGCATCCTTCAAACGAACCTATACGATACTCTATAGAGCATAGGCATCCTTCAAACGAACCTATACGATACTCTATAGAGCATAGGCATCCTTCAAACGAACCTATACCATACTCAAGAACTTGTATGGAGTACTGACATTTTATATATATACGAATCTAGAGGGCAACGAAGAACAAGAATGTACAGATGAACAAATCTGTGAACCTTCGTATGAGCACAGGCAGACAGAGGTACCTGTTCCTGATCAAACACAAGACTATACTGCTGTCTGGTTGGTTTTTACGAATTTGTCTGCTCTTGATCAAACAAGAGACCAGAACATGAAAAAAAAAAACCAACCCGGGAGGAGAGGACCTGAAAATAAATGGAAGAGAAAGTAAACCGTTTCGCTTTATTGAATGTCGTCCCCCGCCCCCCTCCCCCCACCACCACCACCAAAAAAAAAAAAAAAGAAAGAAAAGAAAACAGAAAAAAAAATCGTCAAAGTAAGGGAGCTTGTACGCACAAATTCATGTCGCACAGTTGTGTCATAAAAAAAGAACAACTCAAACCGCGCGCTTTATAACTGGCTGACTTCGTAAACAAACGAAGACGGTTGGACTGATGATAAATTACCTGCTGTGTGTGTTCGTCGGAGTTGTAAGACACACACAATTCAAATTCAGTTCAAACCCGCAGGCACTCACACATTTACAACGATTTACACCACTTGGAGGGACAGCGGGGTTTATCATAGTCATAGACGTATAGCTACATAACAGCTAAGTGCTCGTTCACTCTTACATGATATACATGTGCTGTTCCTAAACTCTCTCTCTCACACTCTGTGGTGTGTGTGTGTGTGTGTGTGTGTGTGTGTGTGTGTGTGTGTGTGTGTTCAGTTCAGTTCACTGAACTGCATTGTTCTCTCTCTCTCTCTCTCTCTCTCTCTCTCTCTCTCTCTCTCTGTGTATGTGTTCAGTTCAGTTCACTGAACTGCATTGTTCTCTCTCTCTCTCTCTCTCTCTCTCTCTCTCTCTCCACACACACACACACACACACACACACACACACACACACACACACACACACACGCGCGCGCGCGCGCGAGCGCGGATAGGTGTGTGTGTGTGTGTGTGTGTGTGTGTGTGTGTGTGTGTGTGTGTGTGTAGATGTGCGTGTGCACATGCGCGCGTACATGTGCGTCACTATATGACACAGACAAAAAGGTAGTATTGGTTTGAAAACTAATTAGGAGTTTATTTTGAGCTCTTCGTTAAAATGCATCTAAAATGCAAGCATTCACGTCTATTTTCGGATAATTTTTTTAATACGATTTGCGTAATGAAGTGAAATATGTTTAAAGACCCGGTCATTTCCAGGTTAAAAACAATTCGCCCCTTCCCACAACACGCTCCGTTGATACAATTCGCCCCTTCCCACAACACGCTCCGTTGATACAATTCGCCCCTTCCCACACGATCCGTTGATACAATTCGCCCCTTCCCACAACACGCTCCGTTGATACAATTCGCCCCTTCCCACACGATCCGTTGATACAATTCGCCCCTTCCCACACGATCCGTTGATGCAATTCGCCCCTTCCCACAACACGCTCCGTTGATACAATTCGCCCGTTCCCACGCGATCCGTTGATACAATTCGCCCCTTCCCACACGCTCCGTTGATACAAATCGCCCCTTCCCACACGATCCGTTGATACAATTCGCCCCTTCCCACAACACGCTCCGTTAATACAATTCGCCCCTTCCCACAACACGCTCCGTTGATACAATTCGCCCCTTCCAACACGCTCCGTTGATACAATTCGTCCCTTCCCACACGATCCGTTGATGCAATTCGCCCCTTCCCACAACACGCTCCGTTGATACAATTCGCCCCTTCCCACAACACGCTCCGTTGATAAAATTCGCCCCTTCCCAAAACACGCTCCGTTGATACAATTCGCCCCTTTCCACAACACGCTCCGTTGATACAATTCGCCCCCTTCCCACAACACGCTCCGTTGATACAATTCGCCCCTTCCCACACGATCCGTTGATACAATTCGCCCCTTCCCACACGATCCGTTGATACAATTCGCCCCTTCCCACACGCTCCGTTGATACAATTCGCCCCTTCCCACAACACGCTCCATTGATACAATTCGACCCTTCCACAACACGCTCCGTTGATACAATTCGCCCCTTCCCACAACACGTTCCGTTGATACAATTCGCCCCTTCCCACAACACGCTCCGTTGATGCAATTCGCCCCTTCCCACACAACACGCTCCGTTGAGACAATTCGCCCCTTCCCACAACACGCTCCGTTGAGACAATTCGCCCCTTCCCACAACACGCTCCGTTGATGACCAAAGTTATGTTTTTTCCTGACCACATGAAATATTAGTGGCGGCATCGTTTGTTCTCTCTCCCTCTCTCTCTCTCTCTCACGCGCGCGCTCGCGCGCGCGTAAACAGTTCATAATGATTTATATACTCATGCTCTCTGACACACTCAGAGAGAGAGAGAGAGAGAGAGAGAGAGAGAGAGAGAGAGAGAGAGAGAGAGAGAGAGAGAGAGAGAGAGCGGTGAGGGGAGGTGGAGGGATGGGGAGAGATTTCCGATGTACATCGTGTGTGGATGACGATGAGGGAAAAAAAAGTCTTATCTGATCGACAAACAGTGTGAAAGAAAGGGGGAGACAAGAATGGTGGGTGGAGGAGCGGTGTTTGGGGTGTACTGTTTATGTGTAACACATAATATAGTAATTTTTTTTCTTCGTGTGCCGCCTGGAGCACAGTTAAACATGAACCCATCACTGTTCGTTTATCGGGAAAAACTACAGCAATATAGAAGGAATGGTTATAATCATGATGGTCACTGACTGACACTCTACCAGTCATTTAGCCTGTCAATACCCTGGATCCTTCATTGGGAGCCGGAATAGCTCAGTTGGTAGAGCGACTGACTCGTAATCTTGGTGATCCTGGGGTTGCGGGTTCGAACCTCCGCCGGGGCGTTTCGGTACAGGGGGATTTTTCCCTCGGAGTTAACATTGGTTCTGACTCCATTTCCCATACAGTCCTTCGAATGAGACTATAAACCGAGGTTCCGTGTGTGAACGCATGCATAACATCTTGCACACACGTAAAATCCCATCACCAACTTTCGGAAGCGTAGGCCAGTTTGGCCGTTGGTATGGATGACACGTTACACATAGCATGCATCCTGCGTGAGAAATGGAAAGAATGAAGGAAGTAAGGAAAATGAGTGATCGATATTGAACGATACTGACTGGATGACACGGGAAACGACTGAATGAAGCGCCAGCTGGCAGCTCTTCAGTCGGCACTACCCAGGTAGGCAGCCCGTTGTGTAAACGAGTGTTGATTGTAAAGCGCTTAGAGCTTGGCCTCTAGCCGAGAATAGGCGCTATATAAGTATTCATTATTATTATTATTATTATTATTTCACAGGTTGAACATTCATGTCCTGTATCAAGTTCGCGCCGATTCAACTGTTTCTGTGGTGGTCCGACACTTCTCGGTTCTGCAATTTTTGCATCAAGCACTGGCTCTGTTTGAACGACTGACATCGGTATTGAAAGTGAGAGTTTTGACAGACCGAACAGACTTGGCAGTCGCCAAGCAAGGGTTTTCCCGATCTGCGCTCTTCAGTGTGGAAAAAAAAAAAAAAAAAAGGCCATCGGACGCTCACAAGTGTCGGCTTCCTGGTGCAGAATCCTGTGTAATGAACGAGTTGTGCTTTTTCAGGCAATGCCGCTAGTTTTCTTTTTTTTAATTTTTTTATTCGAGAACATTGATTTTAATGAAGACCCTTCCCCCGAAGTTGGAGTATGGCTGCCTTAATGGCGGGGTAACAAACGGTCATACACACAAAACTCCACTCCCTGTGTTGGGTAGATGGGATTAATCCTTGCCTGTCTATACAGGGAGTGTCCGCAGGGGTATCAGCCTGCGTACGCAGAAAAAAATAAATGAAGACCCGGAAATCCAGCATCACAGTGAAATCTATAATGGTCGGTCGGGTCGTCTGAAAGGCACGGACATTGCATTAGTAGCAGTCAACTCTTCTGATGTAACCGTACATGAAGAGCAGTGAAGCCATTACAGCGGGAACGATTTCTGTTAACGTCCTGTCACACACTGTAGACATCTAACTAGGACAAATTTTAAGCCGTTAGAGTGCTATCCTTGAAAAAAAATGAGGGGGGTGGGGGAGGGGAGAGTGGGGATGGTAGATGAAGAGGGGGACAGTTGTACAGCGTGTAGGAGGAAAAAAAATGATCGAAAACAGGAGAGATCAAAGATGAACGTCTGGGATCATCTAAAGTACAATTAATGAATATTACAACATGGACTTTACAAATGGTTCGTCGCTAGTTTAACATAAAAATCAACTGTAACGATTCTATGAAGTAAAAAAACATCAACATTCCTGGCGCTTGTAGTTTCAAAATTTCTTGTTGAAAAAAAAGGCCTTTAAAAAAAAAAAGGCCTTGTCAAAAAAAAAAGGGCCTTATAAATAATACTATGCTGAACAGTAACATTACAATGGCATGTACACGAGATTTCAACAATACTTGGTTCGTAACGAACTGCATGAATCAGCATTGAAATTTCCCACGGCGGAAGTTATGCATTAAAGGCAATAAATGGATCAAGATCAACCGGGTCCGAACTACGACGCACTAAGACCAATGACATATTCTATACAATTGTACACTCCGTCAAAATCGGATCAAATTCGAAATTAAAAGATAAATATCAGTTTAATTTTACTTGTGAAAGCCTGGTACGCGTTAACCATTTCAAGCTAGAAGAATTACATAGGTTGCACGCATTTTTAATTGCTCTTTTACAAATAATTTGTGAGAGTTTTTCACTGGTCGTAGGAAGGTCAACTTTGTTACACAATGAACTAACCATTCGAGTCAACAGCCAGTCAATAATGAAACTTTCGGTCAAATCTTGCTGTTACTCAGTTAATAACAAGTTAGCGGTTATATGTAGTTCATCGTCCGGGAATTACAGATATAGAACAGAAATTCAAGGATTATACATTGTTTAACGTGACCTAGGTTTCGTTGTTAGTGTCCAATCTCTACGCCTCTGAAATCAACGAACAAGTAGGGCGGTGACTCTTCCTTCCACGGTGAAAGAAATGGACGCCCTTAACTCCAAACCAATGCTGCGTACGACACAGAATGGCCTACCATAAACTAACAACAAGAGAAGAACACACAGAACAAACAAGGACACATCCCCTTAATGTCGTCGTTCACCGCATGAAACGAAAGAAAGTCGCTGTTCAGCTGTTAACGTGAAGTCCGAGATTAAATCAAAGCCCTCCAAGTTTGCAGAGGATACAATAAAAACAACAACAACACAGTAAACCCACACATTCTCACAAAGGAGAAGGGATGGCCGGGGGGGGGGGGGGGGGGGGGGGGGGGGGGAGGGAACAGATAATCACATAACGCATGGCTTGCTCCAGCTCAAAACTGTATCCTACTGTGACAGAAATGCGCATAATAATACTTCTCTCAATCTTTCGTAAATGATGATGATGATGTTAATGATGATGAAGATGATGATGATAACTTATATAGCGCCTGTCCTCGGTTAGAGACCAAACTCTATGCGATTTACAATCCATGCTCACGTTTACACAAAGAGCTGCCTACCTAGGTAGAGCAGACTGAGGGCTGCCTGCTGGCGCTAATCATTAGTTTCATTCAATCAAATGTAAGTCCCTCAAACTTTCAATCGTTCCTCCGACCTCTACGGATTTCTACGGAGAATGCATGATATATGAAAAAAAAATTGTCATCCATACCAACAACCAAACTGGCCTTCTCTTTCGAAAGTTGGTGATGTGAATTTACTTATGTCCAAATTCTTGCGCATGCGTTCACGAACGGAACCTCGGTTTATAGACTCGTTTGAAGGGTTTTTGTGAAGTGGAGTCAGAAGCAATGCTACCACCTAGTACCAAAACGATAATAAATGTATAGTGCTAAAAGGTATTTCAATTAAAAAGTATTCATGCCTCTTTTTGTGAACCTATGAAAAATATGTTCAGCGAATTTAGAGGGGTGAATATGCACCCTTTTTGTTTTGGGAAGAAGATATCCAAGAACAGGGACCCCACCCGCTTCCTCCTCCAATTGCCTACCTTTCGGGAGGGTGGAGGGGGTGGAGGGAGGGATCCAAGCCATTTCTTCAATGGCAGTCAAGTCACGCACCAGAACAGTTCTTGGGAACACAGATAATGGCAAAAGAAGTCAATTCAGTCTACATAACTGTCCCACCATCCACCCAACTCTCC
>CM031619.1:9165604-9168104 GCA_018398815.1 Conus ventricosus
CTGGCCATATTACAACAACATAGCTAACATGAGGGACATACTTGAGTTAATCCTTCGAGCTCCCCGAGGAACATAGGGCCGCGGTTTGTCAGCGCACTGGCTTTCCTGAAGGCTTTCGCCAGTGCACGCCACAGACTCCACTGAAAAGGGATCCTCCTGTACCGCGGTGTTACCTGGCAATGTTGTCGCGGTGTCTGTAACACCTGTAAGTCTTTTCACCGGAGTGATCAGTCAGTCCAGTGCCACACTCCCAGCCTGGAGGACCAGGGGTCACTCTTCGTCGGGTGTCTTTCCTTCGAGTTGTCCGGCTTGGGTGGCCTTGCCGGTAGCTTACGCTCCCACCGGGATAGCTCTAGGGGGTTCCTGAGACACGCAAGCTACCCGGCCACGACAAGGTGGGCGGTCCGTCCAGGAAAGAGCTGGCACACATTGCGATAAAAGGCAGCGAGCCGTTCTGGACCAGTTTCAGATCATGAAACAAGGCGTCACTGTGTGCGCATTGGTCCATGCACGCTGCACCACATCTGCTGAGCCCGAAGACCACGGCGCGCAGGATTGACAGCCAGATGATGAAATGAATGGCTGATTTAAAGAGAAAAGGCTCAGGGCGAGAGTCTCATAGATGATGAAATGAATGGCTGATTTAAAGAGAAAAGGCTCAGGGCAAGAGTCTCATAGATGATGAAATGAATGGCTGATTTAAAGAGGAAAGGCTCAGGACGAGGGTCTCATAGATGATGAAATGAATGACTGATTTAAAGAGGAAAGGCTCAGGCCAGGGCGAGGGTCTCATAGATGATGAAATGACTGACTGATTTAAAGAGGAAAGGCTCAGGACGAGGGTCTCATAGATGATGAAATGAATGACTGATTTAAAGAGGAAAGGCTCAGGACAGGTCGAGGGTCTCATAGATGATGAAATGACTGATTTAAAGAGGAAAGGCTCAGGACGAGAGTTTCACAGACATGACTCGCAGATGCCTGACCTGTGCTTTTTACCACGGGTGAACTGGACTTGAAAGTCAGAACACACGCGCGTGCGCGGCACACACACACACACACACACACACACACACACACACACACACACACACACACACACACACACTTTCCTCCAGAAAGTCGGCCATGAATACGGGCTCTCCCTTCACTCCTGACCGAGTCGTGGTGGTCATCGGTGGAGCTGTGAGCACCAAACTGTTTACCCAGCTCTGCTCTTCGCGGACTGTCGTCACTCCCACTGCGTTTGGTGCCTGTAACCCTAAGCAGAGTGCATAGAAACATGTGTGCTTTATAACCCCGGCTTTCTGCTTTTACGTGTACACCCCCCCCCCCCACCCACCCATCCATACCGCCATCCCGAACCCCATACCTGCAGTACGACACTTACAAAGCTGCAAGTGCTTCACGCTTGAAGGCCATTTTTTACAGCAACCCGGAGAGAATAACATTCATACACGCTGTCACCGCCCGTCAAGGGATGGTAGCTGGGGGAGGAGAGGAAGAGGGGAAGGAAGGGGGTGGGGGGAATGACAGCCCTGGGGTGGGGTGTGTGAGGGAAATTTACTTCCGGTTCTCAGAAGATCGTCTTTTTTATATTAAAATGGGGGGGGGGGGGGGGGGGGGACCCGCAAACAAACAAAACCGCTCGTGCTTAAAGCTCTACATGCTTGGGGAGTCTCGCAGTGCCAATCTTAGCTGCATAGGTGAGAGCCTTGGCTGCAAACAGACTTTCCCTCCATAAAATACCAAACAAAGGTAGAAAACGATGTTTGGACTAATACAGGAAGAACTCTTGAGGAAGTTTGTGCTGAAAAAGCTCGAATCGTTCTCAGGTCAATGTTATTAACCAGTCTGAGCGGAGCCTTTGATGTGACGATTTGGAATGCAGTTTCGCATAGATGCGGTATGTTTTGAAACGGGCCCAGATCAAAGGGCGGATTCAGGTTCTTGTATGAGCCTGGCGGATGTCTTCGCTCTCTCAAGTGCTCATCTAGTGTAAAGAGGAAGTCGCCAAGATAACAGAACAGGTGTCAGCAGCACAGGAGTGAAAAGTCAGTGATAAAATGGTCATTGTGTTAAGGCTAAGGCGCGGTTCCATTTATCAGGTTATATAAGGTCACTGCTATGGATTGTGCACTTTCAGAGTTTCGCCGGACACCGTAACAGGATGTCGTAACCGTGACCGTTAAACCGATCCTCTGCAGTTTTTGAGGATAATATATCAAAAAAAAAAGAGAGGGTCAGTTTATAGTCACGGCTACGGCATACTGTTAAAATGTCGGCAAAATTCCGAGTGTGCATGAGACTGGCGTTGGTTCCTGTAAGCATTTAAACACAGAGAGTTGTTCTTTATCCTCCCTGTTCTGTCATTCATGACACCACTTTCCTCAAAACTATTGCAATGATGTGCTGCTCCATGATTCAACATGAATATGGGATTGATGTTGGTGTAGTCAAATCAAATAAAGTTTCAAAATGGAGTGACTGACGGCGGAGA
>CM031619.1:9178104-9195604 GCA_018398815.1 Conus ventricosus
GTCCTCTCAGTCTTCCTGTGCGGGTGTGAGAGCTGGACCTTGACGGCAGAGTTGGAGAGACGGATCCAAGCCTTTGAAATGAAGGCATACGCATCTTCTGGACAGAGCACAAAACCAACGACTCTATCCGAAAGCAGGTGACCACACTGGCAGGATCACGGGAACCCCTCTTGACTACAAGTTAAGAGGAGAAAGCTGATGTGGTTTGGCCAAGGGGCAGGACACTACTCGCAGGCAAAGACAATCCTGCAAGGCACGCTTGAAGGAGGAAGGCAGAGAGGTAGGCAAAGAAAGAGCTGGACGGAGAACATGACAGAATGGACAAACCTCAAGCTGCCAGAACTCCAGCGAGAAGCAGAGGACAGGCCGCGATGGAGAAGAAGATCGCCGGAGTCGTCCCCCGTGTTCTCCCTTCGACCACTTAGGTCACAGGAATGAGAAGAAAGAGCGTCTGTCTATCTGTCTGTATATTTATCTATCTGCCTGTCTGTCTGTCTGTCTGTATATTTATCTATCTGCCTGTCTGTCTGTCTGTCTGTCTCTTTCTTTATATAATTATATAAACATCCGCTGCAGCAGCAGCAGCAGCTGCTACTACTACTATTACAGCCACTACAACTAATATTACTAGCTGCTGCTACTACTACTACTATTACAGCTACTACAACTAATATTATTACTACTTCTACTACTGCTGCTGCTGCTACTACTACTACTACTACTACATTCCATAATGCAGAAAGCACAGGAACATTCACACTCATGCATACATTTGCCATCACCCTCGTACTCCCACCCCCATCCCACCCCACCCCACTCCCATCCCCATCCCTTTCTCTCTATTGTTCGTTTTATCTCTCCCCCCCTTCCACCCTCTCTCTCTCTCTCTCCTCTGTGTGTGTGTGTGTGGTGTGTGTGTGTGGGAGCTCCTCGAATCACCGAATCCCATAAACCTCTCCCACGGTTGGTGTCGACTTTAAAACCGCCCGCTTACTCACTATCTATCGTCCTTCATCTTAAAACAGACTTGGCTTCAGACACCCCCTCCAACCCCCCCACCCCCCCTACTCCCCCCCCCCCCCCCCCCCCCCCCCCCCCCCCGCCCCCCAACCATCCTGGCCTTGACCCCAGTCTTTAGTGTCAGCTTGTAGGACTGAAGATAAAAGAGGCTTACGTACGCACGACCCTCTCCACGTTCTGTTGTGTCATTGTCCGCTCGAAACCTCCGATCCTGATTGCAAGGCCCAAGCACGTGCGCACGCGCGCGGTACTACTGACTTTTCATGGTTGGGGGCTGTCCCCACCTAGTGACCTTCATCCGTGCGCGCGCGCGCGCACACTCGTACTCCGTTGAATGTCTGCTCCTATTATCCGCCACCCTTTTCTATGCACGTACGCGCACGCGCATGTTTTTTGACTTTGACTAACTCGCACCTGTACACTCACGTGCACATGCCTTGAACTCGCCTTTGCTCTTTATCCCGTTCTAGGCACCCCTTTATCTCCGTCCCCTTCCCCCCTCCATCTCCTTCTCCCTCCACCATGCGCACTCTCTTCTCTGTCTCCTGCCACGTATACATACTTCAAAGCACATGCGCTCTCTGTTTCTCTCCCTCTCTGTTTGTCTCTCTGTCTGTCTGTCTCTCTGCTTCACACACATACACAATCGCGCACTCACTCGTACCGCGAATGCATGCATGCACCACACACGCGCACGCACATACGCAGACATGATCACATGAGCCGGCTCTGCATGAACACATACAAACACGCGCGCGTGCACATTAAGACACACACACACACTCACACACACCACACGCATGCACGCTCTCTCTCTCTCTCTCTCTTACACACACACACACACACACACACACACACAAACCTCCTGGATTCAGATTTTAATCCGAAATTTACGCCGTGGATGATAACTTTTCTGCGTTAATAGAAAATAGTCTGCTTCCAGTCTGCGATCCTCTCAACGCCCTTCTTCCACTGGCGCACCTCAAGGTACATTGCTGTCCCCCTGTTCTCTTTACTTGATATGCTGATGACGGCTAGAGGTACGGCAGACGAACCTCCTCAGTGTTACCAAGTGCTGTGACGATTCTGCCAACGAAGATCTTTCCAGTCTGATTCTGTCGATTGTGCCAATGAAGATCTTTACAGTCTGATCCTGTCGATTGTGCCAAGGAAGATCTTTCCAGTCTGATCCTGTCGATTGTGCCAACGATCTTTCCAGTCTGATCCTGTCGATTGTGCCAACGATCTTTCCAGTCTGATCCTGTCGATTGTGCCAATGAAGATCTTTACAGTCTGATCCTGTCGATTGTGCCGATGAAAATCTTTCCAGTCTGATCCTGTCTATTTTATAATTATTATATATAATGAATATTTATATGGCGCCTATTCTCGGCTAGAGGCCAAGCTCTAGCTTTACAATCCACACTCGTTTACACAACGGGCTGCCTACCTGGGTAGTGCCGACTGAAGAGCTGCCAGCTGGTGCTTCATTCAGTCGTTTCCCGAGTCATCCAGTCAATGTCGTTCTCTCAATTTCCTTACTTCCGTCATTCTTTCCATTTCTTACGCAGGGTGCATGCTATGTGTAACGTGTCATCCATACCAACCCGGGACCAGGCTGCTTCCAATTTAGTAGTGGGGCGACCATCCTCAACCCAGCGGGTCCCCAGGTGGCGGATAGGGGGAAAGGCCTTCAGATATGGGGTTAGCTGCTATATAAGTCAGGCTTGCCTGGCTGAATAAGCAGTCCCGGGCCAACTGGCGATGTTACTATCAGGACGGGGTGGGTCAACAGGTGGCACTGTTGTCCTCACTGAAATACCCCACGTGTTCTATGACGGGCTCATCATGCGGTCAAGAGGTGCGGTATAACCTCTAGCCACGGGGTGGGATCCTCGGAGAAACAATCCCCCCTGTGCTCACAGGGCAGGACGTATGGGCCATGAGCTAAGGGTGAGGCACCCCGAAAGAAAACTCCAGCTTAAGACGGAGGTATCGGGCCACTGGCGCAACTTAAACCACGATACCACGCATCCACGCTTCTGGCGAACGAGGAAGAAGAATCCATACCAACGGCCAAACTGGCCTTCCCTTCCGAAAGTTGGTGATGGGATTTTACGTGTGTGCAAGATGTTATGCGTGCGTTCACACACGGAACCTCAGTTTATAGTCTCATTCGAAGGACTTTTGGGAAATGGAGTCAGAACCAATGTTAACTCCGAGGGAAAACATCCCCCTGTACTGAAACGGCCGGCGGAGATTCGAACCCGCAACCCCAGGATCACCAAGATTACGAGTCCGGCGCTCTACCAACTGAGCTATTCCAGCCACCTGGTTATGGAACGAATAAAATTTTCCGTTAACAGTGTAAAGGAAATATCATCTTGTTCTGTATGCCCTCAAAGCAAAACAAATAGTAGATTTCAGTAAAGACCACCAGGTGAACCTACCAAACCTCATCATTGAAGTCAAGCTACTGAGATGGTGAACAAATACAAATACCCTGACACGGCCTTGGACAATAAATCAATTGTTGATGGGAACGTTTTTGACAATTAAAGAAAATCGAAAATCTTTTGTCGGCAGAAAATGAGAAATAGTGGACCCCATTCAGTGATTTGACAGAGCTGCTGCCGTTGCACTGAATACTGTTGTACTGTAACTCTGAACTCCATTTAAATATTTCCCAGAGCTGTCACTGATGCATTGACTCCGTGCTCTGGACTCCATTCAGAAATTTGACAAAGCTGTCGCTGTTCCATGGAATCCTTGCTCTCGGTTTCACTTGCATGCGGGTATGGAACTCTGGGAGTGCCAAGCGGTGCGCTACGTTTTGCTCAATCACGTTTCATTCGATCTTATCTTACCTAATCACGTGTCATCCAGCGCGTCTTTATTGCCGCACATTCATACCGTTTTGTCCAGATCAGATAGAATCAAGCTGTATGAAATGACTGGTTGTGCGTGCGCGCGCGCGCACACACACACTCACACAGCCAAATATACCACATCGTCCAAGCCCTTCGACAGCACCTCTCGATCGTATGGAGTTTCTGTCTTCATATTCCAGCTCTCCTAGATCCTGAATAACATCTTCACACTTCAGCCAACGGGCTAACGCCTTCTCTTCAACTGCAGCCCTCATTGATTTCTCAGAAGCCAGCTAAGATTTACTGTGTGAACGCAGTGTTTATTCTCTGCTGATCTTCCTTTGTTTCATTTTTTTTTCTTTTTTTTTTTCTGAAAGAAAGTTTGTTTTCGGCTTCTTAGCTGTGAAACCAAATACGGCACAGCAAAATCACCCCTACCCCCCAAAAATTAAGCACGTACACTTTTTGGTTTTTTCGCTTGAAAGATGTGAATGCTCTCTAAACAGGAAGTATATTTCCCTTACACACGCCAACCATGGGTGTCATGAACACTGAATTTTGGATGTGCAGTTGAACCTGCGTGTGTCCCATACTACTATGTTTGAAACTCTTTTTTTTAATTTTTTTTATTGCTGAATGTTTTGCCAATTGAGAATGTTTACAGTAACACACACACACACTCTCTCTCCACACACACACACCACAACGACTGGAAGTTGTGTGCTGAAAAATGATTGCTTAACCATCCAATCTTACCCCCACCTCTGAGAGAGAGAGAGAGAGAGAGAGAGAGAGAGAGAGAGAGAGAGAGTGAGAGAGAGAGAAATAAGTAGGGAAAGGAAAGAGATAACATGATTTTTCATCTTATCGTCTCTTATTGTCTTTTTGTATTCCGTTTTTTTTTTTTTTCAAACTCTCCCTCTCCTACCTGTTCATCACCAGACCAGCATTCAATTTTACAATAAAGAACTGCCAGATAGCAAACTTTTTTTTTTCTCTTTCTTTTCTTTTTAAACTGAACAGGTATAGAGGGGGAGAACGGCGGAGTCACGACTGACACTTCGAACAATGTTCTTTGTAATCTTTGAGACGACCTTTGGACTGCACTGAAACGGCAAAGGAACACCAGTCATGGTGACTAGCGTCACTGACAATGGGAGGTCGTGGTTCGATTCCTATCACAGGCAATTGTTTTTGGGATTGTCCTGCCCCTGTTGGCTTTCTTTCCTGCTCTCTCTCTCTCTCTCTCTTTCTCTGATTTCCATAAGAAAATATTTCCATTCAACAGCCCGAGAGCAGACACTTGGATAGTGTACGTACTTGTGCCTCGAATCTTTTGAGAAAAGACTTGGAATACATTGATTACGATGGCAAAAGAAGACCAGCTGCCTTGTGCAGCGGTTAGTGTTTTGGGTTTGAGGGCTGAGAGATTGTGGTTTGATTCTGGCAAGTCATTTTCAGCCCAGGCTGGTTCCTACTCACAGTGGAATGTTCAACTGGGAAGACGGGAAAACCCATGGTCTAGTTTCGTCCACCTCAAGGATGTATCTTTGAAGGGTTGCACACATTTCCTGACCAGTACTAGAGATATCTGTATCTTTCGAAGGGCTGCGTTATCAGATTGGAGGTGGTAAAGAAATGGGGGTGGATGTGGGGAGGGTTAGAAAGAGAGACTGCAAAGAAAAACGAAGAAAGAGAGAGTCAAAAGGAAAGGAATTCCAAACAGAACTGCCAGACAATTTGATCTGAAAGGCAGAAGAGCTGCAAGTTAAGAACGTCTAAGGAGAGGATTGTGTGTGTGTGTGTGTGTGTGTGTGTGTGTGTGTGTGTGTGTGCGTGCATGTGTGTGTGTGTGTGTAGCAAGCATATTCACGCAGAGCTCATGACTTGCCCCCACCCCCACCCACCACACACATAACACAAGCTTTGCTGTAAGAATGGAAATGTGGTTTTATTTTATCTACAAAAGCAATTGCACTTTGTTTGTTGCCATCTAGACAAGAAGCACCTGAAAGCATCCACTACAATACACACACACCTCATCTCCAGCTGCTGGTGCCAAGAGATTGCACAAAGCGTAGACAGAGAGTTAGGCCTGGTCAGTGAGGAATAAGTACATGACACACACACACAAGTCACAGTCTTGAAATGGTACAACAAAACACGCAACAGGACAATCAAGAACTAGTGTACCGATACTGGGTCAGAACACCTGATGTGTCACTTGAGTTCCCTTTTTCGCTGTCACCCTACCTTTTTCATCAAACCTGAATTGGCTCACTTCACTGTGTATGTGTGTGTGTGTGTGTGTGTGTGAGAAAACAAAACATGAGTACACATAAGCACATGTGAGCGTGAGCGTATGTATGAAACTGAAAGACATACACGACAACGAGACAGACAGAGAGAGAGACAGTGACAGAGAGGAACGTAATGTAAGCCCCTACTCATGCAGCAGTTTGGTGTGCTGAGCATTACCGACTAAAAGACAAGTCATGCTATTTGTAGCCCAGATGACTGCGGAGGCTCAACCAAGGCTGAAAGCGCATTAAAAATAGGACCTATGTACAGACACTGAGAATACTGCGAAGGTGAAACACAGGGAATCTGTCCATGCTCCTCTCTCTTCTTTCCCTCCTAACTATTGAGCAAGCCAGTATGTGATAGTTTAGAGCGTGTGTGTGAGTATGTATGTGTTGGTGTGTGAGTCACTGTGTATGTGTGTGTGCGTGTGCGTGCGTGTGCACATGCATGAATGTCTGTTTCTATAATCTTCGCACTGATTGAAAAATAGGTTTAAATTTAACCTTGCCCTGACTTTGTCCTAACTGAAAGGGCAATGATCTCTTGACTTGTACAATTACAGTGAGTCCGAAAAATGATGAGCTGTCCAATTTAGCGATACAAAGAATTGTCACTGGCAAAAAAACACAACAAACCCCCCCTCCGAACTAACTGTCCAATAATTTACAATTCAATTCATGCCATTCTGTTTGGTTGTTGGTAGCCATACTTGAGCCAACAGTCAAATAATTAGATTTCCTGTCCAATAATTCACATTCGATTCAAGCCATCTTGCCTGGTTGTTTGTAGCTGTACATGAGCCAACAGTCAAACAATTAGAATGACAGTGTTCGTCAGCACAGGGAAGTGCGAGGCGGTTGAAGGAGACAGCTGGACTTGCATAGTGCTGTGCCCTCGACAATGTGGACTGGAACAGTTCACTGCCCCTACGACTATTACGAGATGGGACTTTTAACCTTTATCCTTAACCTGTCTCCATTCTGAGACTGATCCAGTTTCATGCCTCAAACCAGCGGAAAATGTTGAAGAAGGTGGCATGGGCATACAGAACAGGAAATGATGCCATTGCATAAGGTAGAAGACGTGCTATACAGCTGTCAGGAGACGACATACGGCCCAGGGAAATGGGGCTAGTCCTCCACAGTGGACATGGTGTTCAGACACACAGGATCTTCATGATCAGAACATTCACTTTGTTCTAGCTGCTTTCCCTTTTCCCACTGTACAGTGCTGCAGTGCATAGAATGTATCAGAACTAAAGAACCGACTCTACACGTGAATGGAAAAACAACAAAAGAAGCAGGTTGCACTAATCTGCCCACATCAACACACACCAACACAGTTTTGCCTGGGGCATGAGGTTGTGTCATTGTCTCTAACTTTAGCTGACGATTACACGTATTTAACACCAACTGAAGTGAGCTGAAGAGCCGTTCTGAGAACAGTTAGTCTTAAATGTTAGAAATGGGAATGACAGGTCTGACGAAGTCCTCCGAACACTTGCTTCGTGCAGAGACAAAGGACACAGGGGATTCCATCCTTCAGAAAACCCTAGAGTAGAACACGAGTCGAAATGGAACCTCTGACTGACATGTATGGTGTTGACACAGTCTGGTAGACATCCAGGTCAGGTCAGGTCAGCAACATTTTCTGTGAGTCCCTCAGACTGTGATGATGTCCCCCCACGGCTGTTCAGAGCAAGTTACTTAGTTTTGAGTCTCAGGGAGTTTACAGCTGCAGAGACCAAGCCGTGAATGCAGGTGAGGGAAAGGAATGTTTTCTGCAGGCCGCTCCCCACCAGCCAGCTAACCGCACTGTATTCGGCCAACTGAATGTCATCTGTTCATAGCTGGTCTGGCAGCAATGCGTTCGGCAAGGTTGAGCGGCCATTACAAATGGGGCTGTAGGTTTGATAATTAGTTATTGTCATGAAAAATGTAATATATCTGCACTATTGAGATGACTGAATTGGCGAATTCCCAACAATTCTTTTAATACCAAACTCGACTGGGTTTATTTTCTTGTAGATAACATAGATGCCGCAAGAAAGCTTGTACGCAAGTGGTCAGGCAATATTAGAACAATGACAACAAACACAATATTGTGCAAAAATGACGTCAACACTTTCTGGGAAGTTAATTTTCCATAGTTAAGTAGTACACAAGTTTGATACATGCCTCTGCTCAGACTACAGCAACAAAAATATTGGATTACAAATGTGTAAAGCCTTGTTTGTTTGCCCTTTCACTAAGTGTCTCAATAAGGACGGAAATGTAAAGCTGTGGCCCCCCCCCCCCCCCCCCCCCCCCCCCCCCCCCCCCCCCGAACTGACTGGCTGTGACCGTTAAGCATACGTTGTGTGTGAGTGAGAATGACAAACAATATTTGACAGGCAGTTTTCGTGCAAAACAGTGTGACATGCTGTTTCTCAGAGGTGTACCCTGAATGTATTTTTACTTACATAATGTACAAAATGGCAAGGCATGTCTATCATTTTTCTTAAGACACATGTTTCTCTTTATTGACCTAAAACACAGCTATACAAAATGACATGCTTTCTTACTTGACCTACAAACTACTAATATCTGTTACTATTTCAAAATTAATTTTGGCCAAAAAAAAAAAGAAGAAAAAAAAAAAAGTGAGGTTACCTGGCTACAAACTTAATACAACTCCTACTGAAACACTAGCATTGGTTTTCTTAGCATTTGTTAAAACAGGTAACACAACAGCAACACCACCAACGACAAAATACACAGGTCATTCCGTACAATGCAACTGTCTGAACGATTCCGTGGAACAATGGCAACAAAACAGTAATGGAATGGAAGGAGTGAACCACAATGCCCCGACAGGCGTGGCACAGTCTGGGACTGCGTAATAAGCAAAGGCAACCAAAGCAACTCAAGAAAAACCGTCCTGTTTCCTTCTGTGCACCCAGCAACCCCACCGCCAGCAACACCTCGGTGCCAGGCTTGCTAGCGCCCTCTGACCAGTCAAAAGCCCCGCCACTCTGACTTCCAGAATTATTGGCTGCGAACAGAAGCTGCACTCGTAAAATGATTATACAAAAAAAAAGGCACTGTATTACTTCTCCCCTAACGAAATAGGACAATTTTGGCAGCTGCATATGATGATAAATGAAAATGGGTTAAGTACAAACGCATGTGCATTGAATAACTTGACAATCACCACCTATCTTTGAACTTGCGCTCATGGGTTTTATTTTATACAGCCCACCTCTCCACAGCGGCCATGAGCTCATTATACGAAACACACAAGGATATGTCACAGCTGGTACATCAGGAACAACGAATTAATTATCATAATGAATCAAATGGAACTGAATGTGGAGATGCTCAACGTTCACATGTAAAACAAATGCCCTTTTGCATATTAATATTCCAATAATGAAAAACAAACAAAACAACATAACATTACAATGTGCTCTAAAGTTTGCAGTTCAAGGCTAAAATTCCCTCAGTTCCTGCCCGTTCTTAAGCACTTGAAGATCAGTTAACAAAGTAAAAACCATGAATGGAAATCAAACTGTACACCTCATCTAACGCACAATGAACAAACATGCGACAAAACAATGGACATAATTGATTTGCTGGGTGATAGTTTTTATAATAGTGATTCACAAAATGGAGTTACTTCCACTTCTAGGAACACAGAAATCGTCCTTGTTCTATCCATCCTGTTCCCTGTAGCCGAGCCAACACCCACAGAGCAGAACTTCCAAATAGCTCCATCTGGCTGGGCAAATTCAAAATCATTTTCAAACTCTAAGACCGAAGGGAAAAAAAGAAAAAAAAAGCGTGTATAGTCTGTAACATAGTGAAGCGCAATAATGTTTTCCAAACACACTTGACACATCCAGAAGCAATGCTAAAAATGAGACAAAAGTCTAGTGGAACTAAAAGATCCAACTCAGGGTGAACTTGGTAGGGTTGGCTGCCGACACCTTCACACAACTGTCCAGCTCCTTCTCACAATCTGCCAGCGTCCGATGAGAGCAACAAAGACAGTCGCAATGCCATACGTAACAACGCTGGAGTGATCTCAGTATTTTATTAACACTCTTCAGGACATTATCTTATCAGGACATAATGAACCGCTGACAAAACACTGCTCCTCTCCTGCTTCATCCAAAGCATCATCAACATCAACTTCCTAGGAACAAAGTTAGTACACTGTCTCTCTTTTTGTTTTCATGAGACAGATTACAGTGTGTTTATACATCAAATTCGCAATGAAATCACCACATGTTTCAAAATTTCAACCTATCGGTAGACACACAAGACAAAATGTTTGCCAGTAAGTACGTCTATGCATCACTTGAAGACCGAGTGCATCTTATCTGACGGGCTGGTGCAAGAGCTTAAAAATCTTCCACACTGCACAGTGTTCAGAATCAGATGCACCTTCCTCTGTTGAGCATAACAGACTGCGTTTTCACAAAAGGTTTCCTCTGCCTGTTGCATCAGTATTGAATGATGTTATTATAAGGGAAATCACTCAAACTCTATCGCAACATCAAAACGAAAAAGAAAATGAAGGACATGATGAAGAACCCTTCAAAGTCTCTTGGCAGAAAGAATTTGGTTGGTGTTAAGATAAAACAGGACGGCAAGTTGATCTTATGAAACTGAGCAGCAGCAATACAATACAAAGTCAGCTGCTTGTGCCAAGTCTAAAAGAAGAAAATTATTTCATCATATGGGCTTCGCACTTTTAACACTCAGCAAGAGCAAGTTTGGGGATACCCTTTAGGCTTATGAACTTTAGAAGTTAGGCTGAGGTACAAATACCCTTTAAAAAAAATTTCTGGGGTACGCTACACCCTAAGAACAAAAGTGTGGGAAGCAAGAGAAACACATTGCGTTACATTTCCCTTCTTTGTGACACACGTAATAACATTGACAGGTATCATCTCCCTTCGTTTACAACAAACAACATCCAGTGACACGACACAAATCATCTCCCTTAAGTACATAACACACACAAACATTTACACATCCACACGCACTTCCCTGTGCCTCAATACACACTGGAATAAACCTTGTCTTCTGGTACGACATTGACAACATTCACAAACATGTTCCATCTGCTTGACAACAACATCAAAACACATTTTCATTTTCTGTTATGTGCACGTATTTCTTCCTCTGTGACAAATTTTTTTCTTCCTGTATTTTACATGGTTTCTCTCCCTTGGAATCAAATGGTACAACTTTCAGTCTGAATAACTGCTAGTCTTAATTTTGATTCTCCACTCAGCCAACGAAGTGATCCGTAATCAAGTATAGCAATGCCTAGGGTGCAGAGATATCGGCAGGGAGTGTATCAAAAAAACAAAACAAAAAAAACAAAAAAATCACTACACTGCGCACTTCTCACTGACGCAGTCCAATTTTTCCCATTTGTTTTTCTGCCACACTTAAGTTAATGTCTAGCTGTATGACTACTCTATCAAATTACCCTCCAGAACATTACCAACATTTCTGTGCACAGTCTGCTTACGATCAATGCATGATCAGTCACTGCTGTAAGGGCTTTGTTGTTGTTGTTGTGTTCCTACAACTGTTCACCACTGTTTTCTCCAATTGAACACTTATTTTATGCTGGATAGATGAATCTAACATTCTAAGGGTCGGGTGTCCATGAACATCCTGTTTAAAAGTTCACCCGTGACCAATGCAGCACTAATACTGCCTATTTCTGGTTGTAGGAAATAACAGTCTTCAAGTGGAACAGTGAACTCCAAGCAGGATAAAATAACTGTGAAACCATGAAGACAAACAGGCCTGCTTTTGTGACGAAGACAGTGCACTAAATATACTGGGTCAAGGGTCAAGCTTCTTACCGATACATCACACTGACCCAAAATAAATATACTGGATCACTCTTTTTTGGCATACCTAGCACTGCAGAGCAAACCCTATCCTTTGTGACAAAACCACAAACATTCTGCATCGCTCTTGTTGGAAACATATACATTACACATCACTGCAGGGTGGACCGAATCCTTGGTGGCAAAGACAACACAGTACACATACTGCATCGCTTGTCTTAGTTAGCACACATATCACAGTGTGGACTGCGTCACTTGGGTCAAAGACAACACAGTACACATGCTGCATTGCTCGTCTTAGTTAGCACACATATCACAGTGTGGACGACGTCGCTTGGGTCAAAGACAACACAGTACACATACTGCATCGCTCATCTTAGTTAGCACACATATCACAGTGTGGACTACGTCACTTGGGTCAAAGACAACACAATAAGCAAACAGCATCACTTTTCTTAGAAGCACATGTATCACTGTATCATGTGTATGCACAACATGATGAACATGTTTCAAAATCTGTCACTAAGAAAAAGCAATGCAGAATGAAAAGCACTGGTTCGACACAATTTACACACTTTGTCTTCATTGACTGAGACATGGATACAACATCTTTACAACATCCTGAGACACAGACACATCTTAATCACACAAACACATCTATCTTGGCCATTATCAGCACACACACAGGACACATAGCTTGCTTCATTGGGACACACTAGACATACCAAGATTTGGACACAACACAAATTCCGCTTTGAACAGCGTCAGCACACTTCCCTTCCTTCAGTCTGACAAAGACAACATAGCATTATGAAATGCATACATTTATTTTGAATAACATCTCTCTTTCACCGTGTTATAGAAAAAAAATCTTTTTTTTAATAATATAGGAATTGTATCTCTTTCATTGTGACATAGCCAATCAGATTAATGCTCCCCATATTTCCTGAAAAAAAAAACCCACAATGAATGGCGAGACTTGTCTTCAATGAACCTGAGTCTTTGGGAGAAGTTGTTTCCCCAGAGATGTCATTATCAATTTGGGATTACTGAGAACACTTACTGATGAATTCATCAGGAGCTAATATCTGTTCAACTGGACATTAAAAAACAAACAAACAAACAAACATTGCTCTTTACATTATCATCTGTTAAGGTTTGAATTTGTGTTTTCCAAACTTTAAAGAATCTGATCTACTAGATACAGGATGTGTTGGTATATTCACTATAATATGAATGTTGTTGAATGTTAATGAAGAGTTGGTCATTGTTATTGCTCAAATATTTGATACACATCTGCTACGTTTCGCAGCTTGTACACATAAACAAAATGATCAACTGAAGTTACGTATGGCAATTAAGATTGGACTTCCAAGATATGTTTCATTTAATTCAGCATATTAACAGGCATGCTTTATGATTTACTAAAATACAGCTCTGAGATGATTATCAGGACACTATACATGAGCAATGTTTGGAGCATGTATTTCTGAAAATAAAACAATCACAGAGAACTGTCCAAAGGGTGCGCGCGCACACACACACACACGCACACACAAGTAAAACAAGCAATCTGGTACAACTGAACACACAGACATGCCCATACGCTGACATAAATAAAATTTCTAATACAGTTGCACTGTAGAACATAAGAGCGTTTCAAAGAACACCCCAAAGCACGACACCACAGACGACAACGCCACCACACACACACACCAACGTTGAGCGCAGACCACTGGGACACAAGCGTGTTATTCTGGGAGTGCGCCCCCCAGTGACGCACCAGTCAGAGCCAGGGTGTGATGGGCGGGTCATACACTCAGACATCCAGCGTGATTGTCGGTGTCATGAGTCAGGATGTACGCCGTGATATGATTATGATTCCTCATCAAACAAAAACAAAAACAAAAAAGGATGTCCGCAACTATGATCATTGTGAAAAGTCCACTGTACTGATAAGATACATGGCTGTTACGTTCATCTGAGATTCTATGCTTTGATAAGTATGGGAAACTAAATGGGTCATTTCCATCCGTTTGCCTTTACGACACATCACTGCAGGCAAAAACATGTTTGTTCTAACTGCTCTCCTGTCACATCACCAACACGTCAATCCACATGTAGCTAGATATAAAATCTGAAAGAAAACACACACACACATGCCCACACAATCTGAAAGCAAAGAATCAATTATAGAAAAACCACAAACACACATGTATCTAACGTCAGAGTTACCTAAACACACTATTTTGAGACGGGAGAAACATGATTTTGTTCGCTTCTCGTTAAATGTTTCCTAAATTTTGTTAACTGTTTGTTGATGTGAAAACTAATTAAAAAAAAAAAAGGTACAGAGGTACAGGCTACTTTCCTCATTTCTTAATAGCTGTCACATTAACATATCTCTAAGCCGTATCCCAAAGTTAGAATTCCTGATGAAACAGCTTTCCTGCACCTTTCCAACAGAAAACGCTGTCGAGGGATCCCTCACAACAGAAGCTCATCATCATCAGAGAGCCTGCACTGAAAGCTTAACATACATCCTCTTGCAGACAGCAAGACAGCTGAAATGAGAACACTTTTGGAGTCATTTTGGCCTTGTCATTCCTGTTTCAAGTTTCAGTCTATTCACGCATGCATTCACAACTGATCTAATAATGTACCTCTAAAGCAGCAGAAAAAAAAGAAGAGAACACATGCACAAAAAAAGGGGTATAATAGAGAGTCTAACCTATAAAGAGGTTAAAAAAAACAAAATCTTACGACAAAATGAATCCCCCCTCCAACCTCCCTCAGTCCTTAACACTGTCAACACGCACTCCGCTGAAGGGGCATGTCCCACATTGTCCCACCTAAAGAATGATCTAACTGTCACTGGTGTACTTACAACAGGGACCACAGCAAAGGACAGAACATTTGGTTTCCAGGAAGAAAGATCAACTCACTGTGCTGCTGGTTAGTAAGGGAAAGAGAACTCACCCTCACACACCTGCATCAGGGAGGTTCCATTCACAAACTACATGGAGGCCGGTAAAACGGCGTCACTGTTTTAAACCAAGTACCACAAACTTTACAACAACACACATGCTCAAAACATATGAAACCCCCTCCCCATGTCTGAAGCCGTATAAATCTGTCAGTTTTCTGGTCGTACCATTTACCATGCCCCAAATTCGGTCCAAGCAGGGTACAAAGTTACACCTGTAAGAAAAAAAACAACAAACAAAACAGGTACATTAACAAGGATTTTCATTCAACAGACCTTGATCACCTTTAAAACTTAAATCATGGAATGTTTAAGGTTAAAGGACAATGGCCCATATCAACAAACACAAAAACTGTTGAAAGAGCTCTAGATTGTTCATAGGACTTGAACACTCTATTTCATTTTTTTAGTATGTAATCACTTGTTGCCTCGGTCTATGTCCCTAGGTCTGGTGGTGGTCAAATTCATTCCCAAATCAAAGGGAGAAGGATACATATCTTTGCTTTTCCCTCACTAGAAGTTCATCGCCTATATATGGAAAAATGCATTCATGACTTCCTCTTAATCTGATTCGCTCAATAAAAATCTCTTCTGAGATGGCATTCACGATTTCCTGTTAATCTGATTGGCTCTCGGTCTGCCTCGGGTTCATGGGTCAGCTGTCTGTTCACCGCAAGCAGAGGCTGATACGGTTAAACTGACATGTTTGAAGCACGTAGGGTAGTTCTCCCACAGGCCACAGTTATGTGCAGGCAGTGAGTTGGCTTCCCTTGAACTGTGAAGGACAAGAAGAAGCTGGCGTACACGGTTACCTTAGAGGGCAGTCCAGCCACAGCAATCCCCTCCCGGTGCACTGTTACTGTGATGCCTGAGAGTGGCAAGTGACTGTGTGAACCAACCAGACTCCATCCAACAAAGGCTAACACATTTTAAGAATAACTCTTAGCGAGTCCGCCAAAGGCAAGGACAAACAACTACCAAGATACATGACAAAACGTGATGCGTTTTGACCTCTTAGGTCTTCTTCAGGAAAGATTAACAACATTCAGAACAATGAAAACGAAGAATGAACAATCACTTATTTTCTCACATTAGGCAAAAGATGGGTGTTGAATGAATGAGCCAACAGCTTCGTTTTTCATTCAACACCCATCTTACGCGTAATATGAGAAGATAAGTGACTGCTCGTTCTTTGTTTTCATTGTTATGAATGCCTCACCTGAAGAAGACCTTAGAGGTCGAAACGCGTGGTGCATTGTCCTGTAACCTGTTTGTCCTTGTTCCTGGCGTACTCACTCAGAATTATTCTTAGAGTTTGTTTCCATTTCCGCCTGCACTCACCTCACTTTGAAAGTCGGAGAGTCAGGCAAGACACTTATCCCCTAACCTCTACATCTTTGGTTAATTCTATCAAACTGATTCTGTGTTTTGGATTGTACCGACTTGGAAAACCCTGTGTAGATTATGCTGGATGCTCTGGCACTAGGCTCCTCCATCGACACCGTAAAGGAATAAAATGGAAAAAGAGTAACACTGTAGTTTCGCATCTGTTCTTTAAAAAAAAAAAATAAAAAAAATAATGATAACAGATATTTCGACAATCAGATACTGATGTGAAGAACAAAAAACAAGAAGAAGAAAAAACTCCGCACATTTTTTCTTGTGAACATGCTTAAACTTCAGTTAGTTCTAATCGGTGATCAGCCTATTCAATAGATAATGACCCATACCTGTGTTTTCATATATATTCTTATGTGGGTTGGGTCATGGGTAATTGAAATGTAAAAATGTGCCAATAACAAAATGAACTGGGAGTGTTTTTTTGACTTGTACAACGAACAGTCAACACAAAAAAAATTGCTGATGTTATCGAAATGCAAAACTGTAATGTCTATCTGTACAATAAGACACTGTACAATGTGACACCAGTTGTACAATGTGACACTGTACAATGTGATACAACATGCTTCATAAACAGCTGAACAATAGTCACAGATATCCCATAGTAGTTCTTATGATATTTATAATGCGCCTAATTTGAAAGCCGATGCAGCCAACATTTTTTTTTTTCTTTTTTCCAACACATACCATCTTGGTGCAATTCTTCCCGTAAACTATCCGATGACTGATACTATAAGACAGGCATAGTTCCTGACCACTGTTTGTTGTGAGCGATGGCAGCCATGCGACAGGAGATGGTCGATGTCTTCAGGTCCCTCACATGGAGGAGTGGAAAGGACTATGCCGCTGGAGGAGGGAGGAGGGAAAGGACCTTTCCCCTGCTGCTGCAGTCTGGACAGAGGGTGACTCTTCCCGTGAAGCTTCCGCACTTTGACACCATCGGACACATCCTGCTCCTGCGTGTCTGAACCCATCGCTTCCCTATACCAAGGGGCCTGAACCCTGGGTATACCACCACCACCACCACCACCACTGCAGCCTGGAGCACGACTGGCATAGTAA
>CM031619.1:9198104-9253104 GCA_018398815.1 Conus ventricosus
CACGCTCCTTGTTGCTTTCGCCGCGCTCCTCTCGCAGGCTGGAGGAGCGCCGGACGGATTTCATGCCGCTGTCTAAGTCGTCGCCTTGGTGAAGTCTGTGAGGGTTAAAGTGACAGGAAGAGAGCTTAGCATGCCAGACAAGGGGTAGGGGGTCCCGGGGAAGGAGCAAGGATGTGTGTGCGTGTGTGAAAAATTGGGGTGGATGCCGAGTGCAAATTTTTTTTCTTCTCAGAACCGTTTTCAACCATGTGAGTGTGACATGGGTACCAGTTTGGACGATGCATACAAATAATTCCCATAATCGCATGCAAAATGAAGAGGAAAACAAGAAAATATTCCAGAACAAATGCACACAAGCAATAGGAAACATCATGCAAAATTCAACACAACTGAGTACTGTGAATGAATCAAAAATCAAAACAAATTATAGTAACAACCAATGGAAGAATACATGTTTCAGCCAGTTCAGATCTGGGGGATTGCAGCACAAGCGGTCTGTTTCACTCTGATTTCAGCCAGCTTTTCAGAGAAAAGAGCAATCTTCCAAACTGGGTGGAATAAGTGGAGAGAGTTAAAACCTGGTTTGCTGCCATGGGGCCCTGGTTAGATTAAAACCCATGGGCTGACTTCAGACAGAAAATCACGGACTGACATGAGACCCAAAATCACAGACTGACTTATAACTGGAAACCAAGGAAAGACTTATGGCTGAAAATCACAGACTGACTTATAACTGGAAACCAAGGAAAGACTTACGGCTGAAAATCACAGACTGACTTATAACTGGAAACCAAGGAAAGACTATTGATGGCTGAAAATCACAGACTGACTTATAACTGGAAACCAAGGAAAGACTTATGGCTGAAAATCACAGACTGACTTATAACCTAAAATCACAGACTGACTTAAGACCTAAAATCATACACTGACTTAAGACCAATAATCATGGACTGACTTAAGACTGAAAATCATGGACTGACTTAAGACCTAAATTCATACACCGACTTAAGACTGAAAATCATTGACTGACTTAAGACTGAAAATCATACACTGACTTAAGACTGAAAATCATGGGCCTACTTAAGACTGAAAATCATACACTGACTTAAGATTGAAAATTATGGACTGACTTAAGACCTAAATTCATACACTGACTTAAGACTGAAAATCATGGACTGACTTAAGACTGAAAATCATAACTGACTTAAGACTGAAAATCATGGACTGACTTAAGACTGAAAATCATACATGGACTTAAGATTGAAAATCATGGGCCTACTTAAAACAGAAAATCATGGACTGACTTCAGACTGAAAATCATGTACAGACTTAAGACCTAAATTCATACACTGACTTAAGACTGAAAATCATGGACTGACTTAAGACTGAAAATCATACACTGACGTAAGATTGAAAATCATGAACTGACTTAAGACTGAAAATCATGGGCTGACTTAAGACTGAAAATCATGGGCTGACTTAAGACTGAAAATCATGGACTGACTTAAGACTGAAAATCATGGACTGACTTAAGACTGAAAATCATGGACTGACTTAAGACTGAAAATCATACATTGACTTTCGACTGAAACCCCTGGACTGACTTAACACTGGAAATCATACATTGACTTGCGACTGAAAATCACGGACTGGTTTAAGACTGAAAATCATACACTGACTTAAGACTGAAAACCATGGACTGACTTAAGACTGAAAAATCATACACTGACTTTGAACTGAAAATCACGGACTGGCTTAAGACTGAAAATCATGGGCCGACTTAAGACTGAAAATCATGGGCCGACTTAAGACTGAAAATCATGGGCTGCTTAAGACTGAAAATCATACACTGACTTAAGACTGAAAATCATGGACTGGCTTAAGACAGAAGTTCATGAACTGATTCAAGATTGAAAATCACGGACTGGCTTAAGATTGAGAACCATGGACTGACTTGAGACAAATGATAATAGACTGGCTTAAGATAAGACTGAAAACCTGTAAGACCGACTTAAAACTGAAAATCATACACTGACATTTAATTGAAAATCATGGACTGACTTATGATTGAAAATCATAAACTAATTTCAGATTGAAAAACATATACTGACTTAAGACTGAAAATCGAGGGCTGACTTTAAGACTGAAAATCCTACACTGACTTAAGACTGAAAATCGTGGGGTAACTTAAGACAGTAAATCACATGCTGCTTTAAGTTTAGAAGTAATGGCGAAATTACGACGAAAAATCATACACTGACTTAAGACTGAAAATCATGGGGTAACTAGAGATTTGAAAATCCTACAGATTTACAACTGAAAATCATACTTACAACTGAAAATGATACAGTGACTTAAGATTGAAAATCATGGGTAACTGAAGATTGAAAATCATACTGTGACTTAAGACTGAAAATCATACACTCACTTACTACTAAAGCATGGACTAACTTCAGATTGAAAATCATACACTGACTAAGATTGAAAACCATAGACTGACTAAAGATTGAAAATCATGGAGTCAAAACTGAAAATCATGAATAAACTAAAGTTAATAAACTCAATCGTGGATATACTTAAGACCGAATAAACACATTGAGTAAAGACTGAAACTCACGACAGACTGACTAAAGTCTGAGAATCAAGATCTGACTAAAGTCTAACAATTAGGAGAACTGTTTTCAGATTAAGAATCATGAACTGACTTGGACCAAATGATGGTAGGTATTGTCCCCCCCCCCCCCCCCCCCCCTCCCCCCCCCAAAAAAAAATCCAACAAATAAGAGCACGACAGCTTCTGGCTACACCTGAATCAACCCATAGACTAGAGTGCAATATACACAAACTATCAGATGACTGAAATAGCATCAAGTCATCTAGTTCATCCACAATGTTCAACATCAGTATGAGTTTCCACAACATGTACTGAAGGCCTCAGTAACCTCTCAGGTCAGTGCCTCGTGAAGGAAGGAAGCAAAGATCTATATTACACTTGATAGAAAGCAGACCTCTGATACAGGCTCAAGCAAAAACCAGCCTCCATAGCTTCCTCAGTGCCCACCCTCTCCATGAACTACTGCATGGTCTTAATGCTGGGGAACTTCAGGTGAGCCTCAGTGTCGACAATCACAAAAACAAACAAAACAAGCAGCTGACAGTGCAACCTACCACAGATGGCCACGGATTTGGGGCGACAACACCTTTTAGGGAAGGTAGGGTTGGGGTCTAAAACAAAGAATGTGACGTTTTATTTTGTCTTTCTTTCCTCTCTCTTTCTTTCTTTCTTTCTCTCTCTCTCTCTCTCTCTCTCTCTCTCTCTCGCTCACCTACCTCCCCCTCTTGTATGCTCGAGAACCCCCTTTTTTTCAGGCAAGAATTCTAACATAACTTATCGCTCCACAGTGAGCATTACTGACTACATTCCTTTTAGCACGACTGGGCACTAAAATCTAATTGATGTTGTTAGGCAATGCATTACATTTCTGTTTTGATTTTGCTATCACTTAAAAGAATAGAACTTTTTTCACATTGGCAGAAAAAAAAAGAATAATCCAACAAAGAAAATACAAATAACAAAGGATACAAATCAATAACATGGAATTAATGAAAAAAAAACCAAGGTAAATTCACACAATAATTTTGATATACTCTGAAATATCCTTAAATCGTCTTAAAAAAGAAATTGAATCAAAAATATCTATAGTTTTTGAAACACCACTTTAGCACATATTTAAGAATTAAACTACAAAGCAACCATAGCTTCAATGACATTATGGTGAACTGATGAGAATGTTGAATCCTATTTTAAATCCATCCACCACAAAAGGTTACTGGATGAAATGACATAGTCAAACGGATCCATTAAGTAATAGAATCAAACAAACCAGAAACCCTTTACATGAATGGTTCGAATCTTTCAAAGATCTTGAAGAAAATCTCCATTTTCAACTGATCTGCACACAGTCATATACCTCCTTGCCTTTCACTTCAGATGATTTGAAAAAAAGACCTAAGTCCCATGCTTCTCATGCCCTCAGCCCACATAAAATACCTATGATGATAAAACAATAGTTCCTGGCTAAATCATACACACAAATCCACTTTTAAAGGTACACTGAATAAAGATATATACATGTAAAAACAAAAGGGATCCTCTCTCCCTCAGCACAGCATTCACATTCCGCACTGCCCACAGGGAAACTGGACAACACACCACTTACTTTTGTCTTTCCTCGATCTGTTGGAGAGTTCGTCGCACCGTGCCAGGCATCATGCGGATGTCTTCTCGCTCATACACCGATCGGGCCAGCTCATCCGTCTCCATGCTCTCCTCACCCCCCGCCGCCTGCCCTTCCACAGCTGACGACGGACTGCTCTCCCCTGCCAGCCCTTCACCACCGCTGCTCTGAGATGCTGCAGGCACGGCGGTGTCCACGTGCACTGCACCATCAACCACACTCTTCTCCGACTCCATCCTGGTCTGCTCAGCCTCTTCAGCGACAGACGGGGCTGTGGGTGTGTCCGGACATTTCGCTGCTGTGTCTGACGACGTGGTGGGAGCGTTCTGATCGATTGGGCAGAAGCCCTCGCGGAGATTCCGCACTGTGCCGGGGTTCCAGGGATCTGCTCCCTGTTGTAGTACTGGTGGATGCCCACTTCAGAAACGCTGCCCTTCTGGTCGGGAGTTCCTCCCCCTGCATCCTCCATCTGCTTGGCATTGCAAACTTCCTGTTTCAGCTGCGATGACACATCCATCTCTGTTTCGGTGGCTGACTCAGAAACGACCCTGACGCTGTCCGACGGTTGTTCCTGCCTGGTGTCCTTGCCGGCACTGCCTGCCATCTGGTCCTCCGGTTCCTTCACCTCCATGGCCTCTGGGGCGACAGGGTCTGTGGTCGATTCTCCAGGCACCTCCAGTTTGATCCAGGACGTGTCCGACTTGATCCTTGAGACTGCTCCCGAAGCGTCCACGGCCAGGACCTGGGAACTTGGTCGGGAGTTGTCTCTCTTTTCTCCGGCAGGTTTGGCGGCAGGGACTCTGAGCTGGAGGGAGCCCGGAGGTTGCTCGGCCACAGGCGAGGGCATGTCGGGCAGGGACTCCTCCATGGAGTCTGCACTGCGGGAATCCGTCTCCATGTCAGGCTCCATGCCGGAGTAGTTGTGATCCATACTTTTGCCTGCACACATACGCACAGAAAATTTACTTCAATTACATTTTTTTTTCACCAAAATTAATGACATAAGCTCACTGGTCTGGTTTCCTACATACATGAAACAATGAAAAGAAGGAAGAAAACAAGTGAACAGAAATGTAATCTCACAAAGACATGAAGCAGAAGACAAGAAATTTAAAAGACATGCATATACAGGCATGCACGCGTAAGCATGCATGCATGCACATGCACACACAACCACTCTGACACACACACACATGCATAGCCTACCCCAGCCTTGTCATTATCACACCTCTATTTACTTAATGACACAAAACACCTCTGAAAACAGACCCATGAACTTGTATTCATCATTATCAGTGATTTCAGCACCTTCTCCCAAATGTCCTGGTCTACACGTCTCGTACATGAAATGCCACAAATTCGGTCAGCAGAACGGTAAACCCCGAACAGTAATACTATAATACCCATGGGTTTTCTCTGTGGAAAATAACTTTTCCCCCAGATCTCCTCTTGGACATCTGAATTATTCCTTGAAGAGAGCGGTGTCTGTGATAACCACTAAGTAAACAGTCTACCCCCCCCCCCCCCCCCCCCCCCCCGCCCCCCGCCTCTGGTGAAGCGGTTTAGTAAATACTTTTTGCGTTTGTAAAAAAGTGTACAACATAGACCAAAAAACCTATGGAGTATTCTTAGGGAGTGGAAGGCGTTGATTCAACACTCTTTCCTCTTTCCTCACCAGTGAACTTGGTAATGTAAGCCAGTCCTTCCCTGCACCCCAGCCTGGACACAAGAAGGTGTGCACAAAATGTGGGGGAAACCCTTTTCTTTTTTCCTTTCTTCTTCAAATACCTGTCTGCCTTGGCTTAAGGCTGTGTCAGGCCAACTGACATAGGCTAGCACACCAAGGCTACATCAAAATGTTGTTATGCTCTGCATAGTTATGCGGGGATTGTCTTCAGTTGTGACAAGCTCCTAGCATAACACCATCAGTCTCCAAAATCCTCCGAAGTTGCAGTGTGGCTGCCCACACATGGCGGGGATAATAAAAAAAACGGTCACACACGTCATGTTCTCATCCCCAGCTGACGCATTTGTACCATAGTGTTCAAGCACTTCGGCAGTTCGGAGGATCCCTGGAGTCTTTTAGCCAGGGAACGACAACAACAACAAGTACCTGCGCAAGGAAAGTCCAAAGTGTCAACACTGACTGGAAACATGGATTCTTAATTAAACAGACTGTTACCAGACTGTATTCATAGTGTAATACAGCGCAGCTGTTTTCCCATGTCCCAGCAGGCCTGGCTGACAAAATGCATTATCTTCCCTTGAACATCACGTCTCAAACTAATTCTTTTTCTTCATGAGCATTTGCTCAAGTACTGACTATCACACATACACTTTTTCTGCGTGCCTGTCCTCTTAATTCAGATCTAGACACTTGCAGCAAAGCGACCCTACTGAGGACTGCCACCAAGATCGTTTTGACGCTGCTATGGATGGACGGATACTCACGCAGGAGAATTTCCTCTTCCGGAGACAGGGACTGGGCGGTCCAATCACAGCCTGACATCATCCGGAAGAGACTGTCGCCTAAAAAAGCCCCCTGCTGCCCGCCCTCCGCCTCCTCCCCCTCCACCGCGTCCATGATGTCGTGCTCCGACTTGGAGCGGAAGATGTCTCGTTTGTTGCTGAAAACACAGCCAAGCCCAGAGCACAACATTAAGGGCAAAGATGTAAGGTGAGTGGGGAGGTGAGGGGGAGGGGGGGATGGATGGTGGCTGAGGTAGCAGAGGCTGTGGGGGTGAAAAGGAAGGGTGGGAGAAAACAGGAAGACAGAGAGAAAGAGAGAGAGAGAAGAACAAAGAAGGGACAGGAGCTGGAGGGGAGGAGGGGGAGGAGGGAAAGGGATGACAGAAAAAGTGAGAGGCAGGAACAGAGGATACTGCGTGCATGCATGCGTGCGTGCATGTGTGCGCACGTGTGTGTGTGCACATGCGTGCATGTGTGTGTGTGTGTGGTGTGGTGTGTGTGTGTGCATGCGTGCGTGCATGCATGCGTGTGCATATATGTGTGTGTGTGTGTGTGTGTGTGTGTGTGTGTGTGTGCGCACATGTGCGTGTGCGTGTGTGTGTGTGCGTGCCTGAGGTTGAAGGTGGTAAGAAACTGCAAAGAGCAAGAAAGAGAGGGAGAAACAAAAAAAGAGGCCGCAAAAAAAGTGAGGACAGAGCAGGTATGGGACAGGGAACACAGAGAAAGAGGAAGGGAACAACAGAAACAGGATGGAGTTAGAACTGTTTATGTCTACACACATGTGCACCTGTATGAGAAAACATCTGTCAAAATACACATGAAGTATACACTGAGCAATGCTGTCAGAAATGCCACCATACCATTCCACCAACAAGATATCAATATGATTATACAGGCAAGAGGAAGGCAACAGGCAAGAAATTGTCAGAAAATTCCAACCTTAGCATATATTAAACACACACACACACAATACGTACACATTAAACATCAAACATACATACAAACGTGCGCACAAGCACACACATACACACACACACACACACACACACTGTACAGAATCAGAGTGGTTACATCACAAACAGATTATACACAACTGTACAAACTTTTATGCTTCACACAACACTGGAAGGAAAAAAAAAAAATCAAACTAAAATGGCTCTGACAACAAAGGTCTACCTGGTCCAAGACCTCTGAAAGTCAAGAGAAGACACACTCAACAAACACGCATACATTAACTAAACAAACATGCATACAAAACACACACCATCACCACCACCAGCTGAAAGAGCCCCACTTCACCCCTCACCTTGCATTCAGAATGCCTTCGTAGGTTTGGAGCTGCTCCATGAAGCCTTTGTTGGGGCGGATACAGCTCCGGCGCTCCTTGACAAAGGCAAAGGCTTTGTCCAGGGACCACCGGTTCTCCTTCATGATGTAGGCAATCACCTGCCCAGGGCAAGTCAGTGCTGGCATTACTGGTGTGTTGCAGACACTGACTATCCAATATCACTTCTTCTGCGGTGCATTTGGAACAGTTCAGAAATAACTGAGGCTGCAATGCACCGGTTGGTGTGTGTTTATATGCTGTGTGTGTGTGTGTGTGTGTGTGTGTGTGTGTGTGTGTGTGTGTGTGTGTGTGTGTGTGTGCTGTGTGTGTGTGTGTGTGCTGTGGTGTGTGTGCTGTGTGTGTGTGTGTGTGTGTGTGTGTGTGTGTGTGGTGTGTGTGTGTGTGGTGTGTGTGTGTGTGTGTGTGTGTGTGTGTGTGTGTGTGTGTGTGTAGTGTGTGTGTGTGTGTGTGTGTGTGTGTGTGTGGTGTGTGTGTGTGTGGTGTGGTGTGTGTGTGTGCTGTGTGGTGTGTGTGTGTGCTGTGTGTGTGTGTAACTTACTTCATGTTGTTTCTAGCCCGGCTGACTGCAAGGACAAGCACCTCATCACAGTCACTCTCTATACTGATCTTAAACACACACACACACACTTCACTGAAACAGACGGCCTGAGAACATGATGAAATTGTTTAAAAATCTTCCCTCCACAAAATCTTGTAGTAGGTGTAAAACATTCATCTCTTTTGCGAATTCAGCCTTAACATCAGGTGGGACATCTATGAGCAAGATTTTCATGGAGTCTGAGCATAAAGTATTCTGTCTGATATCATGCAAGTCCCAACACTCGATGAGAACATGTTTACAGTGAATCGCACATCACATGGAATGTGCCAGGGAGCTCCTTCACCAGCAAATGCAAAAGCCTGTGCAAAATCGCCACAACTGTTTCTTCTTTACAATCCCTTTGGCATGTGTGAAAAACGCTTAAGTTTAAGTAGGGCATTCATTCAACTCTTTATATCTGTAGCCTTCCTGGCAAGCTGATAGTTCTGATCATTGTGAGGCGTAGGGAATTCATTCAACTCTTTATCTGTAGCCTTCCTGGCAAGTTGATAGTTCTGATCATTGTGAGGCGTAGGGAATTCATTCAACTCTTTATCTGTAGCCTTCCTGGCAAGTTGATAGTTCTGATCATTGTGAGGCGTAGGGAATTCATTCAACTCTTTATCTGTAGCCTTCCTGGCAAGTTGATAGTTCGCCTGCCAGCTCACAGTGAGGACAAATCCATACATCAGCCACACATGGCATGACAGCAAAAACACCCAGAAAAAGAGTTGTACACATCCATGTGGTATGGCACACATCCCGTATCAGCCAGTCTGAAAGGCAAGTTCACCGTTATTTTCCGTTGATATTCATCATTTGGGGACCTTCATAGTCTTTTCACTGTGTGCTACGAAACTCAGCCAGATGGAGGCTTCTAGAACGTAAAAAAACCCCCAACAAAAACCCTGTCAGTTTTTAGATGATATAAATATGGATGTTTCTGTGGAATATGATGTACAAAGTGACTGTTCAAGGACAAACATATCCCCAGACTCACAGTGGATGCTGAACGACTGATCCCCATTTTGCAATGCACCAGTACTTTGGAGCCATGTTTCCTGAACAAGAAAAAAAAAAATCAAAAACATTGCAAAACAAGAATAAAAAAGATTTTTAAAAAAAAGAAAAAGAAAATGGAAACCTAATTCATCCATTTTGCCACAAAGACCACTCTATTAAAGCAATAAAACAAACAAATGTATCATCATAACTTCCATAACTATGGGACTATGAGCAGCATAGACAAGCTCTAAAACAGTTCTTCCACTGTACACCCATTGATCTTATTACACTGACATCTGGCAACCAGTGATCAGGCACCATCATCAAGTAGGACATTAAAATTTCACGTATTTGCTGCTTAAGCAGTAATGTTGCATAAATGCCATTTAGTATCATAGTCTTGTCTGTCTAACCATGACACCATCTGCTTTTCAAAGCACTTATCGGCAATTGTTCGGCACTATTTATCCATTTTCTTCCCTTCCCAGGCTCTGGCCATCCCTCCCCCCCTTTCCCATCCCCCCTGTAGCTCTCTTTCTCCTCACCTCCTTCCCCACTCCCCTCCTCCTTCTATCCCCCTTTCGCTGAAATAGCTAAGCCAGTTCGTCTGAACATAGGAAACATTCATGTAACCTCCACAACAACAGGGGTAACAAAACCAATAGGAAAAACAGTTTTCCACCCCATGTAATCATCTGATTACTCACCTGGCCTTGTTTATGAACTTGTATGTTTTCAGCCAGTGCTTCATGAGCTCGGAGTCCTCCTGGTCATACAGACGGACGTTGCAGTAGTGGAACATGCCGGTGAAGAAGTTGTCAATCTCTCTGGTAATGTTCAGGATGTATTTGATCCTGCAACACAGCAAGCCAATGTCAGTGACATCTAAAAACTATCGCCTCCAACACTGAATTCACCACTAGGAACTTTTTTTTCTTCTTTTTTTTCCAGCTGTCTCATTTTGAGTGCCACATCGGTGGCATTACTCCCATGCCACTGCGTTCAGCTCATCACCCACAGTCACACCTGGGTTGTCCTGTCACAGCACCGGCACCAGCAATCCACAGGGAGCAACCCCCCCCTCGCCCCCCAGAGGAGATGCTGTACTGCTGCCGAGTCGCTTAGGTGTTGTTGAGTAGTGCCTGATTATATGTCAGACAACACCTACTAATCCCATAACCGACAATTATTGCATGTTGCAGATACAGCCTAAGAGAAAGATAAATGGCTGCTTCAATATGAAATCTGATTTATCCCAGTTCTGTCCAAGAACTGAACTCTGTCCTACCATGTCACCCTTTGACTGTGCATTGTCTTGCAGCACTGCCATTCCTTTTTTCTCTTTCTTTTTTTTTAAAATTCCGTTTGCTTGTCACCATGGAAACATTACACTTTGGATCACAGTCACGTTCCTTCAAATCACCACGTGACCAGATAAAACAGAAGGTCATCAACAGTTCATCCTGCAAACACCGGTGAACCAACAGCTGTCACTGTCAAAAATATAAACACACCATCTGTTGTAAGGCAGTGGTTACTATCCCGGAGCTCAAAGATATCCTGCGACAATTGGATCAAACAGGCACCACAGAGCACCGTCTAAGTGACTCAGCAGCAGTGCAGTGTCTTCTGTGCTGGGTTGCCTCTTGGTGACATGATTGTGATTGATCTCTGTGGACTGCCAGTGCTGAGACTGCCACAACATGTGCCTGGGTGTGGCTGTGTATGGGGCATCTGGAGGCAGGGGATAGGGCACGTGGGATCGAAAACTTTTGTCTGATTTTGCTTGGCTAACAGCGTAACACTGAGTACTAACTGGTTAACCAGCACATTTTTATATTAACAAGATCAAGCAGATATTATATGCACACACACACACACACACACACACACACACACACACACACACACACACACACACACATTCATGCACACACTCATCACACACATACCTACAGAGACATACACTGCACTGTCACTCCTAACAACACTGCACTGTCACTCCTAACAACACTGCACTGTCACTCCTAACAACACTGCACTGTCACTCCTAACAACACTGCACTGCCACTCATCAACAGTAACACACATCAAAGTACCATCACTGCACAGTCTGTTCCTAGTCCCACTTCCAGTATCTAGCAAATGGTCAGAAACATAACTTTAAAGCATGTTTCATACTAACGACTGTGAATGCTATAAATCTTAACAGCAGGAATTGTCACAGAATCTCCACTCAGTTTATCACTCCATGCTCCAAACACTGGTGGTATTACTTTTACTCATCTACTTTACAATAATATTAAATCATAAATCGATCAACCATACACATAATAAATGTTGGGTTTTTTTGGCTGATGACGTGCCAAAAATGTTCTCAAAGCACACCAAACCATTTTCCTTAACATTCTTCAGCCACCAAGATCGCGGGCATTTGACGCAGTCTTCTCTTGTCCATCCAGCAGCCATTTGTCAGGCCCTTCATTTCACTCTGCAGTTTTCACTTTCATCTTCTGGTCTAAGGGTTGCCATCTTTGAAAAAATTATACGCTTGACCGTTTCTTTCTTTGGTTCTGGATGGACAGCAAAATGCAACACCAAAGCACTGAAGACACACAGTTTGCAAGGTAGATAACTCCGATGACTCTGGCCATCCTGTCACCATTCTTGTGTTTGACAGAAATCGTAAAAAGAATTTCAAGAGTTACACTGAGTGAAAACTTTAATTTGCTGATTGTGGGAGCAATGTGACAAAACCCTTTGCCTTAATTTGCTGATTGTGGGAGCAATGTGACAAAACCCTTTGCCTTAATTTGCTGATTGTGGGAGCAATGTGACAAAACCCTTTGCCTTAATTTGCTGATTGTGGGAGCAATGTGACAAAACCCTTTGCCTTAATTTGCTGATTGTGGGAGCAATGTGACAAAACCCTTTGCCTACACATTTTCTCCTGACAGACTGTTGCTGGCACTGACACAAAAAAACTGAAATTCCGGCCTCCAACATACCCACATGCCCCCATGTGGAGACAGCATTGTGGGATATGCTTCTAGGAAGACTTGCAAGATAAAAAAAAAAATCAGAACCAGCCAACAAACATGTACAACAACCAAAACCAACCAGTGAATACGCACACACTGTGACTGAAAAGCTGTTGAAAACAAAGCCCATTTTCAAATCAGGAGCAGGTTGCACTCACCCCAGCTGCTGCAGTTCCTCCAGGTTGGAGGCGTTCCACTCTGAGCCCAGGTACAGGTGGTCCAGGATCTGGGAGGGGCGTCCATCTGGCCCAGAATCCGGATCAGCTCCTCGTCAAAGTAGTTCCGATACTCGTCCAGTTTCATGTTCAGGGCTTCCTCCACTTGCAGACGGAGCTGTAACGCGGAAGATACATGCGCATGTATATGAACACAAATTCACATACAAATGCAGTGACATGTGAGCCAGATATATCTATGTGCTTATCCATGTCTATCCTTACCCTTAACCTGCCTCCCTTTGGTTAAACACATTTTTTGCTGCATAGTGCGTTCCCTCAAACATTTCATATTCATTCATTGCATGCCAAACTCTGCTTTGATGCTAATCAGGCAATATCTGAATGGTCATAATGATAACTGAATATATAACAGCAATTTCCAGATCAAATGCCGTTTAAATTTCTTCTTTTTCCTGAAAAGAGAAATGTGACTAACAGCATTTGTTTCACTGTGTGCAGAACCACCATTTTTTTTCTCTCTGGGACAGTAAATCTTTGCCACATCTTTGATTACTGATACTTCCAGGCTACAATGCGATTTTTTTTCTAAAACTTCTGACCAGAACACCCGTTAATTCGGAAGTTTCACAGGATAATGACTGCAGGCAGAAGTTTAGACAAAATTAAATGTTGAAATACTGAACTGCCAAATGAACTGCAATAGCTCTTGGGTCACGTCGTAAGTTTCCAGCTGACCAAATGAATGTTGCAGCAAACACTTAAGTAATGATGATCACAGCGCTTTGCTTATGTGTTAGTTAATTCACTAGATGGCTCAGCATTTTAACATTCATTTTCATATTAAGTTAAGAAGTTCTTATCTATCTGTGGGCAAAGTCTGTTTTACAAACCCAGCTAAGTAGAGCCCTTTGAGGCCAGCTTTGACCAATCCAGACTCTTTGGTCAACTAAAATCCACTGACCCAAAGCAGGGTTCCCAGGTGATGGGCATGAGGCCAAAAAAGGACCTTTAAAGGATTTTAAAAGGACCTTTGCCAACATGGAAGGGGGGGGGGGGGGGTAGACAAGGCGGGAAAAGGAATCTATCCTGTAAATGTTACTCAAGAACTCAGCATACAGCTGTTCCCCAAGCTGTTTGTTATCTTTGCATGTTCGCAATCCGTCATGTTATGTACCTATATTTATTTGGGTAATAATATTTTCATCATTATTGCCCCACTCTTTTAATGAATTTCTATAAAGGGAACATTTTAACATAGATAGCATGAGCGAAAATGTTAAGTCAGCTATATGCCGCGAACATTAGCACCGCGTCTGCACTGTGGAACCCGTGACGTCAAAAAAGCTGGATTGCAGCAACGCACCAGCAGAAGACACAAGCCACTGCCCGCAGCTTCGCATCGTCTGCTAGCTAAGCTTACTAAACAGAAAGCCCACTGATAGGCCTAGCGTTATAGGCCTGCCTACCGCATTTCAGACGATCGCGTCGGCATCTGTCCACTCTTTGCAACTTGCTAAAGTACGGTTTGGGTTGTGGAAGATGTATCGGTTTCGTTCAAGCCTCCTTCTCTTGAAAAAACAGGACTTAACAGTACCTTTCAAAAATTAAAAGGACCTCCTCGTGAGTTAAAAGGACCAACTTGCTGAATCAAAGGACTTAAAAGGCCCTTTGGCAAAAATCCCATTTATAAGGACTTCAAAGGACTTCAAAGGACCCTACGAACGCTGCAAAGAGACAAACACTCTGCTGTTAGTGGTGAATGAGGATGTTCATGTCACTCTGAAATTCATGCTGCTACCTCAACAACCTGCACCAATGAGCAGCAACCTTGCCCTCGGCACAACCTGGACTTGTCATGTGGACCCAACTGACAGCAGGGGAGAAGAGCATTGCTGCTTGAACAGCTGGATCACTGTGAAGACACTGGGCTCCTACAGCACTAGACTGTGGGATTCTGATCCTCCAAGCCTGACGTTGTAATACAACAGTCTGAGCAGTGATGAAATGTTACATATAGACTATGTCTTGGGCGTGGCATTATGAAAGGCACAGCCAATCCCTCTCCTTCTGCCGACCTCGCCTTCCCAGAACTGAATCAGGCATCCATTTACTACAGGGTGGTCACAGAGGCTTTTCAAACCATCAAAATTCAACCCCACGAAAGGTTTGAACTCACCACCCAGAGCTGCACAGCCAAACACTCTTAACCATTTGACGGTGGGACTGTCTACATGGAGATATGTAAATATACAGTCATTCACACACACACACACACACACACACACACCACATGCTGTCAGCTTCAGACAGACAGACAGACAGACAGACAGACAGACAGACAGACAGACAGACAAACAAACAGGCATGGCACCCACCGATCGACAGGTTGCTTCATCCAGGTCCACGTCATCATGACCTCCTTCAGCTTGGCACTGATGGTCATCTTCACCTTCTCCGTCTCACTGCCCACACAGCAAGGCACCACCCTCCCACTGCATCACTGGAGCACAGCCTTCACACACTACGCAGCAAACCACACTACGCTTGGTGTCAGAGCTGTCAGGACGGGACGGATCATGGCTTAGCAAGTAAGTAATCATCATCATCTGTACGAGGAATTAGTAGTATGCGATGCCCTGCCCATGTTGATCAAAACAGGCAGCAGTAAACACCACCATAGCTACAGTAAACATCACCATAGCTACAGTAAACACCACCACAGCAGTGTCTCCTCTGGTGGGTTGCCTTATAACTACGTCACACTGACTGCTCTCTCTGGACCACCAGTGCTAGGGCTCTGACAGGGCACCCAAAGTGCCCTGGGTGTGGGGGAGACGGAATGATTGATGTGAGAATAACGTCACTGGGGAGACAGACAAGATGAGACAGCTAAAGAAACAATAAAAAAACATTATGCTGTGATAATAATTGAATAAAAAAAAGAAATTCTGCTGTGACAACTGACTTTCCAAACTGAAGGTACTGAAAATTTCTTTTCAGACTACTGCAGATGAGGGGTAAGCTAAATCATGTTGCTGAGACCAACTGATCCATTTGAGTATGGAGAGATTTTTTTCATACCCGTTTCTGAATAAAGTGCATTCAAATCTTTTCTTTTTCCAAACAAGAATGACAGTGACCCTGTTTAAACAGATCAATGAATCAGAGTGACCCCCTCCTAAAATGTCCAAGGTGTGGTTTCTTTTCTTTCTTTTTTCTTTATATTTGAGAACAATCAATAGTAACAGTTTCCTTCAACAAGTACAATCACAATCATAATAAAAAAAATAATTACAAGTACATTATCCCCAGCTATGCAAGTTAAAATCACTTCCTGAAAAAATAAAGCAGAAACAGAGTGATCTCACACACACACACACACACACACACACACACACACACACACACACACACACACACACACACACTAATTTTGGTCTACCAAGCAAATAACTGCATTTCAGCTAAACATAACACAAAACCATTTCTACATTCAATGATGTTGAAAATTGTTGGTAACTAAAATCTACTTGAATTTGTGCTGTGTAATGAAAAAAAAAGTACTTTTAGGCACCAAACTGTAGTCTTTAAAAATTTCTCTTTCTCTTTGCTTATAGAGACATTCAATATAAAACAATACGCCAGACAGTGCGCTCTGTGGACAATAAACGTCACTCACTTTTCATTGGAATAATTCAAATTCTCAGGGGCAAAGATCACCACATCCTCCATCAAGTGCCTGCAACATGATCAAAACCAGGTTTCCAGTGCTTGAATGCATCTTGAGCAAAGTGTGTGTGTGTGTGTGTGTGTGTGTGTGTGTGCGTGTGCGTGTGTGCGTGTGGTGTGTTGCGTGCTCTTGAGTGTGCGCGCATGTATAAGTGAGCATCTGCGTGTGTGTGTGTGTGTGTGTATATGTGTGTGTGTGTGTGCGCACGTGCGCGCATGCGTGCATGCATGCGAGCGTGCGTACGTGCGTGTACGTGTGTGTGAGTGCGTAAGCATTGTACTGCATCAACACCAAAATTGCAAATACTATACTAAACAGTCCATGTTTATGAATGCCTAAAATCTTTCTTTCTTGTTTCAACTTAACAAATGTCTGCAAAGGTTGATTTTATCATTGTCATTACTACATTTAATGTTTCTTGGGAAAGAAAAAAAAAATCCAACGCCAGCCTCTTAAGACCTGCAAACCACTTGAATCTCATGGAAAAGCAAAAATGAAGAGAGTAAATGAAGTAGATTAATTCATTTTTTAAAAAAAATGCCTGTTCATTAACGGTGTTTGACTTGTTTCCTAATTAACAAAGGGAGACCATTCACCATGCAGCAACTCGGCTCTGGTTGGAGTGGTCGAGCTTGGAGCGGTAGTACTCCACCCAGGTGTGGGTGAGTCCATCAGGCAGGTACTTGGTCAGCTCCGCCTGGTACAGCGCCCTGTCCATGCTGTGAAGGGCCGTCCTGCACCACACCAGGCATGCTCTCCCTTAGATTACCGCACTTAGAGAGGGAAAGACGGGTGAACTTCGCTGTTGGTATGATTTCTCACCTAGAAATTAAAATATTATCCTGAAACCTTGTGACTATTTTGGTACCTTCTCAGCTCAGAATGCCTTTGTGTTTGATCATGATCATGGTAGTCGTGTGTCAACTGTTAGTGCGCGGCAGTCTGATAACCGACACACTGACTCTGAAGCCAAAACAAACAAAACAAGAGTGGGTAGGGGAAGAAGAGAGAGAGAGAGAGAGAAGAGAGAGAGAGAGAGAGAGAGAGAGAGAGAGAGAGAGAGAGAGAGAGAGAGAGAGAGACAGACAGACTGACTGACAAATAGAGACAGAGACAGACACAGAGATAAGATAAGATAATGTTGCTTATAGCCTAGCCGACCGCAAAGGGCCACATCAGGGCTGGACAGACACAGAGAGAGACAGACGTAAATACTGAATACTTTGTGGAATCACCCAATCGATTTTTTCTACTCCCAGTTTTTATTGAACAGGGAGTACTTTAGAATGGGAATGAAGAAATGCAGTCCGTGTGTCCGTCTGTCTGTAGTCAAAATGTGTTCCACTCGCTGAAAATTAGTAGGTATGTTCATTATAGGTCACGGATGACGCCCGATGTTTTATTTTACCAGAACAGCCGTTACTAACGGCTATAACCGTCCCCAACAGTTCTTCTTCTTTATGGAATATCTGAGTGACGAAATACCTTACGACGCATGTTTGACATCGTCATACATTATGACGCATGTTTGATTGTGATGTTTTTCAGCACCCCCCCCCCCCCCCCCCCCACAAGATAAACTGGAAGTACATTTGTATGCTTTGCATCTTGTCTCTTCTTGTTAAATGAATGTTTTATTTATACTACCAGCTCTTTGAAGAGTAGAGTGCTTTGTAAATGTCCATTACATTATCATGTTATATACTTCTGTTCACAGAACTTCAGCTACGTACTTTAGGACATTCTTTCCTTTTCATAAAGTACAAAAGTAACTAAACACAATGAAAAAAAAAAATGGCACAGACACAAAATGTACATGAACAAATACAAACTCAAGGGAAGTCACTCACCACATGGCCTGGACAGACACAGGCTTGAAGAGATAGGACTTGTCATCCAGAACAATGGCGAACCCCCTGAAAAACAGCCTCACAGTCACCACAGGCCTCAATCCACAATCAAACCATGGTGCAAAAAAAAAAAAAAAAAAAAAAAAAAAAAAGGATGTTTTCTATACCCTGCATAATTATGTTCATGCTTTCAGAACAGGTGAGGTGCATGATGAACTACTGAACACAGGGAGTGATTGTCTCTCCTTATGCTGTATTTGACAAGATGATGCTTTTGTGCACGCTGGGGAGTCAACAACTGGATGCACATTTTGCTGTTGTGCATAAAAAAAGGTTTGTAGAGCAGTTCTAATTTCCAGCAACACCTATCTTTAGTCATTTTTATGTCAAAGTTCACTTTGCTGTTAACAGTACAATTTTCTATTAATAGTCCACTTTACTGTTAATAGTCCACTTTGCTGTTAAAGGTTTTAAACAAGTGACTAGAACGTCCACCACACTCTGGATATAAAGGTTTTTAATTGTAAGAAAAGAAAAAAAAAGAAAGAAGAAAAACGAAAGGAGTTACCTGTCTTAACTCTTTCATCCCTACAACCCGGTTTTCCGGTTTGCAGAAATCCAACCCTTCCTTCCTGCAGCCCGGAAAACTGGGCAGCACAAAATCCCTCCTTTCCTTCCTGCAGCCCGGAAAATAGGTTCTCGCGGTAAGCGCTTTGAACTTCGGTAAGCGCTTTGAACTTCGCGCGAGTGGCGTCATTGGTACACATCATGACCGGGTCGCTGGCGCAGCAGTGTTTATGAATGGAATGGATGCCAGATGGCCCCTACAGTGTGGAAAAGTGATCGCCGCTCTGTTCTGGTCAGTTTGCTACTGCACAGGTGGCACTTCTCACTTTACACTTCTTTCTTTTCTCTAAATCCAGGAATGAAGGGAATGCTCGTATTATAAGAATCTAGGAACAAGAGGAAGTAATGGTTCATATAAAAGTAGGAATGAAAGAGTTAAAGCTCAAACAGATTCTGTTATGTTTCTGGTCGAATATGGGCTCTTCAAAGATCTGCTAAGTAATGTTGTCTGAGGACAGTTTCCTGCTGCCAAATATCATGCTTGATTTGATTAAATTTTACAAATTCACAGGCAAATTTTAAAAAACAAAAACAAAACAAGAACCCCCCCCCCCCCCCCCCCCCCACCACACACTTATTCTCCACCCTTCAGAACCTACCCGTCACCATTCAGCCGTATCTTCATCCCCATCCAGATGGGCAGCACCATCCCGACGCTGGCCAGACCCATCCCCCGGCCCTCCAAGTGGCCCGGCCCACAGCCCCCGCCCTGGCCATGGTGGGGGACGACGGAGGGGTGGAGGGGGTGGAGGTGGAGGTGGAGGCGGAGAGGGAGGGGGAGGCGGTGCAGTCCATGCCCAGGAGCACACACTCCTCGTGTCCTGCCGGCCCATGGTGGACACCAGGGCCATGTAGCGGTGCTCATGCTCCTGGGGCTCTCCAGTCGTATGGCCTGGGCCACATAGAGAGACACAGCTTGTGTTGGTATGGTGCTGTGGTGTGTTTGGTGTTGTACTGTGGTGTGTTGGCGTGTCGTATGGCCTGGGCCACACACAGAGAGGCACAGCTTGTGTTGGTATGGTGCTGTGGTGCTGGTGTTGTACTGTGTGTGTGTTGGCGTGTCGTATGGCCTGGGCCACACACAGAGAGGCACAGCTTGTGTTGGTATGGTGCTGTGGTGTGCTGTGTTGTACTGTGGTGTGTTGGCGTGTCGTATGGCCTGGGCCACACACAGAGAGGCACAGCTTGTGTTGGTATGGTGCTGTGGTGTGCTGGTGTTGTACTGTGGTGTGTTGGCGTGTCGTATGGCCTGGGCCACACACAGAGAGACACAGCTTGTGTTGGTATGGTGCTGTGGTGTGCTGGTGTTGTACTGTGTGTGTTGGCGTGTCGATGGCCTGGGCCACACACAGAGAGGCACAGCTTGTGTGGTAATGGTGCTGTGGTGTGCTGGTGTTGTACTGTGGTGTGTTGGCGTGTCGTATGGCCTGGGGCCACACACAGAGAGACACAGCTTGTGTTGGTATGGTGCTGTGGTGTTTGGTGTTGTACTGTGGTGTGTTGGCGTATCGTATGGCCTGGCCACACACAGAGAGGCACAGCTTGTGTTGGTATGGTGCTGTGGTGTGTTTGGTGTTGTACTGTGGGTGTTGGTGGTTGTACTGTGGTGTCTGGTGTTTGTACTGGGGGTGGGTTTGGGATTGTAATTGTTGTGTAGTGTGTTGGTATTGTGCTGTGGTGTTCGTATTGTACTGTCGGTATTGGGGTTTGTACTGTGTCTGGTGGTATTGTAATGTGGTGTAGTATGCTGGTACTGTGCTGTGGTGTGTTGTGTTGCACTGTGGTGTATTGTTGTACTATGGTATGTTGCTGTTGTACTGTGGTGTGTTGGTGTTGTACTGTGGTGTATTGAAGTTGCACTGTGAAGTGTTGGTATTTAATTGGTGTATGTGTTGTACTGTGGTGTGTTGACTTGTACTGTGGTGTGTCAGGGTTGTACTGTGGTGTGTTAATTTGTATTGTGGTGTGTGTGTTGTACTGTGGTTGTTGATTGTACTGTGGTGTGTTGGTGTTGTACTGTGGTGTGTTGATTTGTACTGTAGTGTGTTGTATGATCAGAGGGGGTTGGTGTTGTACTGTGGTGTGTTGATTTGTACTGTGGTGTGTTGGTGTTGTACTGTGGTGTGTTGATTTGTACTGTAGTGTGTTGTATGATCAGAGGGACAGAGACACAGCGTGTTGCATTGTACTGTATGTGTTGTTTTGTGCAGTGGTGTGTTGATTTGTACTGTGGTGTGTTGATTTGTACTGTGGTGTGTTGTATGATCAGAGGGACAGAGACACAGCTGTGTTGTATTGTATTGTATTGTATTGTATTGTAGTGTATTGTATTGTACTGTAGTGTGTTGTTTTGTAAAGTGTGTGTTGATTTTTTACTGTGGTGTGTTGCATGATCAGAGGACAGAGACACAGCTGTGTTGTATTGTACTGTAGTGTGTTTTTTGTACTGTGGGGTGTTGATTTGTACTTACAGTGTTTGACTTGCACTATGGTGTGTTGCATTATACTGTGGTGTGTTGTACTGTGGTGTGTTGGTACTTTTATGTGGTGTGTTGTACTGTGGTGTGTTGTATTGTACTGTGGTGTGGTGTGTTGTATGCCTGGGCAACAGAGACACAGCTGTGTTGATATTGTACTGTGGTGCCTTGTACTGTAGTGTTTGTATGTACTGTACTGTGTTGTAATAGCATAGGGACGGATACACAGCTGCGTTGGTATTGCACTGTGGTGTGTTTTGGGTTTTGTACTGTGGTGTGTTGTATTCTACTGGGGGGTGTTTTTATATTGTATTGTGGTGTGTTGTATTGTACTGTGGTGTGTTCCATTGTTCTGTGGCGTGTTGGTGTTGTACTAGTGTGTTGTATGGTCAGAGGGAAAAGAGACACACTTGTGTTGTATTGTACTGTGGTGTGTTGCACTGTACTGTGGTGTGTTGCATTGTACTGTGGTGTGTTGCATTGTACTGTGGTGTGCTGTAATTGTACTGTGTGTGTTGTATTGTACTGTGTGTGTTGTATTGTACTGTGGTGTGCTGTATTGTACTGTGGTGTGTTGTACTGTGGTGTGTTGTACTGTGGGGTGTTGTATGTACTGTGGTGTGTTCCATTGTTCTGTGGTGTGTTGTATTGTACTGTGGTGTGTTGTATTTTTACTGTGGTGTGCTGTATTGTACTGTGGTGTGTTGAACTGTGGTGTGTTGTACTGTGGTGTGTTGTATTGTACTGTGGTGTGTTCCATTGTTCTGTGGTGTGTTGTATTGTACTGTGGTGTGTTGTATTGTACTGTGGTGTGCTGTATTGTACTGTGGTGTTGTACTGTGGTGTGTTGTACTGTGGTGTGTTGTATTGTACTGTGTGTGTTCCAATGTTCTGTGCGTGTTGTGTTGTACTGTAGTGTGTTGTATGGTCAAGGAACAGAGACAACTTGTGTTGTATTGTACTGTGGGGTGTTGCACTGTACTGTGGTGTGTTGTATTGTACTGTGGTGTGCTGTATTGTACTGTGGTGTGCTGTATTGTACTGTGGTGTTTGTACTGTGGTGGGTTTTATTGTACTGTGGGTGTTGTATTGTACTGTGGTGTGTTGTATTGTACTGTGGTGTGTTGTACTGTACTGTGGTGTGTTGCATTGTACTGTGGTGTGTTGTATTGTACTGTGGTGGTTTTTATTGTACTGTGGTGTGTTGTATTGTACTGTGGTGTGTTGTATTGTACTGTGGTGTGTTGTATTGTACTGTGTGTGTTGTACTGTACTGTGGTGTGTTGTATTGTATTGTACTGTGGTTGTTGCATTGTACTGTGGTGTGTTGTGCTGTACTGTGGTGTGTTGTATTTTACTGTGGGGTGTTGTATTGTACTGTGGTGTGTTGTGCTGTACTGGGTGTGTTATATTGTACTGTGGTGTTTTATTGTACTGTGGTGTGTTGTACTGTACTGTGGTGTGTTGTATTGTATTGTGGTGTGTTGTATTGTACTGTGGTGTGTTGTGCTGTACTGTGGTGTGTTGTATTGTACTGTGGTGTGTTGTATTGTACTGTGTGTGTTGTGCTGTACGTGGTGTGTTGTATTGTACTGTGGTGTGTTGTACTGTACTGTGGTGTGTTGTACTGTACTGTGGTGTGTTGTATTGTACTGTGGTGTGTTGTATTGTACTGTGTGTGTTGTGCTGTACTGTGGTGTGTTGTATTGTTCTGTGTGTGTTGTATTGTACTGTGGTGTGTTGTATTGTACTGTGGTGTTGTACTGTACTGTGGTGTGTTGTACTGTACTGTGTGTTGTATGTACTGTGGTGTGTTGTATTGTATTGTACTTTTGGGGTGTTGTATTGTACTGTGGTGTGTTGTATTGTATTGTACTGTGGGGTGTTGCATTGTACTGTGGTGTGTTGTATTGTACTGTGGTGTGTTGTATTGTATTGTACTGTGGTGTATTGATTATACTGTGGTGTGTTGTATTGTGGGGTATTGTATTGTACTGTGGTGTGTTGTATTGTACTGTGGTGTGTTGTATTGTACTGTGGTGTGTTGTATTGTACTGTGGTGTGTTGTATTGTACTGTGTTGTGTTGTATTGTGGTGTATTGTATTGTACTGTGCTGTATTGTACTGTGGTGTGTTGTATTGTACTGTGGTGTGTTGTATGTACTGTGGTGTGTTGTATTGTACTGTGGTGTGTTGTATTGTGGTGTATTGTATTGTACTGTGGTGTATTGTATTGTGGTGTGTTTGTATTGTATTGTGGTGTCTTGGTATTGTACTGTGGTGTATTGTTTTACTGTGGTGTGGTTGCAGTGTATTGTATTGTGGTGTGTTGTATTGTATTGTGGTGTCTTGGTATTGTACTGGGGGGTCTTGGTATTGTACTGTGGTGTCTTGGTATTATATTGTGGTGTGTTGTATGGTATTGTGGTATCTTGGTATTGTACTGTGGTGTCCTGGTATTGTACTGTGGTATCTTGGTATTATATTGCAGTGTGTTGTAATGTACTCTGGTGTGGTGTATTATATTGTGGTGTGTTGTATGGTCAGAGGGACAGAGACACAGCTGTGTTGGTATTACATTGTGGTGTGTTGTACTATGGTGTGTTGCACTGTAGTGTGTTTATTTCTGAAGTGTGTTGGTATTGTACCATGGTGTCTTGGTATTGAACTGTAGTGTGTTGTACTGTAGTGTGTTGTATACACAAAGGGACAGAGACACAGCTGTGTTGTATCATACTGTATGTGTTGTTATTGTACTGAGGTGTGTTGTATGGTCAAAGGGACAGAGACACAGCCGTAACGTAGTAAACTGTAATGCTACATGGCCTGAGGAAGCGACAAACAGGTGTGATGTATTCAGTACTACTGCATGTTGTATGTCATGAAGATTGACACACATCTGTGCTGTTTTGCACAGTGTTGTGTACTGTGATGTATGGCACACAGCTGTGATTAATTGTGTTGTAGACTCAGGATTCATACAAACTTCCATAAAAAAAATTCAATGGACTATATAAACCATTATTTCTGTGCATTTACAATGTTCTTACCAAAATAGAAACCGCTACCTCAAAATCTTCATTTCTAAGGCCTTGAAAGCACTTTGAGGTATCTATGAGCACTACAGTCCACATTTCAATGACTTTTTGGTCCTTGAAAAGGGGTGCTCACCGTTCAAGGACTTTCAAGGGCTTTTAAGGACTTGTACGAACCCTGTGATGAGCGTTGATCTTCTGTCGAATGCGACTGTGAGAGAGCGATAGGTGACAAATCCTTTCAACATGACTGTGAGCAATGCTGAGGCCAAGGCACTGCTGAACTGATAATGATGGCCGTGTAGAATGTACACAAGTGCTTCCACTCACTTCAGACTTCAGCAACAGTCACAGTGTATGAGATAACCCAAACCCTGGCAATTACCTTCCAGATTACTGATGGATTCCATATTTATGAAACTTGAGACGGAACGACACAGCCTGGTCAGTTATAAAAAACATTACAAACACAAAAAACACACGTACAGCAAATCATATCCATTGCAAGATTTTAATACAAAATCTGGTGTGATTTATACAGATGATTTTTTTTTCTGAATTAAAAAAAAAAATCCTAAGTTTCAAGTTCATTTAACACTAACAAAAAGAAAAAAAAAAAAAAAAAAAAAAAAAGACGGCTAGTGAAGAAATGTTACACTGAAGAATCAGTAGGGGGCTTACCACTTTGATCTTATCCTCCGGTCGCAGCAAGTACAGCATGGATTGCAAGTGCCGCTGAATCTCCCCTGCAACGAGTCGACGCCCCCCCCCCAATCCAGCATCAGCAAAGGGCATGGTAGATGGGCAACTATACAGTAAGGACGTCTGTGGGGCCCCTACGCTAACAGCAGCACCGTATCCCCAACAGCAGTCACCCCCCCCCCCCCCCCAAAAGAGAATTTTGTGTTTATTTTCGGCACTTTTTCCATGTGTACTGTCATTAATGCACTGAGCACAGAATCCACTGCAAAGGAAGGATACTCAAGGAGAAAATATGATTTCTGTAACGAAACGCAGTAATGCACACTCTCCCACCTAATGAACGAATGCATACCAAAGTACTGTCCGCTTTGCTCGCGTTCAATAAGAACCAGGTCACTGCCTCGGTCTGCACTATCCCTAGTCACTATGAGATAGATGGCAAGGGAGAAAGAGAGAGAGATTCCGGTAAGGACAGCAGCATCTTCCCATGTGCGGGAATTTTGCTGAAGGCACGTGCTAACAGGAACTTGCTCTGTGATGAACAACACGAGCCATGTACACGGCTGTGGGAAAGAATGAGTAGGCTACATCTGCAAGGGAGAGTGCTTTGCTGTTAGCTTAAGGTCGGCTGTTAGTGTAAGGGACCCACAGACGTCTTTGTCAATGTGTACCACTGAGCACTCTTCCATACAAAAACACTTCTCAACCAGCCACGGTGGTACAGTGGTTGTGTCACCTGTTGCAGGCCCAGAGGGCATGGGTTTCAATCTCCTCAGAGGAATGTACTGGAGTGCATTTTTCACACACCCCAGCTGGAGGAGACCTTGAGCGTGCTGTGGCCTAATGTGGGAAAACTTGAACCATACAGTCATGTTTCGCCTATTTCATGGAAACGATCAGCAACAGTGCTGCTCAGGAAAATCAGGGATTACAAAATGAAAGGAAGCATACAGCACTAACCGTGTAGTCCGAGACCACAGCTAAATTCCACACTTAGCATCACACATCATTAAGCATTCCCTGTCCCCCTCCTCTTCACCACCCTCCCCCCAACCTCCTCCCCTTGTGTTGTCAACTAACTTTTTCAAAATTCAGTTTCGGCATCTGATTGTGTTCAGTTCCATGTACAAACAAACTATAAAAAAACATGTTATATATATTAGCTCCAATGGTTCTTTTGCTGAAACCTGTGTGCACGGACAAGCTATACAGCTCTCTGTCCAGGGACCGGTGGAGACATCCGGGCAAACATCAGACATCATCAGGCTGACAAGCTCTGAGTCATTGACCGCCGCTGGTCCAGTTCACACACAGACAGAAACAGTGGGTACAAGGAGGGACATGATTAAAGACACAGAGAATCACACCTGTCCCACTTCCAATTCTTTGTGGTTTGCTCCCTCCTGCTCAGCCGGTGAATGACGGAAGGGACATAATCAAAGTGAGGAAAGACACTTTTTTCCCTTCCAGTGTTTATTGTCTGCCCTCCAGTCGAACATACAGGAAGGGACATAATCAAAGAGAGGAAAGACACTTTTTCCCTTCCAGTGTTTATTGTCTGCCCTCCAGTCGAACATACAGGAAGGGACATAATCAAAGAGAGGAAAGACACAAAGACACTTTTTTCACTTCCAGTGTTTATTGTCTGCCCTCCAGTCGAACATACAGGAAGGGACATAATCAAAGTAAGGAAAGACACTTAATTTTCATTCCAGTGTTTATTGTCTGCCCTCCAGCCGGACAGTACAGGAAGGGACATAATCAAAGAGAGGAAAGACACTTTTTTCGCTTCCAGGGTTTATTGTCTGCCCTCCAGTTGAACATACAGGAAGGGACATAATCAAAGAGTGCCGGACTCTTAATCTTGGTGATCCTGGGTTGCGGGTTTGAATCTCCGGCGGTGGGCATTTCGGTACAGGGGAGGGTGGGGAGGGAGGGGGGGGGGGGGGGAGGGTTCCCTCGGAGTTTACATTGGTTCTGACTCCATTTCCCATACAGTCCTTCAAATGAGACTATAAGCCGTGGTTCCGTGTGTGAATGCACGCACATCTTGCACACACGTAAAATCCCATCACCAACTTTTGGAAGAGAAGGCCAGTTTGGCCGTTGGTATGGATGACACATTATACATAGCATGCACCCTGTGTGAGAAATGGAAAGAATGAAGGAGGTAAGGAAACCGAGTGAACGATAATAACTGGATGACACGGAAATGACTGAATGAAGCGCCAGCTGGCAGCTCTTCAGTCGGCACTACCCAGGTAGGCAGCCCATTGTGTAAACGAGTGTTGATTGTAAAGCGCTTAGAGCTTTGTCTCTAGCCAAGAAGAGGCGCTATATAAGTATTCATTGTTGTTGTTGTTGTTGTCCTCTAGTGGAACATTCAGGAAGGGACATAATCAAAGTGAGAAAAGACAGACACACCTATGACCCTTCCCAGACTTTGTCTGTCTTCTCCAGTTAAGCTGTGGAGAACGAATGGGCTACATTAAAATGAAGAAGACACCTTTCACTTCCAATCAGCCCTCCAGACAAAACGGTAAAGGGAGGGACGTGACTAAAATGAGTAAAGACAAGACACTGAGAGTACATCTTGGGACTCTTCCAACACTTATCATCTGTCCCCACCAGACAAATGGTGGATCAAGGGAGGAACACTGACACAGAGAAAGAGAGACGCGCTGGTGACACTGCCAAAATCCCTTCTGTATGCCCTCCAGTCAAACAGGGCATGCAGGGTCAAGACAATGTGAATCACAGGATTAGGGCTGGAGTGTTAATGGGAAGGGGGCAGAGGTGAGATAGGGGGGGAGAAGGGGGAGGTAATGAGAAGGGGGGGGGGGGAGGGAAAGGGAAGAAGGAGGAGAGACACAGGGTGGAGGATAGGAAGAGATCAAAGGGAGAAGGATGGGGGGGGGGGGGGGGGGGGGGGGGGGGGGGGGGGGGGGGGGGGGGGGGGCAGACAGGTACTGGATAGAAGAGACACAGAGAGAGAGACAGACAGACAGAGACAGAGAGTCTATGCCCCCAAAGCACATAATGAACACATGGAAATCCTCTTGGCTGGTTGAAAATTTTTTATAAGAACAAAAAACATATATGCAAAACCACACCATAAACATGATTCATACACAATCACAGACAGCGACGCAGACACACACACACACACACACTAACATTAAATTTCATGGAAAAATATACAAGTAATTGAATGTGTGCTCTCTCTTTCTCCCCGCCTCCCCCCCCCCCCTCTCTCTCTCTCTCTTTCATGCAAGTGTGCACAGTCATCAATAACTGAAAAAAAAAAAAAATTAAGAGAAGGTGCATGTGCCCTCCCTCTTTTCAGTCAAAACACAAGACACATAGCCTCATCAATCCGAGTCAAAAGATGTCAGGTCAAGATGCATGCATGCACACAGTGTTTCTCTCAGTTGCTAACACTGTTGTTGTTGTTGTTGTTGTTGTGATTGTCTCATGGTCTCAGAGCAGCACTCTGGAACAGCAAGGACAGACTAGAAGACAGGCACCGCCTTACATCTTTACTGATTGATGATGAACTTCTTGTGTCATACGCCTGTCTGTCTGTCTGTCTGTCTGTCTGTCTGTCTGTCTGTCTGTCTGTCTGTCTGTCCTGCTGTGTGTTTCTCACTCACAACACATACACAGACAGTCAGACAGACACACAGATGCACACATGCGCATGCACTCACACACAATGCAGACAGACAGACAAACAGATGCACAGACACAGATACTGACTGACTGACTGAAACCAATTTATTGTCAGATTAACCCATGGTTGTACTGACAAACACACACGTACACACATTCAAACACAGACATGCACCCACACCTACACACACCACACACGAAGTCAGATACAACACACACAAAGCTCACACACACACACACCGAGTCAGACACAACACACGCACCGAGTCAGACACAACACACACACACCGACACACACACACACATTCACACCCACACATAAACAACACACACAATGCACAACACAAACAAGCACACACACACACAACACACAGGGCACTGAAACGCCTGTCCCGACAAAGCCCACTCACCGCCATGGTTCTTCCTGGAGGTCTTCCGATTCAGGTCACTGTGGGGCAATATCAGAGCCGCGCCCTTCACCGTGAAGTAGCTCTCGCTTAAACTGAAAGACCCAAAACACAACCAGGCCACAACTCAAATAATCACTGAAAAAAAACAACCACCATCACACACACACACACACAAAGCATTGCCCTCCCCATTTCAATCAGCCCACACCTTTAACCTATCACAACCACCACCACCACCACCAATGAATGTATTCTTAGTAGTCTGATCTTTTTCAACCTTTTTTACCACAGCAGGCTTGTCATCATTGTCATCGGTGCTGAATTCACCAAAAAATGGTGACACCTGGAAATGGTGCTTCAGCCGTGCCATCATTATCAGACCTCCTCCAAGTCATAGTCACGATCGCCGATATTCATAGATTATATCAGCAAAATGCTTAATCAAAAAGTCTTCATCTCAGCCCCAAACATCACACACACAGAGGATCTGAGTTGAGTGAAAGCTTCTTTCTTCTCATTTTCATTCGTTTCTTTACAAAGTCACTGGTAAAAACATCGACAGAAATGAACAAATTAAATCAGTCTAGAAAGCACTGCACAAGTGTGTGTGTGTGTGTGTGTGTGTGTGTGTGTGTGTGTGTGTTGTGTGTGTGTGTGTGTGTGTGCACATGCCACACACACGTGCATAAGTCTGAACATGTGAGAGGTATGTGCACGCGCTGCCAGTGTGTGTGTGTGTGTGTGTGTGTGTGTGTGTGTGGTGTGTGTGTGTGTGTGTGGTGTGTGCTCGCACATCTGTATCTTTTGACTCTGAACGTGTTGTGTTTGTTGTGGTGTTGTGTGTGTTTGTGTGGGTGTGTGTGTGCGTATGGAGTTGGTTGTATGTGTATGGTTTTGGGTTGTGTTTTTTCTCCGCATATATGAAACATAAACTAGAAGCAACGTACTTTCCCCCAAAAATGTGAACAGAACTTAAGAAAAGTCACGCCCCTTCATTCACAGACAGGATCGTATTTCACACAGCTTGGACACAACCTACAAACCTACCCAAAAACACTGTCATTTTTGCAATCATTTTTACATAACTAACTATCAAATAAACTTCCAAACGTCTGTACCTAACAAACCCTTTAAAAACATTCATTTTGCTTCATTTCGACAGCACTAACAATCAAATAAACTGCCCACAAGCTGTACTGTCGATAAGGGTTGTTTATCAATACCAAAAGATACTGATGAACAGTTGAGAGATTACTGTTAGGGAAACGCCGATAGCACAGGTTATGACTATAAACCCGAGAACAAAATTGCATGTTGATTGTTCAAAATCAGAAGAGAAAGAGGGAGAGAGGAGAGAGAGAGAAGAGAGAGAGAGAGAGAGAAGGAGAAAAAACACATCAAAACTAAACAAATCAATAAACATGTGAAAAAAGGTTAAAAAAAATTTGAAAAAAAAAAAAAGACAAACAAAAAAACAAATGCCAAAAAACCCCCCCCCCCCCCCCCCCCCCCCCCCCCTCTGTTTCCCTTATCATTAACAAAAGAATTTACATATAATTCAAAATTAAAAACCCTCAAAACCCCCCCCCCCCCCCCCCCCCCCCCCCCCCCCCCCCCCCCCCCCCCCCCCCCCCCCCCCCCCCCCCCCCCCCCCCCCCCCCCCCCTTTTCCCCCCAAAACCCCCCCCCCCCCCCCCCCCCCCCCCCCCCCCCCCCCCGAAAAAAAAAAAAAGGGGGGGGGGGGGGGTTTTTTTTTTTTGGGTGGGTGGGGTGGGTTTGTGTGCACAAAGGTGGTTAAAGGGGGGGGTTGTGTGTTGTCTGGGGGTGGTTTGTGGTGTTTTTGGGTTTTTGTGTTGTGTGTGTTGTGTGTGTGTGGGGTTTTGCACCCGCACATGCATGGGCATAAGTGTAGTTCATGTTAGTATGTCTGTGTCCCCTTAACATGTTGATTTTGTTTGTGCATTTTTTCACACAATTGGGCCCCAACTAAACGCATAAACAATCAAATGGGAGTGCACATACTTTTTTTTCAAAAAAGTGCATTTAATCACTCGAGCATGCGGCAGCAAGCTATTAGTAAGATACTGTGATCATTATCAACAATAAACTCATGTGTTTCTCTTATTCATTTATACACCATACTCCAGACTTTGACATCATTCAAAGTACAGACAGTGTCATTTGTTCAGTAGTTATCAGAGTCAGCGACTGAAATATCATCTACATCAGTGAATTAAAAACACAAACAAACAAACAAACTAGCAAAAATCCAACGAACTGAAACAGCAATACAACTCAAACGAAAGAGAAAAAACGGCTACATGTTCCCCGAGAGAGGTTAGGGACCGTTACTCAATGACAAACGCAGACCCCATAATCGGTGGTTTGCGGTAATTAGCTGTCAATTTATCAATGAGGCACGCAGAGTGCCAATCAGTCACGGTCGGCGGCGGCGACAGCTGCACGTCGCACTGCCGCAGCCATAGCATGCTAGGAGGGGTACTGTCCCTGTTACAGTTGTCTGGGAGGAGGAGGTGGGGAAGGGGGTGGGGGTGGGGGGGTTCGAGTATAGGTTGGGAGGACATGGGGGGGGGGGGGGGGGGGGGGGGGAGGACGAAGGACAAAAGCGCTGCCTGGGATAGAGGGATGGTGGAATGTTAGGAGTGGGGGAAGGGGCAGAAGTGATGCGAAGGGCCATTCTTTCATCCACGCACTTCACACACACACACACACAACTATAATTATGGCTTTAAAGTTTGTTGTGGATTACCCTCAAAATTTATTTAAAGTTGTTTTATGTGTAGATTCCAAGTCAGTTCTTACTGCAATGAAGAATTTTAAATTAAAAGTTCGACCTGAGATGATCACTGAAATAAATAATTTAGTACATTTCCTCTCAGTCAGAGACACTGAAATAACATTTCTTTGGGTGCCCTCCCACTGTGGGTTATATTATAATGAAAAGGTTGATGTTCTAGCAAAGAGAGGAGCAAAACGATCATCAGATTCGCATTTTCTAAACTTCTCTTTGTCAGTGCAAGAGTGCTATACTTTGATAGAAAAAGTACAATTTTCTAATTTTCATTTGATAGAAAGAGAAACTGGGTGCTTTGGTTTACACCATGAAATGAAAAACATTCATGAAAAGTTAAGTAAGTTCGATCAAAATATTTATCGTAGACGACAGATAAGTTCCTTGATCTGTAGATGGAAATTGGATTGTTTTAAGACAAAGTATGTCAAAAATGTACATTGTATATGTGGTCATAGCATATCAAATGATCATATTCTGTTGTGTAACTTAATAAAAAAAATTCATTCCAAATATGTCTGTACAGCCTATTCAAAATGTTTCCCTGTCAGCTAGTGAAACATATCTTTTCTTTATGCGCTTAGCTAGAAGTCCAATTGGCAAATACCTATAATAGATAATAGTCAGTGGTGAGATGAGACAAAAGAGTTATATGTTTGGGTTTTTTTGTGTGTGTGTGTGTGTGTTTTTTTAATAATTTTTTTAAATCTGTGATTAAGTGGTTTTTCTATTTTTGTGTTATAGATGTAGATAAGTTAATTATTTTGACTCGTTGTATTAACCTTTTTTTCCCGGTCCCGATCTTCTTTTTTTCCCCCGTCTAATATCACGTTATGTGGAAAGACGTAAAACAAAACAACAACAACACACACACACACACACAAATCAACATAAAACATACAGCCACATGTACACATACACTTGGAGGCACGTGTAGGCATGCACCTCACTCCTCACCAACACACATTACATGCACACCTTCATTTTCTAAAAATCATTTTCTTTTGTCCATTTATCCGTTCATTTACATATTTACTATTTTTTAACCTCACTATTTCAAAATCAATGTAACTTTTATTGTTCTTTCGATGATTTGGTTACCATTTTCATTTTTAGTCCATGAATTCCCTTGACAATATTGAAAGATAACTCTGAAAGTCTGACGTTAAACAGATTCACTTAAACACACAATGATACACACACACACACACACGCACACACACACAGACAGACACACACACACACACACACACACACACACACACTCATACACACACATCAACCAATGCATATAAAAACTGATACACACAGGTGCACATCGAACTGACAGACAGACAGACAGACAGACAGACAGACAGACACACACACACAACACACACACACACACACAAAGGAGCAGATCAGGAATTGAAATGTCGAAAGACTGTGGAAGAACGTATTCAGCAAAAACTTTTCTACAACTTGGTCTGCAAAGTGCCAAGTCATCAAAAAACAAACAAACCCCGTGAGACTTGACACAGTTACCACACTGATAAACACAAAGAATGTACAGCACTGATGACTGAACAATAACCGCATACACTCCTACACTCACCCAACAGACGCTACAGAGCACTGATAATCAACTGCTTTGAAAAAACAAAAGAGGAAAACACACAGAACACACACACAATCGGGCGGCACACACACACACACACACACACACACACACACACACACACACGCACGCACACACACACACACATGCACACACACACACACACACAAACAAGCACGCATTGACAGTCACTTGCACACACAATAACAGAGATGGGAACACGTCATAGTGGGTGTTATTCATCCAGGAACATCTGCATGATAATATGCTTACAAATAACATCCAACACCATTCAACCGGATCAGCAGGCATCATGCGTCAGGGTTTCAAGGCCCTAAAATGAAATGAACATGAATTAAAGCTGAGGAGATACACCGATACATGATAATAATAATGAGGATGAGACAGTGTGGGGCGCAAGCCAAGCAGGTTTGTTAATATACAACTCAGGGACAAGGCTAAGCATGTGACACAAAGGCGTCAGGATGAATGGGCTCTTTATTCAGGGAGGCAGCCCTGTGACAGCCACAGACACAGCTGTGACACAAAGATAAAGGCTATCCTTTAAAGAAAAAAAAAAAAAAGCATCGCTTACATTTTACTTTACATCTACTCCTCGCTCACATTACCACTACAGTAAGTACGTATGTTAAAAGTATTGAAATCGTCTGTTTGCTACTCACAGTGGCAGCCCTGATGTGGCCCTTTGCGGTCGGCTGGGCTATAAGCAACATTATCTTATCTTATCTACTCACAGTGGTAAAATCAGATTGCACATTCTTTTTGCTGTTCTCTGTAAGCTCTTCTATGGGGAAAAAACGTTTTCACTCCGATCTGATACATGTACAGATTTTTCAGTCAGTCAGCAGCATTATACAAACTCTACTGAGCTGGCTGTCATGAAAATTAAGTCCAAAGACAGAGTATGGCCCAAGAACAATCCCATCAAATTTTTGTCCAGATCTGAATTAAGGGGCAGGTCAATGATTCTTCTTCTTTCTTTTCCTCTCTTCTTTTTTTGGTTTCTGTTCCCTAACAATGTCAGATGTGGCATTTCCTAATATCTTTATCCACAGCTCTTGAAAAAGGTGCATGGATCTGAACAAGAAGAACAGCAACAACAACAACAACAAACAGGTTTGTTATTAGATACACTGACATCTACAGGCTATGAACTATAATGAAGTGGATGCCGATCACATCCAGACCTAATGATCACAGTGACATTCGTGAGAGAGGGACGGGTGAAGGGGAGCTGGCGGGAACACTTGGTCAGACAATGCACAGTCACAGACTGAGCTAGAAACCTGCAACTCCCTTCAGAAAGGTGGCCGACACCACCAGGATTCAGTGAGGCACAACACCAGTGTCCATCATCTGGAGATGTACTTGAGGCCAATGATTGCATTCAGGCAGGGTTTGCTTGGAGTTAAGAGGATTGAGGACTGCTGGACAGACTGAATTCCAACTGGTTCTATTTTTAAATGGTAACCAATCTACTTTTTAACATCATTTCCAATCTGTACGCTGAGTAACACCACGTCCACTCCACCCTATCAGTCACCTGCCAATGACGCAGTGTCATCATTTTTCACTCTGTACAGTCTGCACTGTCTGCTCAATACAGCTTGTAGTACAAGAACTTCCCACTAACATGCAGCCACTGTCAGTAGTACAAGAACTTCCCACCAACATGCAGCCACTGTCAGTAAACCAGTTTTGTTTTCTGTCTCAATCTCGGTGCCCCTCAGTCGTGTTATAATCATTTGGGTTTGTTCTCGTTTTTTTTCCCGTACACTACCACACGCCACACCTGTTGCAAGCTCAATGCCAGCCGTGCACAGGAACCAGTCACTGTCAACTACTATGAGGCAACCCAGCAGAGGAGACACTGCACTGCTGCCCAGTCATTTCCGAGTTGGGTGGCGCCTGTTCTGAGCCAACATGAACAGGACACCACCTTGCTAAGCCTCCAACTGACCCCAATAATCGCGGAGTTGTGGGGTCAACATGAGTGAGTGTCTCCCTCTTCAGACTCCCAGCCCTGATGTGGCCCTTTGCGGTCGGCTGGGCTATAAGCAACATTATCTTATCTATCTTCAGACTCCACTACATCCACCTAAAAACAGTCATTCTGATGGTCTTCCTTCTACCTTCTTTCACATCCCTTCCAATCACCAAAAAAAGGAGTGTAAATGTAGTGCAGTCTATGTTTTCTGGCAATCGTCAGTGATGTAATATGATCATTAGCAAACTATATATGCTGGTGAGGAACCGCAAAATAGGGCAGGGGTTGGGGGGGGGTGTGAGTGTGTGGAGGGGGGGGGGGGTTGCGGCAGCACCCCTCCTTTGAAAAATGAGGGAGGGCAAAAGTATCCGAAAGTATCTTTTTGACCCCCACCCCCCCCCCCAATTTCCAGCTTGTCAAGTGCCACTGTGAACAAATCCTTTCCTCGGTGGATAAACGGCTCCAACCAAACAGTCCCTGTGACAACAGCGACTCCATAAAAGACCTGGCAAAGGGTCTGGTTTAGCAGTGCCCCTTTTGTCTCCCATGTCACTGAGCGGCTCTCTCTCAGGGACAGGGTACAAAACCTGGCTGCGTTCCTTCCACCACGTTGCGTGCTGCCCCATGGGTGTCACAAGGAAACACGACAATACCTAAATCACGGCAGATTGCATTTCTGTGCCTATGTTATGATGCATCGTCAGGCAGGGAGGGAGGGAGGAAGGGTGGACGAGGGAGACAGCAAGTTTTAGCTAGTTGGAGGTGGCTAGACAGACAGACAGACAGAAACACACACACACAACCATTTTTGTTTAAATAGAGACAGATTTACACATGCAAATACGGTGAACAAACACTGGGTTAGCTTCCCGAAAAGGCTTTCGGTGCACTTTGAAAACTTGCTATAACCTTGTCTCAGCTGGGACACCCTCCCTCCATTGGTATTTGAACATTCTCTGTATTAAAAATATACAGGCAGCTTGGTTCACATTTCTTTTTCAACTTTTATTATTTAACACTGTTTGTGTAAATACAGATACTTTGAATCACATTTCTTTGTCAACTTTTATTTAAGAACCATCTTCTTTCTTCTGGAGCTTCACCTTTACTCTCTTATTCCCCACCCCCACCAGCCTCCTACCTACCCACCCACCACCCATGGCTTGAAAACCTTCCTACGCCATTGGAACATATTACGTCCGCTGCTTTAAACAGGACCTTTGTGTCCCCAGTTGTATCATACATAGACTACTTGTGTACATCAATAAATTCAGAATTTAAACCACATGTGACAATAAAAATTCCTTTTCATAAAAAGGAAATTAAGATGACATAAACACAAGAAATGAAGGAATATGACTACAAGCAAGGTGGGGTGGGGGTGGGGGGTGGGGGGGGGGGGAGAATTAGCAGCAAATTGTAATGGAACAGTCTAACGGACTGGCTATATTCATTTTACCACTTTAAAAGAATAAACTTAAGATGTTTGTACAGGTCACATCCCACTGAAAAGTGTCACTACACTAAACAGTCACGCGGGCCCGCACTCAAGCGCACTTCAGAACCGGGGTCTGAACACGCGTCGTTCTCACTCTCAGCCTGTGCTACGGTTCCCAATTTGTCATTGTCAGTGAAGGGTAGCTGGATCCGATTGGTTGTCCTCACCAGCTCAGGCCAGGTGATAACCTGAAGCGCCTGCGATGGAGCTGAACATCCTCTGGTTAGACTACACAGCAGCAGATTAAATGGTCTGAGGTTTCCCCAAAGATGGAGTATGGCTGCCTTAATGGCGGGATGAAAAACGGTCATACACACAAAACTCCACTGCCTGTCTATACAGGCAGTGTCCGCAGGAGTATCAGCCTGCGTATGCAGAAAGAAAGAAAAAGAAAAGAAGTCTGAGCTTATTTCAAGGCGATTTATAGCAAGGGCTTATAGGGGAGTAAACTGTGCAAGTTGTAGCTGACAAAATGGAAGTAGAATGTGTAAAAGTGAATGGGATTTACTCAGTCTAAGATTAAACATGTATAAGTAAGTATATGCACAATGTATTAATTCATTACATCATCAGACGGATCAAGAGATGCAAAACTGCGCTTAATGACCAATGCAAGATCACTCTTAGCGCTAGAGAGCTCTCCACTGATGAGGAGACATGGGAAGAGTCAGCCAAGGACTGCAGCCAGCAGTGATGGGCTGTGTTCAAAAGGATCTAAAAACTTGATGAAACCGAGTTAGCCAGGCAATGACGCACAGGCCCTTCAGTGACAGATAATGCTGCCTCGACTCTCCACTACTGCACTACTGCAAGAAACCTGTGTCTTGTATGCATGGCATTAATCACGAAAAGCACCGCTCAAAGAGAAGCCACATAGTCTGAGGCAATGTGTTTTGTGTAAAAATATGAGACTACTGTCTCTGCAGCAAGACTTTTCAGCTATGATTAAAAGAGTCATATACGTTCATTCAAATGATGTTTGTGTGTACACTGCACATAAGCATAAACAGCTTTCATGTTACATGTACACCAAATGCCTGTGGTAACTTCTGTTATGATGACTGCCTTTTGCTAACCCGACAAAACCAAGCGCGTTCCTCTTCGGACAAATACTGCAGCAAAGGATGATGGTTAAAACAAGCATGGGGGCTTTCTGTGCAGGGTGCTAATGGACCCCTTGCGCCTGGAACAAGCAGCCAGGGTCCTCCCCCCTCCCACTCACCACAGCCTCTAATTGCCGCCCCACAGTGAGACAGTCTGAGGGCGGCAGATAGCTGTGGGTGCAGTGTGTGTGTGGGCCCTGACGAGGGCAGTGACAGACAGGATGCCTGGCTGTGTCCAGTGACAGACAGGATGCCTGGCTGTGTCCAGTGACAGACAGGATGCCTGGCTGTGTCCAGTGACAGACAGGATGCCTGGCTGTGTCCAGTGACAGACAGGATGCCTGGCTGTGTCCATGGTCGACATGGCCTGGCTCTGTGTCAGCCCGACAGGGGGAAGGAACTCAAGCCTCCTTCCTTGTCACTGGGCCCTGAATGTACACAGGGCCAACCTCTGTGCTGCTTGCTGCATCGACCCTGACCCTCTCCTCTCCTCAGGTGACAGTGGGGCTGTCTGTGTGTCTCTGATGTGTGAGAGACAGTCTGGGGGTTCGAACCATGGCTCTGTCTGAATGGGAAAAGAGTTTTCTGGTGTTTTGATGTTTCCCTCTATGATTGTGCAAGTGTGTGTGTGTGTGTGTGTGTGTGTGTGTGTGTGTGTGTGTGTGTGTCTGTGTGTGTGTGTGTGACAGTACATGTCCTTCTCCAAGATCAGCACATTCACAGACCCACGTCAGCATACTGTGATCTGCAGTCTCTCAGTTGTGTAGACACTGTCACAATGTGGGAAGAAGAGACTTGGACTAAACATGATTCAGACACTACTGTGCATTTTATCAGCCGTCTGAATTTTGACTGAACAATGATAAATTCTTGACAGATAACTGAAGATGCACAGATCACCCAGAACCCCCCCCCCCCTAGACATTAACAGCCACAGCTCCATAACCAGAAGTCTCCTGGCCTCAGCAGCATCAAGTTGCTAAGACACCACCTATCATGGCAGATCCGACATTTGATGATGACTCATAACACCAGTTCTGATTCAAGACACACAAGACTCTACCTAGTAAGACTCTGAATGACAACAGTGTCTTGGCTAAGAATGACCAGTATTTGTGGACCAGAGACCACAATCATATTCCTCAATCAATGGGAAGCAAACAAGGAAGAAGGAAGAAGAAGAATCAACAGTCCCTATGTCTCTGTCGATAATTTTCATAGATTTTACCTTATAAACTTATAACAAGCATGGAAGTGAAATGGAAATGAAAAATCAGGTCACTAAGAAAGGGCACGAAGGACAGGTAGAGGGTGAGATTCACAATCAACCTGAGGCTCTTCTGGACAGATTGTTCCCAGAGCAAAAGTCTTGTCGATGGACCATTAGTGAAGAGCTTAGAGTCTCACTTTAAAAATTCAGCAGCAACTTCACATCCTGGGAATGAAAAATCCTCCACTGACTTTAGATGCAAGGACTGCCCAGGTGTTACACTCTAAAAGCAGTCTGCTGGTTGAAGTTCATGTGTCACCTGCATAATACTTCAGTTTTAATCAAAGCAACCATTCCTATCTGTCACCTAGATGCTACATAGCCATGATGGACATACAAATATGTATCACCTGCGTTACATTTCAGTCATGGTGGACACACAAAAAATGTGTCACCTGCATTACTCATGTACTTCAGTTATCCATTAGCTTTTAAAACCGTGTGCACTCTGGTCTCGAAGTTTACCAGACGTAGGTGTAGCATGCATGGACTTGTCTGCATAAATAATGACACCTCCTTGTTGCAACAGAAGATAAGATAATGTTGCTTATAGCCCAGCCGACCGCAAAGGGCCACATCAGGGCTGTTTGTTGCAACAGAAACTTCATTTATGTTGGAAACACAAATACGTGTCACCTGTATTAAACTTCATTCAGTTATGGTGGAAACACAAATACGTGTACACAAATATATGTGTTACTTGTTTTAGACTTCAGTCACAAAGAGGACACACAAACACGTGTCACCGGCCTTAAATTCAATTATGGAGGAAACACACAACATACATGGCATATACATGACATGAATTAGACTTCAGTCACAGTAACAGCACAAGCACTCATACAGTCACTTCATGCTCAAGTCATGGTTGACGTACAGACATGTGTTGCCAGCTCTGTACTTCATTCATGGTTCAGGCACAAACAAACAAACAGGAATCACTTGCATTATACTTCAGTGTGGCGCCAGGCAACAACTGGTGAGTGAACAGTAGGAAAACGACACACCAGCAGCAGCATCAACAAATATCAGTCCACAGACAGTCAAATCTTTGTGAGGAATAAAAAAATAAAATTAAAACTAACTATTTTGCTTTTGAATCTATATAAATCTTTGTGAGGAATAAAAAAATAAAATTAAAACTAACTATTTTGCTTTTGAATACATTTGGTCTGGTGCAGTTTAGTTCCTTGCCTAAAAACTGAGCAATATCTGTGTGGAGAATCAGGCTCACATTTTAACACATGGCAAACCGCATACCTACCATAAGTAAATTCAGGGTTAGGCAGCCATCACAGTGGAAAAAAAAAAAGAAGAAATTTTATTTCTAAAAACAAACAAAGAAACATAAAGGGGTCTAGGTCTTTGGATAGAAGAATCAAAAGCCCACAGAAACCTTTGTAAAAGAAATGCTTCCACAAATCATAACTGAAATACTTCAAAATGCAGTCGCAGGCACTGTATATCTGGATACACATGCGGAGAAGGCAGACAGCATGCAAAACTAAATCACAGACAAAACGAAAAAAACAAACAAAAAAATCAACAGCAGCGACAGAAAGTACCCCTAGCGTCATGCACCTAGAACATACGCAGGCCAAATACAATGGCCTTGTACAGATCCGCATACATACAAGTCCATTCAGAGTACACTATATGGTTACGTGCGTTAAAGACCCCAAGGCATGACAGGTCAACGGGTCAGTCAATCAGCATTGTTGTGATTGGTGTGAGAGAGACTGTCAGAGACGATAGCAACCCGGTGGCTCACCATGGCCGAAGCTTGCTTATAAAGCGAACTGTGCTGAAAATTTTGCGCAATCTTTCCAGTGTGGACTTCGACCTGCACAGTGAGAAGGGGGTTACATCATATGGCGACGACGAAACGCACCCACACGGAGAGAGAGAGAGAGAGAGAGAGAAAGAGAGAGAGAGAGGACGAAAAAGACACAGCAGGACACAACACACACACCACACCATACAGTGCACACTGCAAGCTGACAGTGACACAACACATTTTTCTTCTTTTTTTTTTTTTTTGAAAACAGCAAAAACTGCACATATTACTACAGCAGAATTGGCAAGACACCAGAGGCAAAGATCAACCCTGAAAAAAGGTGCACCAAAAAGTAACCATCTTACTTAAAAGTGATGCATTCGATGCATGTCTTATCTACTTTCCATGCTGATGTGCACTTAGCATTCTTAGAAATATGACGGGGGAGGGGGGGGGGGGGGGGGTGGAGGAGAAGAGAGCGGTAGAATAAAAAAAAAAAGAAGAAAGAAAAAAACCCATCTACTTTCCTTTCCCTGGCAAAAAAGCTCAGACTCTTATACCTTACGTTAACAAAGAGTTAAAATTCTTGGTAAAGGTTCCTAAGAGATCGAACCTTTCACACAAACAATGACATGGAAGGAGCAGTTGGGGAAAGATCATAGGATCTCTCTCTATATATATATATAACATGCAGCAACTAACGTTCAGATTTTAGCTTGCCTATTGGCCCCAGTTTTCAATTCATATTTCCTAAAGGCTTAACATTAACTTAAGCATCGGCTGGACTGCCCATGTATAATAATTATTAGATATTAAGAGACAGTGTGTGTGTGTGTGTGTGTGTGTGTGTGTGTGTGTGCGTGCGCGCGAGCATATATGTGCGTTGAGTGCATACATACATATGTGCGTGGAGAGAGAGAGAGAGAGAGAGAGAGAGAGAGAGAGAGACAGAGACAGAGAGAGAAAGAGAAAGAGAGAGAGAGAGAGAGACAGACAGAGAGAGAGAGAGAGAGAGAGAGAGAACCATACAAAGCCATTACTCAAATATTATCATCATGAGTCAAATTGTATGTATCTAAAAAGATGCATACGACGTCATTGCTTAACTATCCAAAGCAGTCAAAACTGAAATGAAATACAGCAAGTAGAACAGCAGTGTATTACAACTGTGGTGTCACGAATTTAGCTGCACAGTGAGAAGCCTGCAGGCAGAAACCAAAAACAAAGTGTAAAAGGTATTGGAAATCACTCCCCCAGTCAACCTGCACAAACCAATTACAAGACACAACAATGACACATTTCGACCTTTTAGGTCTTCTTCAGACGAGATAACACCCAGGACAACCCAAAATGAGGAACGAGCAATCGCTCACAATCACTTAAAAATCGCAACGACCATCTTGCGCCGAATAGGAGAAGGTAAGTGATTGCTCCCTTCTTCATTTTCGTTGTCTCAGAGAAGGTAAGTGATTGCTCCCTTCTTCATTTTCGTTGTCTCAGAGAAGGTAAGTGATTGCTCCCTTCTTCATTTTCGTTGTCTCAGAGAAGGTAAGTGATTGTTCCCTTCTTCATTTTCGTTGTCTCAGAGAAGGTAAGTGATTGCTCCCTTCTTCATTTTCGTTGTCTCAGAGAAGGTAAGTGATTGCTCCCTTCTTCATTTTTGTTGTCTCAGAGAAGGTAAGTGATTGCTCCCTTCTTCATTTTCGTTGTCTCAGAGAAGGTAAGTGATTGCTCCCTTCTTCATTTTCGTTGTCTCAGAGAAGGTAAGTGATTGCTCCCTTCTTCATTTTCGTTGTCTCAGAGAAGGTAAGTGATTGCTCCCTTCTTCATTTTCGTTGTCTCAGAGAAGGTAAGTGATTGCTCCCTTCTTCATTTCCGTTGTCTCAAGTGTTGTATATCTTGCATGAAGAAGAAGCAAGAGGTTGAAACACATCATTTTTGTCTTGTTATTCATTGGACCATGTTGACTAGCGGAGTTATTTCAAATATTTTTTTAAAATTCATGTGGTTGAATGCCGACACACCCCTTGATGAGAACGGCTGAAAAGGACTGAACGCTGTGTGGCAGAAAGCCATAGCAGAACAGGAACATGGACAAGACAAGGAGAGGGAAGGGCGAAGAAAAAAAAAAATCGAAATAGAGAGTGGGAGGGAGGACAAGATTATAGTGTTCGTTATGTATGCAGGGAAGTGGGTGTGGTGGGATGGGGACAGGGATTACGAGAATGAAGAGACGGATCTACCAAGACACCACTGGAAAAACTCACTGTAGAGTGGCATGCAGACAGTGTAACAGCCCTGGTTTGAAATCATGGTCTTTGTCTCACTGTAAGAGCACAAGGGTGACAGTGGCGGCTCTTAACTATTACCTACCACTGAACTGACATGTTACGACAAGAAAAATGAACCCTCAATGTCCACAGAACTGGGCTAACACTTTACACGTTGCTTGAACAGCACTGATCTGAGTCAAATTTTATATTTTACAATTTTACGTTTTGTCTGTTTGTCAAAGAAACCCAACTTCAGTGGAAATAATTGGTAACTGAATCTGGACTTAAATGGATAGAATAATCATGTCATAGAGTTTGAGTTCAGAAGGAACATTTTGCCACTAAATCTGGACTTTGATGGAAAAAAAAAATCGTCACAGTATCTTGGGGTCAAATCTGAAGTTGAACGCAAACAATTTGTTACTGGATCTGGAGTTCAATGAAAACAACCTGGAAGAGAATCTGGCGTTCAATAGAAACTTTTTTTTTCACAGAGTCTAACGTCTAATGGTATTACCAAATCAAACATTTTTAAAGCTAACCATGAAAATAATGTACAGTCATACATGCAATAGTCTGTACAAGTAACATTGATCACCTCATATAATTTGGTTTTCTCTCAAATATGAACACAGAAGTAGATGATGAAGAGCTATGACAAGCTAACTTTAGTCAGCAAATGAACTTTAATCTTTTCAGACATGCCAACTTCTGGGAGAAAAAAAATCAGAGGAAAAACGAAAAACTTAAGACTGCAATGCAGACCAGTGAAAGGTACGATGAAAGTGTGTGTGTGTGTGTGGTGTGTGTGTGTGTGTGTGTGTGTGTGTGTGTGTGTGTGTGTGTGAGAAATGTGGGGGGGTGGGGGGGGGGGGGGGGGGGGGGGGGGAGGCAGGTAGCGCTCTTGTGCACTTGTTTCCACATCTTAAAAATAGATTTGCTGCTTTCAAACACACTTTCCACAGGTTTTCATTCTGATTTCATATCATATCCTTATTGCATAGAAAAAAAAAGAGGAAGTGGGGTGGCATTCCAAAGATTTCCAGCAGCAAAAAAAAAAAAAAAAGGAAATCAGCTGGTGGAAAAAAAAAAGGAGAGGAAAGCGGTTGGGAAAAAAAAAAGAGGAAATCAGCTGAAAAAAAGGTCAAATAACAAGCCTGTCTTTTCCTGAGGATCTACCATTCTCATTCTGAGTGTGTGTGCTTTGCAATGCACATGCAGGTACATGAGCGCACTTGTGCCTGGTGGTGGTGGTGGTTTAATTTTACGTCTTTTCATCCGGCAGATGATATTAGAGGGGGAAAAAAAAAAAACAAAAAAAAAACCTTAAGTCATTTCAACACATACATCTGCATACACTTATGAAAAAGAAAACAGCATATCAGTTAGGGACCTTCATAATAATCTAGCTACAGCAGAACCGGCTAAAGTGGCGGCAAACTCAATTATGCATGAGTCAGACAAAACTTGACTCTCATTTTCATATTTGTCAAGATTGATTACCTTTCGCTTATACATTTTAGTTAAAACTGGACAATCTAATAGAAGGGTGATGCACAGAGATGAATTTTCCACAGACACACACAATTCAGGAGAAAATTTGGTCTTCCATGTGTTCAGCCTTAATTTTGTGATAATCTTAGCAAGATGGCGTGAGCAGCTAGGCAGTGTGTAGCATTTTTCACAGAAAAGGTTTTGTAACGTAGTGTTCAGGTTTGAATAGTATTTCACACTTGGAAGGATGTAATGGCAATTTTAGCACACATTTCTGAGCAGTTTTGTGCACCAAGTTTAGCTAGATTATCTGCTATTTCATTCCCTCTGAGACCACATAGTGAAGGAATCCAACAGAAGTCTACGATTTACCTGAGACATAATACAGTGTATCAGGTACCTTATTTCATATAACAACATCTTTTTCTGGCCTTACAATCCCAAGTTTGCAGTGCTTGCAAAACAGACTTGGAATCAACACAAACAGCACACTAAAAAAGGATATTGGAGTACTATATACACAAAATAAAGCCATCAGTATAGCATACAGTTCTGCAGTGAATATTGAAAATCCCTTTCCGAGATGAAAATGTTTTCCTATATTCAGACTTGGAATAACGATAACCAGAACCGCTGTCAGTTGTGTCCATAACTGAACCATCAGTATAGATTTTAAGGTGATTAGGATATGAATTTTCTAGGTGTTCTTTCACATCGTTCAACTAGAATGTTAATATTTTCTTTTTTCTTTGAGACCGTATACTCATAATCAAAATTTCCACTCAGTGTTCCAAGGAGGCATCATTGGAACCATGGGGAACTCTGGAATCGATGTTAAATCTACATTACACTAGACATAAGTTCAGCGGTATAATTCATTATTGGCTGATATATGAAATTTCCTTGGCTCTACTTGGAAAATCTTTATTCGAATTTACAAAAATATCATCAGTAACTGAATTTTTTACTGACAAGCTTCGAATTCACATATTTGGCTACTTCTAGACATCTTTGCTCCGATAAAGGTAAGATATTCGCTGCTTTGTAGCTCTTATGTGTATTTGTTTGTACAGGAACTCCTAAACCTAATTTAATAGCTTTACTGTCAATACTTTGTAACTTTTTTAAAAGATACTTTGGCGCTGAAAAGTAAACTTCTTGTCCATACTTTAACTTGGAGCGGACAAGAGCCAAAGACAGATGCAAAAGGGTTTTAGTATTTGACCCCAAGGTTGGCAATTAACAATTTAAGAAAATTTAGTCTAGTTCTAGCTTTAGATAACAATTTTTCTATGTGCATTTTCCGCTTAGTTTTTGGTGTTAAAGGACTCCCAAAAAATTGACTGATTTCTGATATTGCAACAAAGTGCCATCTATATTCAAGGATGGGAGTACAGGCGGATTTTCTCCATTGTTAAACAACATTAAACAGGTTTTTCACCAGATAATTCTAGCCCATTTTCTTTTATATATGCCGATAGATTGTCCAAATTATATTGATATGACTCTGCACATGATTAATTGACCTCTTCTTTGTATGTTTTCTTAAACTAGTATGCATCCATATTGCGATGTCATCAGCATACTGAACTACATGGATATTTTTGGACAGCGCAGAAGGAAGATCATAAAGGAGAATTGAAAACAAATTGGGGCAATAATTGATCCTTGGGGGATACCCATATTTAATGTACTGAAGGAAGAATACATCTTACCAATTCTTGTACATATATGTCTGTCCATAAGAAACCTTTTATGTAAGAATACATGTTGCCTGAAAAACCAATCTTTTTTAATTTGTAAAGCAACTAGCATGCCAAACACTGTCGTAGGCTTTTTTAACATCAAAAAATGTAGCCATCGTACTTTTTCTGTGGGCAAACTGTTTTTTTATTTGATTTGTAAGTTTTACAAGATGGTCTGTAGTGCATCGACCCTTTCTAAACCAGCCTGCTGGACTGGAAGCAAATAGTTCTATTCACATTAGTACATCAGACGCTTCAATACAATTTTTTCCAGAAGTTTCCCGACATGAGAAGACAAAAGAGATTGGTCTATAACTGCTTACAGAAGTATGTAATTTATCTTGCCTTCTTTCAGAACTGGTATGACCACCGAACTCTTCCAAATTTTAGGGAGGAGCGCCATTATTCCAACATTTTTGGAACAACGAGAGTAGTACATGTTTCCAGCAAGACGGCAGATGACATAGCATCTGATAAGAAATGCCATCTAGACCAACTGCTGAGTTTTGAGATGAGACTGATGATAAAGCTTCTGACAATTCTGAGACCTGGATAGGAGAATTCAAAAAATGATCTGCAACTGGATCAGGGATCCCAATAGTCCTCTTTTTGTTCCTCTTTCAATCTATATTGCTCATTTTCTGCCTGTAGAGATGAAGACAAACTATTCTGAGAAAAGAAATCAACAAAAGCCTCAGCTTTTTCTATAGAGGTAGGAAATTCCTTTTCTAGCTTAATTGTGCCTTGTTTGTGTGTGTGTGTGTGTGTGTGTGTGTGTGTGTGTGTGTGTGTGTGTGTGTGTGTGTGTGAGAGAGAGAGAGAGAGAGAGAGAGAGAGGAGAGAGAGAGAGAGGAGGGGGAGAGAGAGAGAGACAGACAGACAGACAGACAGACAAATACAGACACAGAGACAGTGAGAGGGAGTCAGAGACAGACACAGAATGTGTGTGTGTGTGTGTGTGTGTGTGTGTGTGTGTGTGTGTGTGTGTGTGTGTGTGTGTGTGTGTGTGCTTGTGTGTGTGTGTGTGTGTGTGTGTGTGTGTGTGTGTGTGTGTGTGTGTGTGTGTGACTGTGAGTGAGTGACAGAGAGGAGAGAGAGAGGAGAGAGAGAGGAGAGAGAGAGACGAGAGAGAGAGAGAGGGACAGGACGAGAAACAGACGTGCGAGGGAGTCAGAGACACATAATGTGTGTGTGTGTGTGTGTGTGTGTGTGGGGGGGGGGGGGGGGGGGGGGTGGTTGAGAGTGAGAGAGAGAGAGAAGCAGACAGACAGACAGACCGTGCGAGGGAGTCAGAGACACATAATGTGTGTGTGTGTGTGTGTGTGGGGGGGGGGGGGGGGGGGGGGGGAGAGAGAGAGAGAGAGAGAGAGAGAGAAGCAGACAGACAGACAGACAGTGAGAGGGAGTCAGAGACACATGAGAATGAGAGATTTCAAAGATATACAAAACGAATACGAACATCTCCGACAGACACCGAAAACACCCAAAACAGTCTTAAAAATGAGACAGACTCATGGAGTATTACAACTTTCACGTTTCATAAACGCTCCTATAAATTCATTTTATCTTTAATTACCAAAGCATCAGCAGTGTACTCGATTAGATTTATATATGCAATGAAGACGATGCAGCTAGCACTACTGACAAAATTGATACACAACTTGGACAATATTCTAAAACCTAAATTACAGTAATCTGGTTACAATCATATGCACCATTTACTATTACTACACATGTAGTATGAATCATCATGTACAGAACAAGTTCTACAATCGCATAGTCGCTAATAATTACGCATCCAAAAATACAACTGGTTGATCAGAACAGACAAAGCCAACAGTCTGAAAGCCACTCTAACTTGTGTCATGAGAAACAAACGACAACAGTAAGAAAAACAGCAGTCATTATGGTGCATGTATCTATTAACTGAGGCAAGCCATTCAGAAACTGCACAAAAGTCAACTAATGTGACGACATACACAAACACACGCGCACGCACACACACACATACACACACACACCCATGTCTAGTATCATTCCACTTGAACTGACATTAAACTAAAACACACACACACGCACACGCACACACACACACACAAAACACACGTCACACACACACACAAAACACATGTCACACACACACACCGCACACAGACACACACACACAGACAGACACACACTCAGAAATACACACACACACTTAGAAATACACACATACACACACACTTAGAAATACACACACACGCACGCATGCATGCGCACACACACACACACTTAGAAACACACATACGCATGCATGAATGCATGCACACACACACACACACACACACACACCACACACACACACACACACACACACACACACACACCACACCACACAGACAAAGACTCACACAAACACACACACACACACACACACCACGCAGACACAGACACACACTCACACAAACACACAGAAGCCGTCAGTGGTGATGGTGCATTTACCCCACACATCATAGTCAACAGGCCCCCACAAGGTCAGGGTGTGGTCAGGCCAGCCCTAAAACGTCACCGGGAGATGACCTTAACACCCTGGAGGGCCACACAGATGAACCTCACCAAGTAATGCACGGAGCCCTGTCGCTTGCTGACAGCTTTTACTCCATTATTAGCTTCCTCCTCCCCCCCCCCCCCCCTCTCTCTCTCTCTCTCTCCCTCTCCAAAGGTTAATTAAACCTGCCTTGTTGCTAGCAGCAGAAACTGTTGTGATAAATCTAGCTAGTTCTGGGACACAAGGTGTTTGGCCGCAGGACACATCTTTCTGGTTTATAAATGTGATTATCATTGTTTTGAAAATGTTCACTGTCATGCACCGGGCTAATGCCTTTTAACACACACACACACACACACACACAAACATATTGCACGCACACACACATACAAACATGCGCGCACACATACACACAAACACACACACATGGGCATACACACACATATGCGCTCACACATGCGTGCACAGACACACCCACACACAAACACACACACACACATGAACACACACACATATGCACTCACACACACACACACACCACACACACACACACACGACCATCCTGTGTCAGCCGAAATCACTTCTCAGAGTTCTGATAACAATTCTTTAATTAAAAAGAAAGGAAGGTTTTGATAATGGTAAGAGTAATTTCTGTAACACTGCCAACAGACTGAATCCATCACCACTTGTGAGAAAGTGAATTTACACTTACTTTCTTGGAAGAAGTTCCACATACTTTGAACATCTAAGTGTGAAAGATTGTCCTTTAATGGGGATTTTTATCCTGTCTGGCACCAGTGAGAAAAACAAAAACAGTCTACATACCAGATCTGATCATTCTTATGGATAAATCTTTCATTTCTGACTGCAGAGACTTCACAAAATAAAGCCTGATCAATACGTTTGTTAAGAAACTCGCCAACAAAAATGAATGGAGAAACATGATACATGCTTGATGGAGATGAATTTATCATGCACGTCGCCAGGGAAAAATTGTTCCCGGATATTAAGTAGAGGATCAATGCTAAAAATGTCAACACGATAACTTTCCTACGTACAGTTCCGTAGTGTCCCTGACCTAGGTTCATTCTAATTGGAATGACATACAATATACGGCCGCAACTTATAAGCTTTTCTTGAATGTCCTGATTTACTTGAGGGGATATGGTGTATGCTATGTTTACTCTTTCTGTCTGAGGTTTGTATATGCTGTCACTACTGTGTATTAGAATCTTTTCTACATATCTGCCTGTTTCAGTCTGAGTTTGAGTTTGCCTGTTAGAAAAAGAACAGTGAAACATCAACCATCCTCTCTCTCTCTCTCCTCTCCCCTCCTCCTCCCAGTCTCTAACTCTATATCCTCTCTTCTTTCGACCCTCTGTTTCCTGTCAATCAGCCCTGATGTGGCCCTTTGTGGTTGGCTGGGCTATAAGCAACATTATCTTATCTTCCTGTCAACCTATTCTGCCTGTGCTGTCGTTTCTCTTTCTTTCTCTGTGTGTGTGAGTGTGAGTGTGTGTGTGTGTGTGTGTGTGTGTGTGTGTGTGTGTGTGTGTGTGTGTGTGTGTGTGAATTGTGTGTGTGTCACTGTGTGTGTGTGTGTGTGTGTGTGTGTGTGTGTGTGTGTGTGTGTGTGTGTGAATTTTGTGTGTGTGTGTGTGTGTGTGTGTGTGTGTGTGTGTGTGTGTGTGTGTGTGTGTGTGAATTTTGTGTGTGTGTGTGTGTGTGTGTGTGAATTTTGTGTGTGTGTGTGAATTTTGTGTGTGTGTGTGTGTGTGTGTGTGTGTGTGTGTGTGTGTGTGTGTGTGTGTGTGTGTGTGTGTGTGAATTTTGTGTGTGTGTGTGTGTGTGTGTGTGTGTGTGTGTGTGTGTGTGTGTGTGCAGCACATGGTGACCAGGCAGTGTCCCCACAACCACTGAGGAGCCCTGGAACAAAGCCCCAGGAACACAATGCCTACTGACATCCTACACCCTGACTCCCCCTCTAACCCTTCTCATAACACCTCCCCAGCACCAATTCCCAGCCTGTTCCATTTCCACTTCCTTGCCCTACAACCTTGACTGCTATGTTACAACGGATATCATCTGGCCAAACGAAACAAACAAACAAATGCTACCATACTATGAACAACTCACTGATCAGTCTGCTTGCAATGACCAGACAGAACAGCCAGTCCCATAACAATCATCCCGTTTTTCTTAATTAATTAACATGGAACACATTCACACTCTTCACATAGACTATCCATCCCAGAGCGCACATGGAGACTGTGTGCTAACAGGACCTACCTTCTACTATCACCTCGAACTATGCAGTTTTAGACCAAGCAGCTCAGACTGTAGACCTTTGACCATGTGCAATGAAGTTGTTAGTGTTAGAGCACACACCTTTCACTATTTACATCGGACTATGGGCCTTAAGACTATGCATAATCGTTAAAAAGCCAGACAGATGCGCATTACACTATGTGTGGGTCTGTGTGACTTTACTGGCCTGGATGTGCACTTCACTTTGCCCAACTATGCATTCTGCATTAAGCACCTCAGCACTGTATACCTTAGAGTGTGTATGTGGACTAAGCGCCAAAAGCAAACATAAAACATCCACAATGGAAGGTGTGAGAACCACACCGGTCTTTCTGCTTTAAAAATTTACAAGACAGAATTCTTTTTTCCTCTTCTCAATCAAAACATGACAGATGCTACTCTAAAAGCCCTCTGCAACTGTGATGTCGTTGACAGTTCAGTCTTTGTGGCCAGTTCTTTACGAGGTGTTAGATCGACCGACAGTTTACAAAACCTGAAAAGACTCAGAACTATTATCATGATGCTGTTATTGTGTCAGTGCAGACAGAAGGAACTGAAGACCCCTTCAAAGCACACCTCATACGGGTGAAAAGTCATGTTGCACTCAATGAAAGAAACTTTTTGTTCGCCTTGAGATATCCTATTATTCCTATGCAACAGAAACACAGAAATGACCGCTGCAGTGACGGTTAGCTAGAGGTCAGGAGGTTAAAGTAAGTAAAGAACTGGGTTGTTAACACACTGCTACTGGCCTGTTTTTGTTTTTGTTTTGTTTTGCTTTTGTTGTTGTTTTGTTTTTTTTCTATTTGTTTTGTTTTGTTTTTCTTTTTTCTTGTCTTCTCTACTAAACAGTCATTACAGACTATGGATAGGTTTGTCGCCAAGTAGAATAAAAAGAGACCATTCTTCAGAGGACACAAATACTGTAGAATCACAGTTTGGGGGACCGGAATAGTTCAGTGGTAGAGCGCCCGACTCATTATCTTGGTGATCCTGGGGTTGCAGGTTTGAATTCCCCCGGGCCGTTGGAAGGGCACTTTTCCCTCAGAGTTAACATTGGTTCTAATTTCCATCTCAACTTGTTTACAGTGAGCGTTCAGTCCTGTGATCCCTCCTGACCTCAAAATGATGACCTGGTCAGACCCTTCAGCCTGTTAAACTGTCATTTTTGTTGCATGCGGATGCCGCTGAGCAGGGCATGACCAGGTTCATTTGAGGTCAGGACGGTCACAAAGGCAATGAACGCTCACTTGTATAACAATGATGAATGACGGAAATCGATGAGATGTGCCTGCCATACAGCTGCTATGACAATCCGAACACTCCTGCGCCTGCCATCTGCATGACGCCCTGAGGAATGGAAAGTAGGGCTAGCAAAGGCCTGAACGAAAGCTTGCTGGCGGCCCAGCCCTGAAGAGGGAGGCAGCGTTGGGAGGAATGGTGTATCCATCTAACGTGGTGTATCGAGAAGAAGAATTTCCTTCACTCACAGTTCCTTCAAATGAGGACTATAAACCAAGGTTCCATGGTGAACACACACTAACACACGCCACTGTAATCCTGTCACCAACTATTAAGTAGAGAAAGGCAGTTTGGCCGGTGGTATGGATGGGGTAGCATGCATGGACTGTGTGGAAAGGAAGATCAGGAAGTAAGGAAACGAGTGAATTATATTGAACGATCTGACTGGAGACACGGGAATGACTGAATGAAGCGCCAGCTGGCAGCTCTTCAGTCGGAACTACCCAGTAGGCAGCCGTTGTGTAAACGAGTGCGGATTGTAAAGTGCTTAGAGCTCGGTCTCAACGAGGATAGTGCTATATAAGTATTCTAATAACAGTATGAAACTTGTGAGAGATCTCCCGTCAAAGAATGTTGGGGCATGGTGAGGAGGATGGAAGGGAACCACAGACCAGTGGGGTCTAAACGAAGGTTCTGACATCAAATTCTTCAATTATGGTTCACTTCCAGTGGTGGAAGAGGGAGTGGAGGGGAACAGTAGTACACTGATACCCCCCCCATGTTGCACACAAAAAAAAAAAAACAAAAAAAAAAAATAATAAAAGGGGGGGGGGGGGGGGGGGGGGGGGGGGTAGGCATGGGAATGGAACAGTGGGTGGTTCAGGAGTCATTCTCTCAGACGCCTCGTGCCATCTGCTGGGCCTCATTTTTGGGCCTTTCGTGGGATCGAGCCTGCAGCTCTGTTCATACCGACACGCCCAGCAGGGTTACGAAAGCTCATAACAGCCAGCATGCCACTGCAGTCGGTGAACAGTGGCTCTTCACACAGCATTCGGTCCTGTACAGATGTGGATAGGTAACATCAAGACAGGATGTTCTGAATACAGATGAGTCCTGTGATCGTCTGGGACGCTGTCAGACCCTGTAGTTAGCCAGCAGGACCAGGAAGCAGGGACTTCACAGGCAGAAGGTTGTGGGGGGCAGATCGGAGTATGCTATGCATGGGTTAAGGAGGGAAGACTGGGGCCACACAGCTGAGCGTGCAGAGAGCACTTTGCCCGAATGTCTTGACCAGCATTGCAGGGCGTGTCTCTGGGGCATGGTTGATGCTGGAATGTATGTAATGAAAGGAGTCACAGAGGACAGTGGTGTCATGTAGTCTCAGACCCAAACAGAAACTCTGTAGTATCATCTGCATCATCCTCAGTCTCCCTGTTCTTCAGACACATTGTGACATACTGCAAAACAACACAAACAAACAAGATTCTCAAATTCTGTGGCCCTGTATACCCTGCTCTTATGGTGACCTCAGTTGTGATTTCCTCTTACTCTCCATGCTGTATCGGTCATCACTACCAGCCAGTGCATGTGGACATGTTGCTGGACAGGGAAGAAAGCTAACTAACTTGCCTTGTTTCCACCACTATTTCTGAATGAACTAAACTTCTACTGAAGTCAGCACAGGGCTTAGCAGGTTGTGGACTCCTGCATTTGTTGGATCAAAGCAGGCAGCGATGAACACCGCCACAGCGACTCCAGCAGCATTGCAGAGTCTCTTCTAGTGGGTTACTTTATTAAGAATGACCTTTATTATCATTATTCACACAGCACCTATCCTCGGCAAGAGACCAAGCATCAAGCGCTTTACAATCCAAAATCTCGTTTATTTGACGGGCTCTTTACTTGGCTGGAGCAAAGAGCGGCCTGTCAGTGCTGAATTCAGTCGTTTCCCCTTGTTATTCAGTCAATATCCTTCACTCGGT
>CM031619.1:9258104-9275604 GCA_018398815.1 Conus ventricosus
TCTCTCTCTCTCTCCCAAGTCCCTGTCCCTAGATGTTTGTGGAACAACACATTCTGGCGTCGAATAATACACTCTTGTGTTTCACTCAAGTGCTGTTATGGCATTAACAGTTTCTCCTCTATTTCCCTTGACCAGCTTGTGTTCTACGTCGGCCATCCTGCTGAGGTGGGACAGCGCTATGGCTTGAACTGTGATCATGAAGAACACCAGTAAATTACTGAGGGAGTAGGAGGGGGGTGTGGGTGGGGGGGGGGGGGGGGGGGGGGGGGGGGGTGAACCTGATGCTGAAAATACTTCATGCGTCAAAACCTCTCTCCTTTCCCTTTTTTCTCTCTCTCTTGAGTCTCTCTCTCTCTCTCTCTCTCTCTCTGAGTCTCTCTCTCTCTCTCTCTCTCTCTCTCTCTCTCTCTCTCTCTCCCCCACTCTCTGATCCTGTCTACCTGTATTTTTCTCTTTCTCTCACTTTGAAATTTTTTTTCTTTTCATCCCTCTCTCTGATCCTCTCTATCAGTATTTTACTCTCACTTTGACATTTTTTTTTTCTTCATTCTTGTTTGGTGTCTGTGGGCGATTCTTTACAGTGTTTCTGCTGAAAGTGAAAGCAAATGAACTATCTAGTCCCTTGTTGTAAGGACTGTCGTGGCAATGACAGCGCATCAAAGTGTCAATACTCTCTCCTTCTCTCTCTCTCTTTGTCTATCTCTTCCTCTCTCCCTCTCAAGTTTTCCACAGTGAAGGTCTGTATGAAACTCTTACCCTACACCATGATTGTGACTACTGACTCACACACACAACGTTGACTAAAAAACCTGTGACACTGATAAACAGTGGCTAATGCTGATAAAAAGAATGCTTAAAAAATTCTGAGAATGACTATAAAAACAAACAAATCCTAATATTTATCATATTGTGTTTGACATCCTGGAAAGAGTAGCATAGTATGTTTATATAATAGCAGCAGTACATAATAGTAACCCCATGGTAACTTCATCTTGCTGTCACTTTCTTCCTCAATATATTTATCTTTTTTTTTTTCAATAACAATGACACTGAGAGTAATTCTTTGCCATCAAACGTGGTGGTTTCATCAAATCCTGCAATACGTTTTCATCATGTTTGGGGGAAAAAAAGATGCTTCCAAAATCTGTCACAAGTTTTAACTGATTTCTGAACTCAGAGCTTACTCTCATAGTACAGCCAGGCAGAAACATGTACTTGTTTTGGTCCAGGAAAGAGTAGCACATGTTCATCACAAAGTCTGTGACTACAAAGTCTGTAAGCTTCTATTCTAAGCGAGATGTTTATCCAGTTAAAGTGCACATTCCTACTGAAAATTTTTTATCGCTGACAATACTGCCATTAAAGCCTTCTTTCCCTTTTTCTTTTCCAATGCTTGGTCTATATTCTAGTTATCTGTGCTATAAAAAAAAAAGGGGGGGGGGGGGGGATTTCATCACAGAAAAGCCTGACACAACGTCATGAGTCACTAGACTGGCTTCCTTACATTGAAAACCAGAAAAATCTAAAGCAAACTATTTAATTCATGAAGGACCACTCACAGTCTTTATGACTAAATCTATTCATTGTGCATCTCTTACAGTCTTTATGACTAAATCTATTCAATGTGCATCTCTTACAGTCTTTATGACAAAATCTATTCATTGTGCATCTCTTACAGTCTTTATGACGAAATCTATTCATTGTGCATCTCTTAGTCTTTATGACAAAATCTATTCATTGTGCATCTCTTAGTCTTTATGACGAAATCTATTCATTGTGCATCTCTTAGTCTTTATGACGAAATCTATTCATTGTGCATCTCTTCTTCACTAGGCCATCCCACTCTTCCTTCTCCTGCCAAAGATCAGTGTTTCAGATTCACACTGTTCCAGACGGCTGAACAAACCAGTAAGCAGAGCAATGGCCCACAAAACATGCTTATATCGCAGACTTCATACTGTGACTTAGTGCCACCCAAACTTCTAGAGTTCTACTTCCCTCAAACTTGCTTAAATATAGTGATATGATCAGTTTAAAATGGCATGAACCTTGTACTTATTTTGTAAAGAAGAAAAAATAAAAAAAACATCAAGAACAACAAGAAACAAGAAGAAGAAGAATTAACAACTCTGAATAACTCTCTGTCGAGGAGAGAGAGAGACAGCTGAATCACAGGACTGGAGAGGCAAAACACACGGCCACACAGAGAAAGCAGTCAAAACCAATATCCAGTACATCAACACAGAAGATACATTTATGTAGGCACACACAGAGAGAGGACCGAATGCTAATGAACTACAGAAGCAGAAAAAGGCAACAATGACAGAAGACCGAGTGGAAGATAATGAATCACACGAGAGTCAATCCACAAAAAAGAAAATCACCTTTTACGATGAACAGATGATTTCCCTTCTGACCCTTCTTCAGTTCCCTCTGCCGATTCCTGCAACGGAAGAAAACAGTTGTGCTGTCAAAGGTCTCCCTACCTTTTTTCCCTTAAGTTTAAAAAATGGTTGAATTAGGTCTATCATTATTATTACTGTTATCATTATTATTATCACAAAGACTGAAAGAGTACAAGTTTATATTGTGCCCATCGTTGGTAAGAGACCAAGCTCTATGCGCTTTACAATTCATGTTCTTGTTTATGCAACGGGCTGCCTACCTGGATAGAGCCAACTGAGGAGCTGCCTGCAGGTACTTTATTCAGTCGTTCCCGTTTCGGTCAGTCAATACATCCCAATGACTCAACTGGCCTTCTCTTCCGAATGTTGGTGTAGGTGATGGGATTTTGACGTGTGTGTGCGACTGTGAGATGTTAAGCGTGCATTTACATATGGAGTCTCATTCAAAGGACTTTTCAGGAAATGGAGTCAGAACCAATGTCAACTCCAGGGAAAAATCCCCCTGTACCAAAATGGCCCTGCAGAGATTTGAACCCGCAACCGCTGGAGTATCAGTCCTACACCTTACTAACTGAACTAGTCCGGCTCCTTTTAAGTAATGTCACACAAGACTGTTTCAGTTATTACCCACTGAGGCCAAAACAGTGTTGCAAAGCTGCTTCTTTTAAGGCATGTCACACAATAAACAGCCAAGGCAAAATGCCACTCTTTCAAGCCATTGTACTGCGCTAACATCTGCTCCATTGGTGCTCAAAATGAATTATCAGCAACTGTTGTGTCCATTTCATCAAAAGGAAAGTAAATTGCAATTAGCTGACTGTTATTTCTGTTGAAGCAGGTAGACTGATATGAGGCCCTGGACGAGCAACAAATGGTTATGGTAACAAAGTCCATATCAGTTATTTGATACACATCAATGGTAGTAAGCATTTTTATTTGTCTATTAACTTATAACGTATGATGTGTTTGGGATCCTTTCTGATCAGCTATGTTTTTTTCTATGAGTATTTTTTTTCTCTCAGAAAAAAATGTTCAATGACAACAAAAGCAACGCCACTTGTTTTCGTAATGGTTTCTATGCCAATTTTTGTGTTCCTCAGTTTTTGACAATGAACAAACAATTGGTACATGATGGACACAGAGAATGTTCAGCAAAGCAAACAATTATGCTATGTGATCTAGATATCACCAAAACCCAACACAAGAAAGTGCATCTTTTTACCCTACATAGGTGATGAAGCTTATGGCATCGTCAACAGTTTTACTGTAGTGTTAAACAAAAAAGTACAGATGATACAAACGATACTGCACAACAATCGCTCCTTACTCATTTCACGCCCAAGAAAGATGCTGTTTATTAAGAACATTTCAGTTTTGTCAGACTATGCAGAATGACAGTGAATCAGTAGAGATATTCTACACTAGGCTTCATTAAAAGTGAATCAGAAGACACATTCTGCACCAGGCTTCATTCTCAAGCTACTTCATGTGAATTTCACAGTATAGGCAGATAAATTTTTTCCACAGATTTCACATGGATGCATATCTTCTAAACCAACAAGAACAGCCCCATGCAACATGTTCAACAACAAAAGTTTTAGCCAAAGAACATGCCACTGAAAGGTCTGTACATAGAACAACTAACATTGAAAGGAACGTGTCATTGGCAACAAATACATTCAATTCACGGAATTTCAAAGCTCTTCAAATATCCCAAACGTGGTCCTCCATCTAGATGGAAATACAGTTGACAGAACTGTCTATCCTCTCATTCCCATCATGCAACAGTCAGACTTCATGGAAGTGTTTATTCAAATGCATCTTCACTAGGCTGAGGCTCCTCTCTATGCAGTCCTACTACAGTCCTACTACAGTCAAGTCATTTCCCTGTGCTCACAGCACACTGCACATGGTGGAAGGTGGTACAGGTAGCTTTCCTCATTAATTAAGGACAATGCCCAGCTACAGAAAAGGAGTATTGCTGTGTGTCATTAATCTGAACCTTCACAAATTGTATCACCCCAAAAAAATCACCTAAAAAAGTCAGACAGATGGACTTTTCTTTTTGAAAAAGAAACTGACAGTTCCAGTAGCAAATCTGTTTTCATTGTTGGTTACAATATATAAAACTGTATTTAAAATTCACATGGTCAATATTTTCTTGTCACTCGCATGCAGTTCACTGGAAATGATGCAACAGCAAACTTAAAAACATGGCTCAAAACTTGAAATCGCCACCGATTCATTTATGTCACCTGATGGACAAGTTGCACTCATATTAGTTCAGACTGATACGATGAGTTTTCGCTCTGCTATAAAGCTCCAAAGTCCATGCCCTACAATAGGAATTTGGACAAAAGGTTCATCTCTTACTCAAGGTTTTGTGTTCCCTTCATTACATACAAAACAGACATGTAAAGTGTTTCATGTTTGACTCACCTGATTCACAACACAGCAAACAACCTATTAAGTAAGGAAACAGCCCAACCACTGAACATTATCCAGTGTGCTTCCTTTTCAAGCAGTCCTGTGAATGCTCTTGATGAATCTCTCTTTATTTGATCATTGATGGCAACACAGAAAAAAAATCTAGGACCCCCCCCCCCCCCACCCCCACTAAATTTAAGCTACATGGTGATCCAGAAATTTAATCCTTTCCTGAAATGCAAAGATGCAAAACTTCATAATGAAACAGATGTAGAATGAGAACTTGAATGCCGAGAGAAGACTGACATTATCACTCCCTGAGGATCTCACTCCCTGGGTTTGCCACACTGTCCTCATTCCAATGAAGGTTGGTGGTGACAGGTTAATGTATAGATATACAAGCTGGACAAACATGGCCATAACAAGAGAAAAGTATCCCATACCTAACACTGATGATATGATTGACAATGTTAATGGCTCAGGTGTTTTGACTGCCAATCTTTATGTCTAACTGATGTCAATGTCTAGTGTATCAGCTTCAGCTTAGTCAAGACAAAAGGTACATCAAAACATTTTATAAACGCGGTGGACTCTAGTATACACAAGGCTATGTTGGAGGGCCAGTGCTGCTGCAAGTGTGAAAGTTCTCAAAAAATTGAAAAATGCCGTTGAAGAACTGCTGACTGTAATGATATCATAATACATGGAAACCTCCCAGAAGAGCAAGATGCAAGCTTTTAAGCAATGCTGCAGAAACTGTACGTCAGCACTAGAAGCTCATAGAGAGAAATGTTTTTATGTGTGAATAAACTAACAATTTTTGGTCACAGCTTTGGCCACAAATTGATCAGGAAACAGAACCACTGACAACAAACCTCAAACAACTGTTACTGTTAGTGAAGTCAGGTCATTCTTTTTGGTTTTTTTTGATGAAACATGCCACATTTCAACCCCAGCTATTCAACAATCACTGAACCATGAGATTTTGAATCAAGGACATTCTTGAAATGGGAAACGCCCCAACAGCAAGTGTCTGAAGGACTCAACAAGTGCCCACATGATGGCTTTCCTTGACCACTGCCAAGCAACAGGTCTTGTTGATGCCAGTCAGTCATGATGCCACGCTGTGACACACGAAGGACAGGTTGTTTGTTGTGCCAAGAACGCACTGACAAAGACAGAGAAGTCATACTCCCAGACAGATCCTGAAATCCTTGCACAGGTCGATGGTGGTTGAACACTTTCATTTGTACAGGTATGTGTTGTGCAGCCTTCACTGTTGTCACAGACTATACATCGTTACTTGTCATCACTTTAAGTTGAAAACACAGCAGCCAAAAATTGGAAGGCAGGATTTTATGCCTGATGTGATAAACACGAGTGGATGAATCCACTGTTAGTAGGCTGACTGACTCAGTGACTGTGTGGCGTATTTTGTGTCTTCTCTATATGAATGATACCCCATCCCTGAGTGCTGTGATGCAAGATCTTCCACCCTGTACAATCTAGTGGCCAATAATATTGGCCAATATTTAGTCGCGACTAATTGACTATCTTTATCTTTTGTTTCATTGTTTTAGCTGAGGAATTCCAGGGTATAGATTTCAAAATTCTCTCTTTTATTCTTTAGCTGAAGTTGTCTGATGGCGCTGTGTCAACACTCCGACTGTATGATGAGCAGTCTGGTCCACCATTCAGCGGAAAAATTTGCTCACTTTATGACCAGTTTGGGCAGAAAAAAACTCTGTAAAATAGGAATTCCTGTCTCTTTTGCACTTGGTCCTCTTCTACTGCTTCTCTGAGTGCATTATTTCTTTGTCCTCCAGACTCCTCATTTCTACACAAAGACCTTTAGAGTTCTTTCTCTTTCTGCATCTCTAGTTCTCTCTTCATTTAACTCGTCTCTCCCTCCGGGGGTTGCGACCTTGTCGTGGTCGGAGGGCTTGCGCGGTCCAGTGATCCCTTAGGCTTTGCTGGCGGGGGCATCAATACTTTAAGATAGGCTGGTTTTTTTTAAACTGCTTCTAGGTCCGAAAAGCCAAGATGCTGTCTGGCCTAAGCATAACGTGGTAAGGAGTTGATGCCCCTGGTAGGGCTTCCCATGTCAGATAGGCTAAGGGTGAGGATCCTGACTAAGAGTAACCCGCCTTTCTGCTTTTCTTGTTTTCTGCCTTTCTTGTTTGGGCCCCTTTTCTATCTTCGTCTCCCTTCAAGTCTTCTTTTCCCACTCCTTTTCTCTCTGTGGTCTCCTTAAGATCCGCCGCGTTTGCCGTGCGGTGGGGACCTGTGTCGGAGGGGAATGAGATCCTGGTGTTTGGAGGGCCAGCGCTCTCAACACTTTACTTTGGCTCGGACCTTCCTAGACAGGGGTACACTTTGGCCGGGGTTACTAATCGGCTCCCCTTCTTGGGGTTGGGTCAAGACAGACAGTTCCCCTGCTGGCCAAGTAACCCCTGCAGTGCTCAGCTCTCTGTTCCGGGAGTTGAGCATGATCGGGGGGATAGGGTTGGTGGCTTCTGTTTGTCGTATGTCTCTCCCGAAGCCTGGAAGGGGTCAAGACATTGGTTTTTTGGGCCCCTGGCCCCTTAGTTGGACTCCAAGGTGGGTGGGTAAGGGAGGGATGAAACACAATAAAAAAATATGGCTTTTTAAAAAAACTACCCCCCAAAAGGAAAGGAAAGGCAGTATCCCCTTTTTTCAGGGGAATTTAAAACAGCAGTGATTCTGACAGTGAGGAAAGCGAGGACAGGTTTCTGGGCTTCCTGGCTCATGGGGGAAAGGGGGACGAGCAGGAAAGACCCCTTTAGCTCTGAGCCCTTTTGCTACCCAAAAAGGGGCTTTCATGGTTTTAGCAGGTGAACCTGGGTTTCCATAAAAAGGTTGAGGAATGGTTCGTTTCTTATTCAATGTCGATCACAGAAAACAATCTGAACAGCTGTTGAAAGCAACGAAAACTAGTGGATAGGGAGACCCGGGTGACCCCCCCATAAAACATTTGAATTGGGTCAAAAGGTGTGATTCGCTGTCGGATTGGCAGGTGTTTCGGAAGCAGAGATCAAAACAGAACTGGCGTCCAGGGTGGGGACGGAGGTGCGCAGGGTGTCGGTAAAGAAAGGTTCAGAGGGGAGTGGCCACCAACACCCTCTTCTGACCTTCTGCAACCCTGTGTTGCCCCCGGTCATCAAAGTCGGTTACCTGAATGTTCGTGTTCAGCTATATGTGCCGCCCCCGTTGAGGTGTTTCAGATGCCAGAGGTTTGGCCATGTCAAAGACCGCTGTTCTGGGCAGGAGGTGTGGGGTGGTTGCGGGCAAGGCAACCCACGATGGGCGTGCAAGGATCCGGCACATTGTGCTAACTGCGGTGGCGACCATCCCCCCTCTTCCGAAACTGTCCTCTTTGGATTCAAGACCCAAAATACAACGCATTTAAAACGGAAAAAAAGATCTCCTTTTTTGAAGCCCGAAAGCAGGTTGTTGGGCAGTCAGACTCCAACAGCTTCATAGCTTGGGCCCGTAAGACAGTTCCCGCAGTTCACACTCGGTCAGTCTGCTGCCAGACTGACGACTTCACCTTTTCCAAGAATTGCAAGGTAGAATAGTCAACTCTGGTGGAAGCAGGTCCACCACCTTCCAACCCAAAGTGACTGCCCCTGGTGGAGGCAAAAAACCCGCCACCCTCAGACTGCCCAGCAGTCTACAACATCTGCTCCTGGGCAGATGAAAAAACCAGCAATCCCGCCTCGAACCCCTTGTCCAGTGCCCGTGCGGGCAAGGGGTTCCACCCAGTGTGGAGATGGTGGAGATGAAAGAAGAAACCTCCCCCGTCTCCAAATCCAGACCCTCTTACCTGTTGGCAAGACTGCCAGAGGTCAGTAGACCAACACAGTCCAGTTAAACTAAATAATAAATTCTCTCCATTGGACGCAGACGTTGAGGAGGAGATGACTTGATCTCTCTCCTTTTCGCCCTCTGCCCCATGGAAAATTTACTTATTCCATTGGAATATCCGTGGTCTAAATTCCAACTTGAGGAGCTGCAGCTTCTGTGTCAGTCTCTAAAACCTTCTGTCGTGGCTCTTCAAGAAACTCAAATTCAACCCAGAAGACCTTTACTCTTTCTGGCTTTAATATTCTTTCGAAACCTGCAAACCATCCACGTTGGGACTGTCGGGCGGTGTTGCCTTCTCCTCCCACAAAACTTTGTTGTTATAGCCCTGTCGCTCTGTCTACCTCCCTTCAGGCTGTAGCGCGAGAGTCACTCCCCACAAGGACTGTGACAATTGTTCCTTATCTCCCACCTTCTGTCCCGGTTTGTCGTCAGGCCCTTTGGGTCAGTCTGATAGAAAAACCCTTCCTCGACCTTTTTTGCTGTTGGGTGGACTTTAAACGGTCACAACCCTCTTTGGGGTAGTGTCAGTACGTCATCCAGAGGTTGCTAATTGAGGATGTCCTTTCGGATTTGGATTTGTGTTGTCTGAACGACGGATCTGCAACTTACCTCACTCTTCCACGGTTCACTTTGTGTTTAGATTTGTCGGTTTGTGACCCTCGCTGGTCCTGGACTATGAGGGGTCTGCCCATGACGATCTGCAGGAAGTGACCATTTCCCTGTCCTTTACAGCCTGTAATAACTGAACACTTTCTCTGTTTCTAAACATTAAATTAAAAAAAAGCAAACTGGGAAACTATTTGCAGCCATTTTTTCTAAAGATTCCAGGATCTGATTTTCTTCAGAGTCCGGACCCAGCAGAATCACTGACAAAACACTATGTTTCAAGTGTGCTAAAGCTTGTATTCCAGTGTTTTCCCGAATAAACTCCAAATGCCAAAAACACCCTGGTCGATTCAGAATGCCAACAAATTTCCAAAGTTCGAAAAGGGCCAGCATCAGGTATACCAACGACCTTCGGGTCCCAACGCTCGAGCCCATCAGAAACTCCGTGCTAAATCAAGACACTTTTAAAATCAGTAAACGTCGGTCCTGGAGAAGTTCTGCTCCAGGCTGACATCAAAACTTCCCAAAAAAAAAAGTGTGGAACATCATTAAAAAAATCAAAGGAAGAACACCTGTCCCACTGTGAACCATCTCAAGTTTTCGGATTCTTTAATACAGAGAAAAAAGCAGTTGCTAATCTGCTTGCTTCAACCATTGAAAAAATTCCTCCCCTTCTAATAAATCAGCCCCTTTTGTCAAAAAAAAGCCCTAAAAGAAAAAATTTACCCTGCAACTTTTCGTCGACAACATGGAAGACTACAATCTTCCTTTCACGTTAAAAGAGCTGAAATCTGCCTTACTCTCTTGCAGCGATTCCTCTCCAGGTATAGATGAAATCCATTATCACTCTTGAAACTCTTCCGCAAGAAGGTCTGAATATACTGCTACAGGTCTACAACCCTGTGTGGGGCTAAGGTTTCTTTCCCCCTTCTTGGCGGAAAAGCCCTCATTATTCCAAATTTCCCAAACCTGGGAAAAGATCTTTCTAACCATCAAACTACCGTCCCATGCTTTGACCAGCTGTGTTTGTAATTGATGGAAAAATGGTCAATGCTTTGGCTCATGTGGAAACTCGAAAACGGTGGCTTTTGGCGAAAGAAAAGTGTGGGTTTTCCGCAAACATCGGTTTCAGTTGACCATTTGATTCGTCTGGAATCTACACTTCGGACCGCTTTTTTGAACAGACAGCATGCAGTGGCAATTTTTTCGACTTGGGAAGGCCTACGATACCCCCTGGAAGTCGGGGATACTTCATGATCTCCACGATCTGGGTTTTCGAGGTCATCTTCCACTTTTTATTCAAAATTTTTTTGGGAAAAACGAGAGTTTCAGGTCCGGGTTGGCACCCTCTCTCTGATGTCCACGAGCAGGAGTTGGGGTGTTCCACAGGGGGACATTACTGTCTCCTGCCCTCTTTAGTATTAAAATCAACAACATTGTGAAATCAGTTCAGCAGGGTTCAGAACTGCTCATTGTTTTGTGGAGATTTTGCTGTCTACGCAACTGGAAGCCTGTACCCCAGTGTCCAGCGCAGGCTCCAGCTTTGCGTAGATAAATCCATCGGTGGGCAGATGAAAACGGTTTCACTTTTCTCCAACAAAGACGCAGTGTATTCACTTCCATCATTTCCGTCAGTTTTTTTTCCCGATCCTGAACTTCAAGTAGGGAAATTCCCATTCCAGCTGTTAAAGAGGCAAATTTCTGGGAGTCATTTTTGACCAAAAACTTAACTTTCTCAGCCATATAAAAAACCTCAAAACTGCTTGCCAGAAAGCATGAATTTCTGCGGGTCGTAGCGCACACCGAAATGGGGCGCTGATAAGAAAACTTTGTTGCACCTCTACAGAGCCTGGTCCGTTACAAACTGGACTACGGTTGTGCTGTGTACGGCTCCGCCACGATCTTCTTTCCTCAAACTCTTGGACCTATCCACCATCAAGGGCTTCGTCTCTGTTTGGAGCGTTCCGCACCACCCCCGTCTACAGCCTGTATGCAGAGGCGGGTGAAACCCTTTACTGTCCAACCGCAGGCTTTAAACTGTTCTTTGGAATTATTACATCAGGACTGTTCTCGGAACCAGAAACCCTGCCTATGACTGTGTCTTTGTTTCCCCTGTTCCAAAATAAGTTTGTAAACAACCCTAAATGTATTCCGCCCTTTGGTTTCGTATGCAGCCCCACGTGCGGGGAAAGCAGGTCTGGACCTAGGTGTAGTATTGATTTTTCCAAGTTTCCGGATCAACCACCATGGACCTTCTTCACACCAGAGTTTTGTTTTGATCTTGCAGTTTTTCGCAAAGAGTCTACCGCTTTTCTGGCGTACAAGGCATTGTATGCTGGCTCTGTTTGAAATTCCCATCCTGTCAAAAAGTTTTTACTGACGGTTCCAAGTCTGAAGATGGAGTGGCCTGTGCAGCTATTGCCCTGGGGTCCTTCTCAGATACTGTTGGAACTATTCATTCAGATGCTTCTGTCTATTCTGCTGAACTTACTGCTCTGGTTTTTTGGGTTTGAAGTAATCTCACATTCTTCAAAAAGGGACTTTCTGGTTCTGTGGATTCGCTGTCAGCTTTGGAGGCATAGTGGCCGCAACCTTCAGCATCCAGAACTTTTACTTTTTTTTAACTTTTTAGTAAGTTGAAGGCGGACGGTTACAACATTACTCTTGCTGGGTTCCTGGTCATGTTGGCATCGGCGGGAACGAAATGGTTGATCGTTTGCCAAGAACGCCACAAGAGGGGAAACTGTCCAACACTTATATCCCTGCTCAGATGTGAAACCCAAAATTAACGATTATGTGAGAGACCTCTGGCAGGAGGATTGGAACACACAGGGCGAATAACAACTCTTTCAGATCCGTCCAACCTTAAGGACTTCCTCCATCTATGTCGAGAGGGTCGTAAAGAGGAACGGTTCTGTGCCGGCTGCCACCGGCCATTCATATTTTACCCATTCTTACCTTTTAAAGAGTGAAGAAGCTCCGTGGTGTATTCCATGTCATGCGCCACTCACAATGAAAAATGTTCTTTTAGAGTGTTGGGACTTGCACGATGTGAGACACAAATATTTTACAGCGGACTCCATGAAGATCCTGTTCAGGGATGTCCCACCTGACGTGATCCTTGAGTTTTTGAGAGAGATTAACATTTTTCATCTGATTTAAGATTTTACGGAAGAAAGATTTTTAACAAAGTTTCTGGTGCGTTTCTAGACGTATGTCATTTAATGAGATGTGTGAAAGTTGTTGTTTTTTTTTTTTTTTTTTTTTTTTTGACTGGTGAGTTGATTTTAACGTGGTGACAGCCCTGATGTGGCCCTTTGCGGTCGGCTGGGCTATAAGCAACATTATCTTATCTTATCTTATCTTATCCTAACTCGTCTCTAAAAGACTGCACTGTGTGTCTGTGTGTGTGTGTGTGTGTGTGTGTGTGTGTGTGTGTGTGTGTGTGTGTGTGTGTGCGCGTGCCCGAGTGTGTGTGCGTGTACGAATATGTGTATGTGTGCGTGTGTGTGTGCAGGCGTGTACGCATGTCTGTGTAATGGGGAGGAGAGGGGGACATTCAGAAGTCCCCGTATTTCTGCATATAGTTGTATGTGTTCGTGCTGTTGTGTGCATGTGTGTGTCTATGTGTGAGCAGATGTGCACACATGTCTGTGTGATGGGGAGGGGTGAAGGACATATATATATGGAAGTCCCTGTGTGTGTGCACATGGTTGCATATGTGCATGTATATATATGTGTTCATGCATGTGTGTGTGTGTGTGTGTGTGTGTGTGTGTGTGTACACGCACACGTATACGACGCACACGCAAGTACTATGAACTTTGTGTCAATGTGAGCACTTTGGCCAGTTTGGGCTATTTATTAATCAAATATATATATATATATATATATTATATTATATATTATATATATATCATGAATCTATAAACAGGTATCTAATCTATCATTATTATAATTTTTTTTTCTAGCCGCAGAAAAAAAGGGTTGGTGGCAAAATTTTGGGTATAAAGGTGACCAGAAACAAACAATCTTTGTTTAAGAGAATGGCTAACACCTAAACAATGAAATATAATGACAAAGTCATCAAATCTCTAGAATTTGGATGGGATTCTTTTAAAGGTGCTGGAGCAGAAGAAAAAAAAATCATACAAATAAATGACAAATACAATAATGACAAAAATTACCACTTTTCACTCTGAGATAAGTAGGTGAATGGTTGGAGTAATTATCAGGTAGCAAGTAGACTTCCTAAATCAATTCTTCCCTATTTATCAAGGATTATAATACAAAACAATCATATAGGCCTATATCAAAAGCAATACAATGGGAAAAAATGTCAAAGAAAAAAAAAAGTCAATCTCACTTATCACCAAGCATTACACGAGTTACAACAGCGAAACCAAGCATGAAATTAAGTAGGCCTATTCATTTTTTTGATAACGACCAAAACCGCCCTGCTAGCTCAGCCGACGAATGACAATACTCACAACTGACTTCAGACAAACTAGCTCTGGGGACTTGACTCCGACTTGCCACTTGGGTTTTTGTATGAATCAAAGAGATATATTTACCTCATCGGGATCATTGCTGGGGCTTGGTGAGCGTTGAAGCGTCACGAGCGCCATCGGGAACAACGCACCGCAAATGAGTCAGCCTTATACGGAGGAGGGGTGATTGTCAAATACCATTATCATCAGCACCCAGCTTGATTTTGAGGAAGTGTACAGACTGTGGTCTGTGACAGGAAGTTTACTTTGCGCAAGCATAAAATTAGCGGAAATCGGGCGAGACGATTGTACGCATGCGTGTTCGGTATTTCCTCTTAGCAACGACTCCCGCAACAACATGGCTGTGTGTATGAGAGCAGAAGGAACTGTGTTACCGCTGCTGCCGTGTCATCCAGGATTGTTTTGACAATTTGTGGCTCGTCTTGGACAGTTAGTCAATATCTTGTGATTTTATTCTCCAGTAAAATTTAAACATGGCAGACACAGTTGTTGGACGGCCACCGGGATCGGCTGGAAGCGGGTTAATATCGCCGACGAAAAGTTCCCGTGGAGGATCGAGAGGGGAAACGCCAGGCTCCTCAGGAAGATCCTCCATCGTCAAGAATGATGTCAAGCGCTGGAAACGAATGCACGAGCAAAATGCTATGCTGCGCCTGACAGAGCTGCGTAGCGTTAAGAAGACTGAGGTGAAAACGTCCAAGGAGATTGCTCGGAAAATCGCACGAAAAATTCCCATTGAACTCTTGGCGAAAGACTGGCTGAGTGATTCAGAAGCCACTATTGAGATGAGAGCGTACATGGTGGATAAAGTGATGCCCACCTTGATTCTGGGTGTTGAGAAACTATTGAATGCTGTGGACGAAAGGGGGTTAGCTAAACCTGAGGCAGGGGGTGGTTATGATCCCAACTTTAACCCTTTGAATTTTTTAGCCCAGTATCTGTTTCGGAACAATCCTCGGTACAGTAATTTTGCAGAAGCATCTCCCTATGTTCATGGACTTAGACAGATTGCTGAAGAACTCAAAGCACATCTTTTTGATATGGAGGACAACAGGCAAGTGTTATTTATGCAGTGTTGATTTGTAAATCATAGTTAACTCATGAAGAATGACAGGCAAAAACTGTACTTTAAAGTAATGGATATGAAGACCAGAAAATGAAGATTTTAACTTTCTTTGTGAACAAACTGAATAGCGGACAGACACATACATACACAAAATTTTGCATACATACAAACATGCTCACTGATTCACACACACACACACACACACACACACACACACACACACACACACACACACATGCACACACAGATACACGTCCACCCCCCCCCCCCCCCCCCCACACACACACACACACACGCCTGTACATTCACACATGGATGCATGCCTGTATGCACCTGTGCACACGTGTGTGCACGCACCCCCCTCCCTCCCCCCCCACATATATGTAAGCGCAATGTGTGCACAAGCACACATGCATACATGCATGTGCGAAAACATAAACTCTCTCTCCATTTCTCTCTCTCTCTCTCTCACACACACACACACACACACACACACACACACACACACACACACACACACACACACACACACTTGAATTGTTTCTTTAATGACATATGGTCTGAAAACTATTCCAGATGATCAGAATGATTTCAGGATGGAATCATGCATCACATACCTCCATAAATTTACAAGATTTTTATTATCCATTCTATATTCATAACTGAAGTTGTATTCTTAGAGGGAGAAAAAGTACAGAAAGTTACTGTAAACTGTACCTTTTCATGAAAAAGTTTTGTTACCTTCTTTTAGATTGGCACGTATCAAAGCTGAAGCCAAACGGAAAAGGGAAGAGCGGGAACTGAAGGCAAGACTTCGTCAGCAGGAAAAAGAGCGGCGCCAGCAGGCACTGATGACACAGTTTGAAGAGTGGAATGTCCCAACAGACAACAACAGAGTGGAACTCTCATTGGTTAGTGTCTGGAATGAGACATTCTGAGAATATACAGTGACTTTTACTATTGTTGAGAGAAAATTGCTGTTGTTTTCCTTTTGTTTGCTATTGAATGAACTGGAGTTTTCATTCATGTTGACGAATACATGTGCATTCCATCTTTTTGTCTTTCACATTTCTTTCTTTCACTTTAGTATTCAAGTTATTGCATTGTTACTGCTAGATCAGATGTGTTTTTGTACGTGTGTTGTGTGTGTGTATGTGTGTGTTTGTGTGTGTGTGTGTGTGTGTGTGTGTGTGTGTGTGTGTGTGTGTGTGCTTGCGTGTATGTGCATGTGTGTGTGCGTGCATCTGAATGTGTGACACTTAGACCCATTTTCACTTCAGACATTTCAGTTTCATTGTAAAGTTGTAAACTTGTATGCAATATGCATTACAGAGTAAATTTATTTTAATTTGTCTTTTGTTTTAGCTTTGATAGTATTATCACTGTTATGAATGTCTGTTTGTGGATGTGTATGAGTGCATACATACATCGGTATGTGTGTGTGTGTGTGGGGGGGGGGGGGGGGGTATGTGTGTGTGTGTGTGTGTGTGTGTGTGTGTGTGTGTTTGAGTGTGTGTGTGTGTGTGTGTGTGTGTGTGTGTGTGTGTGTGTGTGTGTGTGTGTGTGTGTGTGTGTCTGTATGTGTGTGTGTGTGATGTACAGCTCCAGAATGCTTTGAGATCCTTCATGGAGGTGGCTGAGCAGTTTCCCCCTGAGATCCAGGAGGTGACCAAATTTGGTCACCCTCTGGAGTCCACGGATGAAACAGGTCGCACACTGGCCGTCAACGAATTTGCCCAGGTCAGGAAGCAAAGCCTTTGTGAGAAAAGTGTATTTACACTGGGACTGCTGTCTGCTTGGTCTTTTCTTTCTGTTAACTGATGTATCCAGATTGATTTGTATACATAAGATAGACAGATATAATCTGTATGCTTAATTTAATAGTGGATGCTCTACAAATGTCAAAATTTTATTCTTCATGGACTGTTATAATGATATTGACCCCCAACTGCAAAATGATGCATGGTTCTCAATGTGAAAAAAAAATGATGTATTGATATCTGCAAAGTTGATAGATTTGGTATTAATGAAGATTAGACCTGGACGTTTGTAAAGTCACTATGCAGTAAAAGAGTGAACTGGAAATCTGTGTCTACCTCAGAATGAGAATTCAGTCAGGTTAACAGTTCTGAGGTGCCTTTCATAGATTTGTGACAATTACATTAACAGATATGTGATAAAGTGGGATAGGGGTGAATTAAAACGAAGAGGATTGTTTGGTCTTTGTGGATGTCTGTGCTCTCCTCAGTGTTACTTTTATCCTTTTTTCTTTCTCATATGCACAAATGCCTGCAGATTGTTTAACATGAGACTGAAATACATAGAGGAGACTTAAAACATGCGCTCGATGGCACTTGATGGTATTCTATTAGGGGCTTTCCAAGTTTCCATCCACTAGATATAATAATATTTTAAATGAATGAAAACATAGTTAAAAATCAGAGGGAAGTAGGCTGATGCTCGATTTCTGATGCTTTAAAATGAGATTGTCAAATCTCTAGCTCCATGTCAATTTAAGCGCTTGTCTCTTCGTATCAAGTGTACATTAACAGCTACAACCAGAGCTTTCAGAATAAACAGAAGAGAGAAAGAAACGC
>CM031619.1:9280604-9365604 GCA_018398815.1 Conus ventricosus
GTATTAGTGTGCTTTAGATTCCAATGTTTTTTTTTAGATGCTTTTTGTGCAATGGCTTTCAGACAGATGCGTGTATAGTTTTCATGTTTTGTCAGAGTGGTGGAATGCAGGTAACGGTCATGATTTCAAAATCAGTGAATTGTTTAATCAGTTAAAGCTGTCATTCAATCAAGCAAACTTTAAATTAAATGGGTAAAAAGATAACTAAATACACACACACACACACACACACACACACACACACACACACACACACACACACACACACACACACACATTTAAACTTGTAATGATTGTGCCAAGGGTTTTATTTCACCCTGAAATAAATGTAACTTATCTGTTAAAAAAAAAAATCAATGTTCACATAATAACCCTGAATCTTTGTCTGATCCTTAAATATCAGTTATTGGACTTTTTGTTGTTGTTGTTTTTTTATCTAAAAAATAATCCTGCAAAGGTAATTATTTCATCCTGCAATAAAATCAATGTTCACATAATAACTCCAAATCTTTGTCTATTCCTTAAATATCAGTTATTGGGCTTTTCTTTGTTTCGTTTTTTAAAAAAAAATTTATTTTTTTTTATCTCAACAGTAATCGTGAACATAATAGATAATTTCATAGATTGAAAAAGAAGGAAAAGTTTAATCGTCTGAAGAGTGTCTGTGCAGAGCTGTGGAGGGTTTCTTTCTTCCTTCCTTCCTCTTTTATGTTAGCATGTCGTTCGTTCTCTTTGGCATTGGGACTGTGTTCGGCTCTGTTGAATCCTTCCTGTAATACAGACCTTTACTGTTCTTCTTTCCCTGATAACAAAGTGTTGTGGGTTTTTTTTTTTCTCCACTTATTCATTCCTGTGCTGATCTGACAATACGGAACTACCAAACTGGCTACTTTGTTCCAAAGTCTTCTGTGTATTTTATCTTCTTGAACTGACAAACTGGCTACTTTGTTCCAAAGTCTTTTTGTGTATTTTGTCTTTTTGAACTGACAAACTGGCTACTTTGTTCCAAAGTCTTTTGTGTACTTTATCTTCTTGAACTGTCAAACTGGCTACTTTGTTCCAAAGTCTTCTGTGTATTTGATCTGTTTGTACTGACAGACTGGCTACTTTGTCCCCAGGTCTTCTGTGTATTTTCTCTTTTTTTTTCTTTCTTTACTTTTTTTACCTTCTTTCACTTCTTGTCTGTGTCCTTTCTTTCTTCCTATTATACAGTTAAAAACATTATCCCCCTTGTTTAATTGTATATCTTTTTAACGTGTGCTTTTCATTTATTTTCTCTCTTTTTTTTTTCTTCTTTTCATTTTTCCACCCTTTTTCACTTGACTGTCTTATAAATTTCCTTCCTTGTGCTCTGTTAAATTTAAGAGCAGCAAGAAAATCCATTTGTTTAATACTGCATGCATGCACAATGCAGGACATACCTAGATCCAGTCAGATTTTGTCCCAGTTGAAAAGCCTAGTGATGGCATGAGTTATCAAACACACTTCTGTATTGCTGTCAGTGGATTTCATTTCAATGCTTCTAGCCCAGTTGCTTTGTGTTCATGTATATAATGTTTGTTTTTTTTTGTGTGTGTGTGTGTGTGTGTGTGTGTGTGTGTGTGTGTGTGTGTGTGTCTTTCTGTTTGCTTGTCTTCTTAGTTTATCAGTCAGATTGACCATTGCAGGTCTCCTTTATCGATTGGAAGTCCATTCCGCAGTGGTTAAAGAGACAATAATGAAAGAAGCAGCAGCACTTTCAGATGAAGTGAATTGGACTCAATGCGGATAAGAATTTCAGAAGAAATGTTTTCTTAACTTCACAGCCTTCAGGTTATGTCCGTCACATTGTACATTATATTTGCTACTCTCTCTGTCTGTTTCATGTCCCTGTCTGTCTCTCTCTGTCTGTCTTTACCTCTGTCTCTCTCTGTCTGTCTTTACCTCTGTCTCTCTCTGTCTGTCTTTACCTCTGTCTCTCTCTGTCTGTCTTTACCTCTGTCTCTCTCTGTCTGTCTTTACCTCTGTCTCTCTCTGTCTGTCTCTGTTTGTCTGTCTGTCTCTCTCTCTGTCTCTCTGTCAGCTTTTGCTTTGATTCAGTACAGAGCAAATTTTTGTTACTTTCCAAATTGGATGTACAATTGTATATATTTAAATCCAGCAGTACAAAATGATATTCCTTCAGGTAAGTTTGCTTTTCATGATTGTGATGTATATGCGTAAACATGTGTCATTGTGACCAACTGAAAAAAGGAGAAAACAGTTGTTGCTAAAAATAAACTTGAACAGTGAGAACAAGAGAGAGAGAGAGAGGGGGATAAGGAGAAGGAGATGAGGGGAGGGGTTGGGGGTGGGGGCATCTGAGAAAGACTTTAGTATTTGAATGTTAAATGCTGATAAAAGTCCTGTGGAAACTATTTAGATGAATTGTTGTTTTTTTTTAGTTATCTTTTTGATATCTTCTCTACTTAGTTAGTACTTTTTGTTCATGGTGTGGTAGAGGGGACTGAAAAAGGAGGATAGGAGAATGACAAGTCATCTGTGTCCCATTTCAAGTTCAGAAATGTAATACAAAGATTTTTAGATCACTTATTTTTATTTATACTGACACAAATGACAACAATATCCTTTATAGTCAGGCAGTAGTTTCAGGTTTGTTGGTTGGCAGTCATGCACTAACCACAGTACTGGGCCTCTCATCACAGCAGCAGCAGAAGAGGAGACAGCCAAAGAATCAACCCAAGAGACAACAGAACAGAAAGAGGAAACCCAGGCGGAAGAAAAGCCAGGTGGGCTGTCTTGGAACCGCAGAATACAGAAACAGTATACAGTGGAGTGGACTTCATTTAATTTCTGTGTCATAATCACATGGGTGTTCAGATCATAAAGGACTGATTGTAAAGGATGTCAAGGAAACGCAACCAGTTTGACCTGATCTGCTTCAACTTCTATGAAGCTTTTGATATTGTTCTTCATGTTTCTTCAAGATGAACTGAAATGGCAATGCCTCACATGAAATCAGCAAAACCTAGCTAAAACTTTTTTTGTTATACAATGGGCTCAGAAACAATTTGAAGACCTCCTTCAGCACAAATATCACTGCACAGTGGAATCCACCAAGGAGGTACTTTGGGTACTTTACTGTTTCCTGTATCCAAAACTGATTTAGTACTCTGGATACCTTACTGTTTCCTGTATCCAAAACTGATTTATCTGACTATGTGAAGAGCAATGATGAATTGTGCTGATGCAAAACTGATTGCCATTTGTTCTCATCTTTCAACAGAAGCTGAGAGTGCCAGTGAGGAAAAGCCGCAAGAAGCGGAGCCAGCTGCACAAGAGGAAAAGCCGGAGGGAGGTGAAGCGGAAAAGGTGGAAGGAGCTGGGGAGGAACAAGGCAAACTTGCGGAGGAAAGGATACAGATCGAGGAGACCGAGGAACCCGCAGGCCAAGATGGAGCACAGGAAAAGGAAGCAGAGGAGACCGAGCAGAAGGACAAAGAGGAGACCGGCGCCGATCCTGAACTGACTCAAGGTGATGCATGGCGGACATGCTGTGTGTTCTTCATGGTTCACCCGCTTCCTCAGTGTTCTGTGTTTTTTCTTTTCTTTTGTTTTTGTCTTTCATCTATGTTTCTTTTCAGTCTTTCGATTCACTCCATTCTTTTCTTTCCTTCCTCATGTTTTTCTTTCATTTGTTTTCTTTTGTATTGATAACAATAACAACCAGCTAGTTTAAAAGGAACTTTGTGATACTAAAATTAATGTGCACTACTTAGTTTGACGACTGCATTCAAGACACAAAATACCACAGTGCATACGCTTATTGCTGTCCTCTCCTTTTTCAACCCCTGCACTCTTCCCACCTCCATTATTTCCATCCTCCAAGTGCACACATACTCAAACACTCAGACATACTGATATATGCACGTATCTGCCTTCTTCTCCACTGTCCCACCCTTCACAAAACATGCACACCCCACTTCCACACAAGCATGCACTCATGTGAAAGACAAAGGCAGTCGGCTTATTTGTAACAGTCCTTTCCTTTGTTATTGTCTCTGCTGGTCCCAGCATTTGCTTTTTTTTTTTTTTTCATCTGAAAACAAAATGCATGATTTATGTTAAAATTTTGTTTGTTTTTGTTAAATGTTAGAAAATCAATAATTAATCTCTTATTAAATAAACTCAACCTCTCATGATATTAGTTGAATTTTGTGACCATACTTTCAAAGTTTTTTCAGTGATTTGTTTTTGTTGATTTCTATGTCTTTTTCTCATCTTCATGAATTTTTGTTTGTTTGTTTTCTTTTATGATTTTGTTTGTTTGTCTCTTTTGTTCCTTTTTTTCTGGTGTTTGCATTATAAACTTCAAATGATTTCTGTTTCTGTGAAAACGTCTAGTTTCTTCCCTCCTTACTTGATGCCTTTTTCTCTGGCTTGACAGGCTCCTGTGAGGTTTGGAGTTAATGTGATTTTTAGTTTGTCACTTTTTCTAACATCTGACTCACATTATGTGGAGATCCTGCTCAGAATTTAAAAGGGTTTGGTTTTGATTTTGTGTCTATGACTGCCCTTTCCACCCTCTTCTTTGAAGTGACCTTTGTTTTTGTTCCGTTGACTGACCTTGGTGTTCAGACGTGGACATAACGGGTGAGATAGCCAAGTCCACTGTGCAGCCCCGCGTCCCCCAGCCCACGCCGCTGGCCACTGGACGTGTCAGCATCACCTTTGCCCAGGGCACGGCCTTTGAGAGAGAGAAGACAGGTGATCAGGTCATCTTCATGGCAGCCTGGGTGTAGCTGGGTTGTTGGGAGTGGGGATCAAGTTGTGGTTTTTAGTATTGTTGTTGTTGGTGTCGCTGCTGCTGCAGTGTATGTGTATGTGTGTGTGTGTGTGTGTGTGTGTGTGTGTGTTTGTGTGTGTGTGTGTGTGTGTGTGTGTGTGTGTGAGTACAGATCATACAAAATACTTTAATTTTTTTTCTGGTTAGTCTTGGGTTAGTTAAGTGAAATTAAAGACAATGGCATGATTGTATACATTGTGACTACACTTTATGACAACTGCTGCCATAACAGCTAAGGAGGGAGTAATCACAGTGTAACATTTATCCATTCATGATACATTATAGCTGTTCATATTCTTATATGATGTCCTTTGAAATATAAAAAATTTAAAAAAAGAAAAAGAAAGTATGAAAAGCTTTTCATTATATCAAAAAAATAGAAGAACACAAGACAAAAGCATCAGTCTAAAAAAGATATTTTGGTCAAAAAAAAAGAAAGATGATCATGGTGTGAGCATTATGGTCAGAGAGCCTGCGTGCTGGGTTGTGATGGGAGCCAGTTGAGGCCAGAGACTGTAGTGTAGTGTAGTGACCGGGGCTGCAGAGGTCTGTCCTTTGTTCATCTCTTTTCCTTAGACTCCTCTCACATCCTTCCCTGTTGCTAACCACTTCCGCTGACAGCACACACAGGCCCTGTGGCCTTGGGCTTGTTTGACTTCCTCTCGTCTCTTCCTTCCTCTGTTTCTGGCTCTGTGTCTTTCTACTGTGAACGGTGTTGATGTCTCTTTTTTGGGGGAGTGTTTTTCATTGCAGCTGTCATGTGCACATGAAGACGCACACACACTCACATACATACATACACACACACGTACACACACATGCATGCGCACACATGCACACACACATGCACGCATGCACACACACGCATGCACACACACACATGCACACACTTTTATGCACACACACACACACACACACACACACACACACACACGTACACACACACACAAACAAACACTACACAGTCTCTCACACACTGTCATTCATTCTCTTTCTCTCCATGTTTCTCTTTTGTGTTTCTCTCTCCCTGTCTCTCTTTCACACACACGCATGTGCACGCATGCACCCGTGCACGCGCGCACACACACACACACACACGCATGTACACATGCACACAGATACACATAAACTCTCTTGCACTCTCTTTCTCTGTCTGTTTGTGTTTGTCTCTGTCTCCCCCCTCTCTCTCTGTCTCTGCCTTTGTCTCTGTCTCTCTCTCTCTCACACATGCACACACACCACACACACATGCTTACACACATGCTTACACACATGCACTCACACACACACACACACACACACACACACACACACATGCACACACAGAACATATGGAAGCATGCATACATACACACACTAGTGTGCATTAATCATTCATTGAAAACCTATCAGTAGATTTTGATAAGACACATGCCATCCTTTATTGTTAATTATTATTCTTCAGAGTTGTCTACTCTGTTTCACATTTTGAATGTGCCTATCTCTCTATCTCAGTTTCTGTCTCTGTCTGTCTGTCTATCTTTCTGTCAGTCTGTCTGTCTCTACACACACACACACACACACACACACACACACACACACACACACACACCCACACACACACACACACACACACACACACACACATGCAGAGCATGCATGGAGAATTCCTTGATGACCTATCCACACACACACACACACACACACATGTGACCAGGTCAAGGGTAGAGGGGGAGCGTCATCCGTCCATCACCCCAGACCGTATTGATGTTGGACATTTTCGTTTATTCAGTCAATCAAAACCAGATCAACCAACCATCCAAGCCAGCCAAGCCAGCCTAGCAAGCCAACCTGGAAAATTACCAGGAACAACATATTTAAAACATTTGCAACAAGAGGAGAAATCTCCAAAAGCATAAATGAAATGAAACATACACTTATGACTACGAGTACACAATCATGGGTGAATCTGCAAAAAAATGAATTCAGCATAACAATGGAACAAAAGCAAAATAAAGTACACAACATTAAGATACTGGCATCTGTTCTGTTACAATAAAGGTTGTACTGCATGCTAGCAGCACTGACCCTTGTGTCTATTACGACCACAGAACAGGGAAACCACAATTATCTCAACAGGACATGGACTAGATTATTCTCAGCAGATTCAGTTAGTCTCTCATAACATGAAAACAAATTTCCATTTATTCATAATAATACATACACAACATCATTCAATCAATGGGTCTGACAAAAGAAAAACATCATCTTCATTCAATACCATTGATTTCATTCACATTGGCTTGTGGTAACAATAACCATTGTGACCACCAGCTTTACAAAAAATCCATGGTACCAAAGGTACAATAAATTGCCCAGCGACATGTTGAAAAATGTCACAACCAAAGAAAATTTTCAACAGAATATTAACATGGGAAAAACATTATCTACCTCAGGACAGGGTGTTGACCCACACCCTTTCATCTGTCCCGGCCACCTCTCTGGTGTGGAACAGGCATTTCTCTGAAAAAGGGCAAAATGTGTGTCCCTAAATCATAGCACCAAGCGTACATGATCTTTTAAAAAAAAGAGATAATGAGTGCCTGGCAACATAGCCCGCAAAATCTAGCGAAGGGAAGCAACTCATACATTTCAATGGTTTACTCTTCAAAAAAAAAGGGTTACTTCCCTTCATTCATCCATCGTCGCAACGCGCCCAAGTGTAGCCAACAATCGGAACACAATTCAAAACGAAGTTCCTGATACATCTAAAACTAAAAATTAAATAGATCAGCATTGATTTTCAGGAATTGCTCTCAACAACACTGTAACTACAAGGAGTGAGCATAACTGAATACTTCATTCCAGCCTCCATCACATCAGGTACACCGTACTGATTCCAGGAAAAAAATAGCAAGCACAGAGAGAGAGAGAGAGAGAGAGAGAGAGAGAGAGAGAGAGAGAGAGAGAGAGAGCTGTCCAAGATCTCTTGAACGAAAAATACAACCAGTTCTCCTCCTAAGTGAAAACGCTTAGTCTTTCAAACATCTCCATTAAGTGCCTCTTAACATTTTTTTTTTAAAACACTTAAACAAATCAACAACAAAAATATTTATCAATAACAACCAGATTCCCAATGAACTTGTTCCCAGTAAACTTTCTTTGACATACCTCAAAAATAATCACCTTTGCCTTGGTGCTTTGGGCTAACCGGCATAAAACCGGTCCTCCGTTATCAGACGAATCGGCAAACCCTTTGTTAGCTGTGGCAAGCAGTGGGGGAGAGAGCGCATTCTGGCGGGATGCTGGTATTAATGCCCCCAGTTTACACCAACTGCTAATCCGCAGCAGAATATAGGCCCTGAGCCTCAGTAAATGGCAGTATTAATCACCGCTTTGTCATTACCGTGAATAAATATCCATTAATGTCTGGTAGTTTGTGCACCTTCCTAAACAGAGATTATGCCAAGTAGACTGATTATATCCACAAACCAACCATTGTATTCCTACTCATCCATTGGAATTCTAAAGATAATTCTGGAACCAGCTAATCTGGTACCAAGGCGGATAACTCTTCTGACAAAAGATCAGAATTCACTGAAATCCCTATGCACTCGCACTACCCTTATCAACTCTACTACAAACAAAAGAATAAAAATAGCCACAATAAAACGAAACATGCTCTTCAACTAAGTTCAAGAGCATGAAGATTAAACATTTGCAGAAGTAAACTTCTGTCCAGCCACAAATCTCCCCTGCTGACAGTTATGGTCCCCATAACTTTGCCTATAGTATAGCATGCCGTTTGCACACAAAAAATACATAAAAAATCCTTGGCGACAATATAACACTCAACAGGTCAATTGTCAAGCAAACATTACCACCAACAGTGTGACAGCACTTAAACCGACAAGGTAGATTCCGTTAGAATTCAAAACAAAAAAACATATCAGCACACATAGCAAAATCAGACATGCCGAATGGTTCATCAAAAGATCAATATAGTACAACAAAAAAACAAATCGCAGTCATACCGACCAAGAGAACGGAGGGACAGCAGTTTACAAAACCAATCGGGCCTGGGCTTACAACACCAAAACACCTCCCTGGGACTTAAAAGTGCCAATCTCGCGCTTTTCTGTCGCCTCCTAAACTGAGCATCGCATTCAGTAGGACATCGAGTTCACCTTTTCCCAACAAGAGTCCATGTTTCACTTGTAGCCCTCAAGTCTGTCATTTTTCAGATCTTCCTTTTTAAAGTAAATCTGGAAAATGCATCTTTCCCAACAAGCATTCAGGGGCAGTATGGCCATTTATTGCCTATACTGTCTTGACTCAGCATCTGTCAATCCTCATTCTTACATACCGGGGTGCAAGACAACTTTTTCTTTTAAAAAAAAAAGGTAGTGCTTCATACCCATTAAATGTCCACATTGAATACACAGATGCAACCAACATTTCTTCACAAAACCTTCAAAAACGAAATTCAATGTTCAACAAACATCTGCAGCAATACACGCAAATGAACTGCCTTCAGCCACGTTGGAAGCATTATCAACCAACCCAACAAAAACCTTTCCCAACAAAAAAGTGTCCACCTGGCTGAATATATTCATATGCCCATGTCAAAAAAAGAACCCAAAAAAAAAAGAAACAAAAGATTCCAAAAGATGGAGGAGGTGCATGCCTATCCTAACATGCTACATTCACTTCCACTTCCAGCGTGGGGGAACCCCCTTGTTGGAGCGGGCAGATCTGCGGACAGTCATTCCGCTCCCGTCTGTCAGTGGCTGCTGATCAGGGGACTGTGGGGCAGCAGGTGGGATAGGGGGGGTTTCAGGGGAGGTTCCCTGGCTCCCTTTGTCAGTGGGCCATGGGACAATGTGCCACTCCAGATGTGTGGTCACTGCTGGAGGTGGCTCAGAGCGACTCGCAGGATCCATCCTTCCAAGAGGCTCCACAACAGAGGGGAGAAACTGACAAATTTCATGCCTGGCCTTCCTCCTAGAAGCATGGATGTGGAGTTGCTCCCCTGCTTTTCTGTGAGCCACTCTCAGACACTCCACATGTCCCTCCAACCACTGGGTTGGCATGACTGCCTTCCACGCCTCTCGTGGGGGAGGTTGAGTGCGCGCTTCGCCAGCCAACAGCAACACCACTTTGACTGAGGCAAAACCACGCAGTCATACTGTGTCGGCACGTTGTTGCATGATCTCTTAATGCCTAATTTTTTTTTTTAAATCTCACTTTTGAGTCACGTAAAATCAACGACCACACAGTCTGGCAAACTACGTCACACACAACAAAGTTCATGCCATTGTTGGCAACAAGGACGCATTAGAATACAAAAAAAAGAAAAAAAATGTACATGATAAAAAAACATTTGTTATTCAAGTGACGGTCACCAAATTACTCACACATGCAGACTTCAATCAGCTGAAAAAAATTACATGTGTCTGCCTAATTGGCTGAAGCGAAGAGAAATAGTGTTCCACAAAAATACCTTTTGCAACCAGCGCACATTCTGAGCACAAAAAAACAAAGAAACTCCCTGCTGCTTTATACACAACAAAACAACACACGTACTACTCTGTTATAGCTCCATCAAAAGCAGCAAACATAGCGCTAATGAATTCACCCTATTTGCACATGTACCCTGCCATCGCTCTGCAGCGAGTGCTTTCCTTCATAGTGCAAATTCATCATCTTTCAAACACAAAAAAAAAGTCTACCGCGACATGGCCCACATTATGTCCAGCAGAATGTCAATAAGCAAAGGGACTTCTATCAAGGATAAAACACGATTTGTTTCAACCACAGTGAAAAAAAATCTTCCTCACACATTAAAAACACAAATCATTAAAACTCATTTCCGTCAAAAAAAGAAACTTCACTGAGAAAAAAACTCTCATGAACCATGGCAGTCATTACCAGACTAGCAAAGAGCGATCAGTCCCGGACTCTTACGTTTATGTTAGAAACGTTCTCACACCTTTGTTCTGCCTTGCAGACCTGTGGAGAGACTTCTTGGGGCGTGGGGAAAGTGATGAAAAAGAAATCTCCTGATTTCCACCCTAGTCTCCTCTTACCCATCCAAACCATCCATGGTTTATGGTGTAAGGGCCAGCCTAGCCACACTTAATTCACCCCTTTTCCCAGAAAGGTTTTTAAACCTTCCTATCACCACCTAGTACCTGGTTCCATATCACCACTTTATCTCCACCCCGGAGATCCACAGTGGACTGTTTATGCCAGTCTTGTACAAAGGCAGCGTTCTGGGAAATGCTCCCCCGCTTTGTCAAGAGCCATCTTCAATCGCTTTAGCTTGTCTTCCAGCCATTTTCCAAGGTGCTAACTTCCAGACACCTTCATATTTCTACATCAAAACATGGATCATCAAAACTTAATCCAGTCAAAAAGAAAACTGACAAAAAAAAACAACAACATAATTCATAGTAGTCATGACTCGTAGTGAGCGACTGGGGACAAAAGTTACGGATACTCACACTATACTCAAGAGTCCAGTCAGTTCACTCTGACTTCGTTCAGTGCAGAAATTTGTGGGAAGAGGTTGTGGAAAAAAGATAGATAAAAGATATGGTAGACAGAAAGGACAGTAGACGACAGTACAGCAACGGAGGAGACAGAGTTACTGAGAGCGATAGGAAAAGGGGACATTACTAGCACAGAATGTCCAGAAGGAGGGGGAACTATTTGTACAAAAGACCCCCGGCATCCCCACGGGGAAAAAATTCTGCCTACAAGCTACTGCAGTCACACCAACACAACAAAAATCATCCTAATTATGAACAGTCAGTGACTACAGTCCATATCAACTGGCAAACATCCTGCGCAGGGTGAGGTCTCCTTTCCCTCGACCTGTAAGGGAACACGTCCCACCACTCAACTATGAGCCCTTCACCGTCCGATGAGGCACTCATCCTTTCAGCTGATCAACGGGGTCATATCAGGGTGGTCCTTCCATCAAAAAAAAAAGAAACAAACATATCAATTCACAATAATCAGATACATCATTTGATCACTGTGCCATGACAGTTTCCCATCATGCTGAAATCAGCTACAGGGTCAGCTCCTTCGCAAAACAATGATCTGGCCTGCCATCTCCACCGCACCATAGGCATAAATTCAAAATTTCAATGAAAAAATAAAAACCTTCCTTGCTGTGGCTTCACATCCAAGGGCCTGATCCCGCGTCCTGAGGTTGGCACTCGTTCATCCTGCTCGCAGCGCCATTTTGTGACCAGGTCAAGGGTAGAGGGGGGAGCGTCATCCGTCCATCACCCCAGACCGTATTGATGTTGGACATTTTCGTTTATTCAGTCAATCAAAACCAGATCAACCAACCATCCAAGCCAGCCAAGCCAGCCTAGCAAGCCAACCTGGAAAATTACCAGGAACAACATATTTAAAACATTTGCAACAAGAGGAGAAATCTCCAAAAGCATAAATGAAATGAAACATACACTTATGACTACGAGTACACAATCATGGGTGAATCTGCAAAAAAATGAATTCAGCATAACAATGGAACAAAAGCAAAATAAAGTACACAACATTAAGATACTGGCATCTGTTCTGTTACAATAAAGGTTGTACTGCATGCTAGCAGCACTGACCCTTGTGTCTATTACGACCACAGAACAGGGAAACCACAATTATCTCAACAGGACATGGACTAGATTATTCTCAGCAGATTCAGTTAGTCTCTCATAACATGAAAACAAATTTCCATTTATTCATAATAATACATACACAACATCATTCAATCAATGGGTCTGACAAAAGAAAAACATCATCTTCATTCAATACCATTGATTTCATTCACATTGGCTTGTGGTAACAATAACCATTGTGACCACCAGCTTTACAAAAAATCCATGGTACCAAAGGTACAATAAATTGCCCAGCGACATGTTGAAAAATGTCAGAACCAAAGAAAAATTTTCAACAGAATATTAACATGGGAAAAACATTATCTACCTCAGGACAGGGTGTTGACCCACACCCTTTCATCTGTCCCGGCCACCTCTCTGGTGTGGAACAGGCATTTCTCTGAAAAAGGGCAAAATGTGTGTCCCTAAATCATAGCACCAAGCGTACATGATCTTTTAAAAAAAAGAGATAATGAGTGCCTGGCAACATAGCCCGCAAAATCTAGCGAAGGGAAGCAACTCATACATTTCAATGGTTTACTCTTCAAAAAAAAAGGGTTACTTCCCTTCATTCATCCATCGTCGCAACGCGCCCAAGTGTAGCCAACAATCGGAACACAATTCAAAACGAAGTTCCTGATACATCTAAAACTAAAAATTAAATAGATCAGCATTGATTTTCAGGAATTGCTCTCAACAACACTGTAACTACAAGGAGTGAGCATAACTGAATACTTCATTCCAGCCTCCATCACATCAGGTACACCGTACTGATTCCAGGAAAAAAATAGCAAGCACAGAGAGAGAGAGAGAGAGAGAGAGAGAGAGAGGAGAGAGAGAGAGATGAGAGAGAGAGAGAGCTGTCCAAGATCTCTTGAACGAAAAATACAACCAGTTCTCCTCCTAAGTGAAAACGCTTAGTCTTTCAAACATCTCCATTAAGTGCCTCTTAACATTTTTTTTTTAAAACACTTAAACAAATCAACAACAAAAATATTTATCAATAACAACCAGATTCCCAATGAACTTGTTCCCAGTAAACTTTCTTTGACATACCTCAAAAATAATCACCTTTGCCTTGGTGCTTTGGGCTAACCGGCATAAAACCGGTCTCCCGTTATCAGACGAATCGGCAAACCCTTTGTTAGCTGTGGCAAGCAGTGGGGGAGAGAGAGCGCATTCTGGCGGGATGCTGGTATTAATGCCCCCAGTTTACACCAACTGCTAATCCGCAGCAGAATATAGGCCCTGAGCCTCAGTAAATGGCAGTATTAATCACCGCTTTGTCATTACCGTGAATAAATATCCATTAATGTCTGGTAGTTTGTGCACCTTCCTAAACAGAGATTATGCCAAGTAGACTGATTATATCCACAAACCAACCATTGTATTCCTACTCATCCATTGGAATTCTAAAGATAATTCTGGAACCAGCTAATCTGGTACCAAGGCGGATAACTCTTCTGACAAAAGATCAGAATTCACTGAAATCCCTATGCACTCGCACTACCCTTATCAACTCTACTACAAACAAAAGAATAAAAATAGCCACAATAAAACGAAACATGCTCTTCAACTAAGTTCAAGAGCATGAAGATTAAACATTTGCAGAAGTAAACTTCTGTCCAGCCACACACCGCACACACACACACACACACACACACACACACACACACACACACACACACACACACAGTATGTATGAATCATATCCTGAAAACCTATCTGTGAATTGTAATGAGACACATGACATCACTGAGTTTTAATTAAAAACTGATTCTCTCTTGTGTTTCAAGGGCGTCCACACTGAAGTGGAATAACTTTCATTTTAAATATGCCACCTTCAGTTGTTGTTTTTCTACCGACAGCTGATGCAAATTGCATACAAAATCAACTCAAAAAGATACCCCCCACCTCCCCCCCCCCCCACCCCTAACCCCCCCCCCCCCCCCCCCCCCCCCCCTAAAAAAAAAGAAGAAAAAAAGAAGAAAAATAGAAAAAGAGCTCGGTACATTGGGTTGGAAACAATTTGAGCTCCACAGACATCTTCCCACCTCCTACATTTTTTTTTCAGAATGTCTTCAGTTAAAAGCAGCAATGTGAAGAGTCTATGTGTCCAGTTTCTGATCCTTGAAAATCTTCATTGAATGTGGCTGAAGTCTACAGCTAGAGAGGTTTCCCCACTGGACAATAGACAGAATGTGAAGAGTGGATCTCTAGGACCCACCACTTTCTGGAAGAAATGGACAGAGATGTGAAAACTGGCTCAGTTGACCCAAACATGTTCTGGGGAAGGTGGACATAAACCCTGCATCCATGTGGATGCGGATGAATCCTGAATTCAGATGTTTTCATAGAGAATAGGGCGGATGGGTAACCCTGATGGAAACATTCTGCCCTCTTCCACCTATCAACAACACCAGTACAACAACATTAACAACAACAGCAACAAAAACAAACACAAAATATCATGCTATTGAATATTCTGTTTCTCTGAAGTTCCACTTATCCTGACATTTTGTGAGGGGTAATAGATTAGGATCTCGCACGCACCATGCATGCGACGGCATTTAACGAAGGATAACTCGCTATTGACCCCATTTTGTTTTTAATAGTAGTTACAAGATGGGATGAAAGGAGGGAGAGAGGGAGTGCGAGGAGGGCAAGAGTGTTTTTGTTTCTTCAATAAATGAGGAGGATGAGTGACAGATCAGATTTAGGTAAAAAGGTGTTCATATGAAGTGTCTAATCTGCATATTCATCACACTGTGGAGACAGAATTTCATGGTGACAGCATGTTGGTGACCAAACTGTCTTCCAGGTCTGACAGCCAATAGCGGCATCCGCAGTCAGTCCCAGATGTCTGCCTTTGATGAGAGCAACCTGAACGTGTCCCAGTTCGTGCAGCTGACGGAGACCTTCCTGGGAGAGCACCCAGACAATGGCGTCTTCGGCAAGCTGGTGGGCTTCTTACGTGAGGGCTATGAGGAGACCGAGGATGAGAAGATGGAGAGATTGATGAAGGTGATTGAAGACTGTGTCAACTTTGTTGTCTCATGGAACAATGAACATGCATTGATTTGAATTTCCTCTATGTTTATTGTTCTTCGTGTTTTGTATTTGCTATATTGTAGAGATTAGAACTTACTACATCTTTTGTAGTTGTTTGTGTTTTGAGCTGTTAATGATTTAATAACAAACAAAACAATTTTCACTGCTAACATTAAAGAGATTGAAAGGGTTTTGTTTGTTTTAATGCTATCATTTCTATCCTCTATATGAGTGCCCAAATGCTTGAGACTATCCAGTTTCTTGAGTCAGTTGATTGAAGCGTGAATAGCTTGGTATTTTATGATTATATTTACAAATGATATATTTTGCGGCATAGTCAGTCACTGAAATCCTGCCTGTGGGGTACTGCGTTGTGACAGGCCCGAAAGGAGGCCATCTCCGCCCAGAGGAAGGTGCAGCTGGACACGCTGTTTGAGAAGTGGGACAACGATGGGTCGGGCTACCTGGACCTGGATGAGGTGGAGGAGGTGATGGCCAAGTATAAGGAGGGCCAGGAGAAGGACACTATTGCCAAAGGTACAGACAGGAGTTCTGGTTGATGTGTGTGTGTGTGTGTGTGTGTGTGTGTGTGTGTGTGTGTGTGTGTGTGTGTGTGTGCGCGTGCGTGTGTGTGTGCGTGCAGGCGGGAACGGGCGCGGGCGTGGCAGGTGTGCGATGTGTGTGTGTGTGTGTGTGTGTGTGTGTGTGTGTGTGTGTGTGTGTGGAGATGAGTGATCTGTTGTAAGCTTCTCTGTTCTTGGGTACCTGGGAAAAGACCCTGCCCCAAGCTCAGCAGCCTTCAGTAGACCCTCACTGTGCACACGATTCACACTGTGTATACATGCCATCCCCCACCATCATTCACACTATGTGTATACATGCCATCCCCCACCATCATTCACACTATGTGTATACATGCCATCCTCCACCATCATTCACACTATGTGTATACATGCCATCCCCCACCATCAGCCTATGGGACATACTCTTCCGAAGAATGATGACGGGATCTATTGTGCGCACGATGGTATGCATGCGTCCACATGCAGAACCTCAGTTTGTGGTCTCATGAGAAGGAATTTGAAAGAATGGCATCCGAACCAATTTCAAAGCAGAGGCAAAAGTCCCTCTCAACTGGAAGGCTCCACAGAGACTTGAACTGTGGTGTTGAGGACATCCATCGCTAAAGGCACAGGCAGGACTTCTTTCTTTTTGTTCTTGATAAAATCTGCTTAAGCCAGGTATGCAATGTCTAAAATAGATGCTTGGCAAAGCAATAGAATTTCCTTGCTGTCCCTGCTGTATACCTAGCCAGCTGAATAGTTACTTGTAAAAGGAGACTTAAGCTGTGTCGTACCTAGCCAGCTGAATAGTTACTTGTAAAAGGAGACTTAAGCTGTGTCGTACCTAGCCAGCTGAATAGTTACTTGTAAAAGGAGACTTAAGCTGTGTCGTACCTAGCCAGCTGAATAGTTACTTGTAAAAGGAGACTTAAGCTGTGTCGTACCTAGCCAGCTGAATAGTTACTTGTAAAAGGAGACTTAAGCTGTGTCGTACCTAGCCAGCTGAATAGTTACTTGTAAAAGGAGACTTAAGCTGTGTCGTACCTAGCCAGCTGAATAGTTACTTGTAAAAGGAGACTTAAGCTGTGTCGTACCTAGCCTTCTGAATAGTTACTTGTAAAAGGAGACTTAAGCTGTGTCATACCCATCCAGCTGAATAGTTACTTGTAAAAGGAGACTTAAGCTGTGTCGTACCTAGCCAGCTGAATAGTTACTTGTAAAAGGAGACTTAAGCTGTGTCGTACCTAGCCTTCTGAATAGTTACTTGTAAAAGGAGACTTAAGCTGTGTCGTACCTAGCCAGCCAAATAGTTACTTGTAAAAGGAGACTTAAGCTGTGTCGTACCTGGCCAGCCAAATAGTTACTTGTAAAAGGAGACTTAAGCTGTGTCGTACCTAGCCAGCCGAATAGTTACTTGTAAAGGAGACTTAAGCTGTGCTATGTATATTGACTCTTGAAATACGACTTTACATGCTATATACAAAGCCATGCAGGTGAATAATGACTGGTGAGGTGAGACTGTAGCTGCTGTATATATAACCATGCAGCTGAATAATGACTGGTGAGGTGAGACTGTAGCTGCTATATACATAGCCATGCAGCTGAATAATGACTGGTGAGGTGAGACTGTAGCTGCTGTATACATAGCCATGCGGCTGAATGACTGGTGAGGTGAGACTGTAGCTGCTGTATACATAGCCATGCAGCTGAATGACTGGTGAGGTGAGACTGTAACTGCTGTATATATAACCATGCATGTAAACATTGACTGGTGGGCACTGCCACATCCACCTAACAACAGTTCCCATGATCTTGTGGTACTGAGCACTTTGATGTGATCTGCAGTTCCCATGATCTTGTGGTACTGAGCACTTTGATGTGATCTACAGTTCCCATGTTCTTGTGGTACTGAGCACTTTGATGTGATCTACAGTTCCCGTGATCTTGTGGTACTGAGCACTTTGATGTGATCTACAGTTCCCATGATCTTGTGGTACTGAGCACTTTGATGTGATCTACAGTTCCCATGATCTTGTGGTGCTGAGCACTTTGATGTGATCTCACAAAGGGCAGGGACCTCAAGAGGAAATCCAAACTGAGCTTACAATGATGAGCAGGGCATGAACAGCCGCAGAATTTTTTTTTTAATTTAAATTTTTAAATAATGGTCCATTAGGGTAATGCTGTTGAGTTTATTATGGCCTGAAATGACATAACAAGGCCTGTTGTAATCTACTCTTTTTTTACACTTTAACCAAGCATCAAGCAAGTCGGAGAGATACAGATACCTGCAGTGTTCATCAATCACTCTCAGAGATACATCCATGAAATTGATGAGACTCGGCTGTGTGTGGTCCCAGCCTTCCCATTTGAACCCTAGGAGCACATTCAGATCTGGGATGGAGCAAGCCTGGGATAAAGAGAAAAACATCCCATACATTACTGCCTCTGGTGGGACATCAATCACACCGCAGTGTACAAGTCCACAACACCAACAACTGCACCATGGCGACTGGATAGGCAAAATCATGAGGAATAACACCAGGTGTCTTTCTCTGTGCCAATAGCGACATATGTGTCCATGCTGGTGTCATTGTGCATGGGATTGCTCATTGTCTTTTCCCCATTCTGTCTTGCAGCTCGTGAGGACCTGAAGAAGCAGTCCAAGTATCAGGACTCCCGCCTCAACAAGCGGGAGTTCCGCACTTTTGTGGGCCTGGTCATCGATGCCTTGCCTGGGGCTGACGCCTTCGAGTACTTTGTGGAATTCCTGGCCAACAGCGTGGAGGTGAGTGGAGGGGTGCGAGGTGCTGGAGTGACAGTGTGAAGTACGCGCAAGAAGATGAAGAAGTAATGGTAATAACTAATGAAGTGGACACTTTCATCCACTGAAGTAATGGTAATAACTAATGAAGTGGACACTTTCATCCACTGCCATTTTCAACATGATTGTCTGGTACATTATTATATATAGCCAGGAGAAAGAAAATGGAAATAATGTGCACTTGAATGAAGAGCTCAACAAAAACAAAGTCATAATGCCAACATAATGCACACACAAATGAATATAAGCTTAGGTAATCGTGTAAAAGCAAATTGACAAAAAAAAAACCAGCGCATTCATACATGGCGGACAGCAAAACACAAGAAAAATCAAAGCGTTTTGATATGCAGAAAATTACAAAATATATACTGATAAGACAAAATATATACTGATAAGACAAAATATATACTGATAAGACAAAATGATACAGAGTGCTACAACCTGAAGAAAGGCTCTATGTCATTACAGACAACTAAAGTTCATGGTGGACAAACCTGGTGACATACAGTTCTTAACGGCATCAGAATAACGTCATGAACAAGGTGGATAATCCTGTCAGTTTCCCGCATTTCTGTGTAGATTGTTGCAACAGGTTGGTCTGACATCACTCCAGTATTACAAGTACCTTTTCATGAATCAGTGCTCCATCTTTCAGATGTAACTATGGTTAAGCCCTAAAATCATCAAAAACATATAGATGACATCAGACATAATTGATGTATATAGCATGTAATGTGTCCACCCTGATATGTCGGTGATATTGGATCAAAGGGAGAGGACTCTGTGTGGTGTGCAGCGCTCCTACGCTGAGCGTGTGCGTGGTGAGGCCAGGAAGAAGTGGCTGCAGAACATCATGACGTCTGCCGAGAGCAGCGGCGTCAGTCTGGACCCCATCTACAAGACTGTCTTCCAGAGTCTTTACCGGGTAACAGACTATCAGCAGAGTCACTGTTGTTATTTCTGTTGTCATGGTTGGTCTTTTGGACCCCGTCTACAACACTGTCTTCCAGAGTCTTTACTACCTGGTGACAGACTACCAGCAGTGTTGTTCTTATTTCTGTTGTTATTGTTGGTCTCTTAGACCCAGTCTTCAAAAGTGTGTACTGGAGTCTGTATTGTTTAAGAACTTATGATCTTGTAACAACTTTTGATATTCTTGGCAGTGTTGTTATTGTTATTGTTTCTGTAATTCTTGCTTCTATTGTTGTTTTTTTTTTTTTTACAGATATGAGCCATATACTGTTTGAGTGTGTTTGCATTGTTTGTTTGTTGTAATGTTGGTATGTGTGAGTGTCAGAGTTGACAATTTAGGAAAAGACTGGGAAAAATAAAGGCAAGAAAAAGAGTTTGGTACAGGGAGAAGAGAGAAGACAAGAGAGAAAGAAAAAAGACTGACAGACAGACACACACACACACAACGACAGCAACACAAATACACACACACATATATATATATATATATATATATATATAGAGAGAGAGAGAGAGAGAGAGAGAGAGAGAGAGAGAGAGATAGAGAGAGAGAGGCACACTCACAGAGACAGACAGAATGGTACAGGCACAGAGTCAGAGCAGTGTGCTAGCCATATGTATGTCTCAGCAACAACAACAGCAACAGCAAAAACAACAACAACACACACACACACACACACACACACACACACACACACACACATATATATATATATATGTAGAGAGAGAGAGAGAGAGGTGCACTCACAGAGACGGACAGAATGGTACAGGCACGGTGCCAGAGCAGTGTGGATGCCATGTGTGTGTCTCAGGATGCAGAGGCTCATGGCGGGGAGAAGAGAATCAGCGCCAACATTGCCATGCTGGAGAAGAACACCAAGTACACACACCGCGGCGACGTCCTGCTGCGCTACACCGCCTGCACGCCGGAGGACGCCGAGTATGTGGTGAACAAAGCCCTCTTCAAGGACATGAAGGGCATCAGGTGGGTGGAGGATTTGCCATTTTCCATCTTGTTTGAGGACTTTGTTTCACGTTTCTGATCGTTACTACGCTTAGGTCTCGTGTCTTGTTTCTCTGAAGTTATCTAGTATATGTTGAACTAGGCCCTCTGCACGCCCTCTACTGAGGCATGAAGGGAATTAAGTTGGTAACAAAGTTTATGTTCTCCATGTTTATCTTTTTTTTTTTTTCATTGTTTGATTATTACATGCACTTGATATTCTCACATGCATTTTACATTGTTTCTTTCTAAATGATGAAGTCTTGTCTGTCTGTTTTGCAAATTGCCATTGTTCAGATGCTGGAAGTTTCCAGGATAGTCCGCATTGATCGACACACAATTTTTAGACGTGTTGAAAATGGATCTCATTATTGGTGATATTATGGGGTCAAAGTGAAAGAAATATTGCCTGAATTGTTACATTTGTGTCTTGCAGCATTGCATAGTTTGAATGGCTTCCCTTTTAACTGAATATAGATGATTGGATTTGGGGCATTACAATATAGGCTTATCCCTTTGTTATTCTCTTTTTGTCACATGCGTCTGTGCATGCATGTGTGTGTGCATGGATGTGTGTGTGTGTGTTTGTGTGTGTGTGCGTGTGTGTGTGTGTGTGTGTGTGTGTGTGTGTGTGTGTGTGTGTGTGTTGCACGTGTGTGTGTGTGTGTGTGTGTGTGTGTGTGTGTGTGTGTGTGTGTGTGTGTGTGCAGTTTTTCAGCTGTGGAGCAGGGGAAGCCAATCCATGTTCCTCGTGTCAACTCTCACGGCAACATTCACTTCTGGAACACCGACCGTATGCCTGATGTAAGAATCAGCTTTTTCTTGTACGATAATCACTGTATGCATGGAAACTATGGAAAAGCTTTCTAAGGTATAGCATATCAGAATTATTGAAACATTTGAAGACATTTTGGATTTGTACTTGGAGCTCAAAATTTAAACACGCACACACACACACACACACACACACACACACACACACACACACACACACACACACACACACACATGCGCGCGCACACACACACAGAGATTTAAAGCATCAGTCCGTTTAACACTCTACTTGTCGTAGTATTCTTGGCAAGTTTATCAACTGGGTATCTAATTGCCGCAGATGCTGACATGACCGGGAACCCAAGCAAAAATCATGTTGCAACCCTCAGATTTCAGAGAAGTGTACAGGTCAAACATGCTCAGAAGCTGAGGGTGATTCACTCTCAGCAGTTTTTGAGTTTTTCCCACTTTGGGGCCATAAGTATGCAATAATACCCAAAATTTCTCAAATAATGTTTGTCTAGGTAAATGTGATTGTTTTGGTTTATAGTAGTGAATTATTACTGTAAGAACAACAGAAACATGTTTTTTAGATGCGATAACAACTAAAAAAAAAAAAAAGAAAAAAAACACTTTGATCACTGATGATCAAAACTCCATAGAAAGAACTGCAGGGAGTTGTACTTGGAGCGTACTCCAGAGTTGAAGAGAATCAGAGAGAATGGTGATGTAGAGACTGGTTGAAGTGCCAGAACAACCCTGTGAGCTTACAAGTGCAGACGGAGCTGTCAGAGGGAATGTGTTTAGAACATTTCTGAAATATTTCAGCAATTAATGCTGTAGAAACAGCTCCCACATTAGATTTAGAAACATCAGTGAATATTCTGTGAAAGGATGGAAATTTATAACAAATATCTTTTATCTAAGTTTACAGAAGAAAGACACTAAAGCCGTTTCAGCATTTTTGTAGAAAAGAACTGTATATGTGAATTTTGAAAAAAAGAAACCATTTGCGTAGAGGTGACTATGAGGTGACGGCCCTGATATGGCCCTTGCAGTCGGCTGGAAAAAGAAACCATTTGCGTAGAGAGTGACTATGAGGTGACGGCCCTGATATGGCCCTTGCAGTCGGCTGGGGTGTAAACAACATGAACTGAACTGAACTGAATCTCTGTTAAGTCACATATGAAAATCATTCCAGACTAAGTTTCTGTTTCTCTTTTTCCTTCCATGATTCCAACTATATCTTTGGTCATGAGTGAATGGCGTTGTAGAAGCGTTTCTGAGAGCGTTACTCAAATTTCCTGACCTGGGTGTCTGTATGTCTTGTACCTGCTTGACGCTGGGATACAGACTTTTCCCAAAAGTCCTTCAGATGAGACTATAAACTGAGGTTCCGTGTGTGAACACACACATAACATCTTGCACACACGTAAAATCCCATCACCAACTTTCGGAAGAGAAGGCCAGTTTGGCCATTGGTATGGATGACACGTTACACATAGCATGCAACCTGCGTAAGAAATGGAAAGAATGAAGGAAGTAAGGACATTGAGTGAACAATATTGACTGGATGACATGGGAAACGACTAAACGAAGTGCCATCTGGCAGCTCTTCAGTCAGCACTACCCAGGTAGGCAGCCCGTTGTGTAAACGAGCGTGGATTGTAAAGCGCTTAGAGCTTGATCTCTGGCCAAGAATAAGCACTATATAAGTATTCATTATAATGTAATGATGATAATATGTCATGAAGGCAGTGTAGAGAACAATGCTGTCATGTGATAGACCAGAGATGCACTCCATAGAATAATTGTCCTCCTCCTCCTCATTGATTATCATAAAAAACAACAACAACTTCAACAAATGTGCAGGAAAAGTAGGCCAACCAATAAATCTAGGTGCCTCACCGTGTAAATGGGAGACAGTGATACCTTTCTTATCACACTGATTTAAGTTAAAATCAAGATTGCATAAATACATATTGATAGATAGGTGGTGACTAGTTAGCTGGTATTAAAAAAAAAGGTAACTGATAAGTTAACCATTCACTTACTTAGATGTTTTAATAGATGTTGTCAGTGTTAGTAAAAAATACAGGATGCAAAGCATATAAACGTACTGCCAGTTTATCTTGAATACGTGGGGGGTGGGGGGGAGGGGGGGGGAGCTGAAAAATGTCCCAATCAAACATGCATCATAATGTATGACGACGTCAAACATGCGTCATAATGTATTTTGTCACTCAGGTATTCTATAAAGAAGAAAAACTGTTATGGCCCGTTATAGCCGTTAGTAACGGCTATTCTGGTAAAATAAAACATTGGGCATCAGCCGTGACCCATAATGAACATACCTACAAATTTTCAGAAAGATCGGTCCAGAAGTTTTGTCTGGAGCGAGTGGAACACATTTTGACCATGGACAGACAGACAGCATTTCTTCATTCCCACTGTAAAGTACTCCCATTTCTCTAAGAACTGGGAGTACAAAAAAAAGGAAGGAACTAAGATTTAGACAGTTGAATTTGTAATCATTGCAAACATGAATGTACCATTACCGATAACCATTTGTGTTGTCAGCTGAAAAGTGTTTTCTGTTTCAGGAGCATGATGTTATCATTACTGATAACCATTTGTGTTGTCAGCAGATAGTGTTTTTCTGTTTCAGGAGCGTGAAGGTTCCTTCATTGTAGTACCCTTGAAAGATCGCAAGCGACGGGTGTTTGGCATTCTGGGTATCGACACCCTCACCGATCCTCACAGCAAGGCTATTTTCATCACTCATGAGATTCAGTATTTCCAGGTCAGTCCATGTTGTCCCAAACATTTCTTTGGTAGGAGACACACTGGCACAGGAGCTTGTAAATACACCTTTTTTTTTGTTATCGCCATTGTTGTTGTAGACTGCCAGCCATGAACATCATCAAAACCATTTGATCATTGTTGTGAAGAAAAACAAGAGAATTTTGGCTATCAATATTTACCTACAAGCATATGTCGGTGCAAGTTTTATCAGGAATTCTTGTCAGTAAAGCAAGAATGAGTTACTGCCAAAAAGAGAAGATGAAACCTAGGACTTCTGATTTTTACCATGAGTTTGGATCATACTGAGCTTTTTCAGCATTGGATTGCTTTTTTGTTTTTTTTGTTTCATATCCTGTCTTGATGCTTGCATTTGAACCCCTCAATTCGCATCTATGTAAACCAAAAAAAGAATGTGGATATTATAATGTATTTGTGCATGTACCTGTGGCTATAGCACTTAGTCCTTCCCTGTGTGTCCTGAAATCAGTGTCAGCATTTTTACTTGAAAGATATCTGATTTCTGTTTGTTTTTCTCGCCCATTTTTAAAAATGTGTTATTTCTGTTGATTTTCTCCGTCATTTTGATACCAAATAGTTAGATGGATGAGCAAGAAAAATGAATAGATACTAAAGATAGACTATTCTGCCTACCAGGGCGTGGCCCAAACTTTCTCCAATGCCTATCATCTGGTGGACATGCGTCGCAAACTTCTGCGAATCACGGAGTCCGCCATCTCGTGGATCAAGCGCCGCTCTCCTCATGTGACGGAGATCATGGTGTATATGGTGGAGCCGGGCAAGGGAGACGACTTTGTACTGAGACGTATGATGACCACGGACAACAAGGGCTTCCCTGTCCACATGAAGGACCCCCCTGTCCGTCTGGAGAGAAAGGACAATTTGTTCAGGTATCGCTGGAACCCCCACCCACTTTGCGCTTTTGCCAATGATACTTTGGAGAGAATGAGTTTTTTTGTGGAAAGGTGTTTCTAAAAAGTTTGCAAACTAAAGAACTAGGTTATGATTAAGCTGTGAATAAATGAGACTGTTCACATTTTAGAAGAACACATAATAAGCAGAAATGGTGGTGTCGTGATTTGGGGGGCGTATCACAGTCATTTCATTGGGGACAATGTAACAGCCAAGATCATCATTTTCTTTGTCACAGAGTTGAAAAACATGAGTTCTCCTGTGTGAGGGTTGTTCCCCCCCCCCCCCCTCCCCCCCCCCCCCCCCCTTGCATCTTTTAAAGAAAAAAACAACAAAGTAATGATGAAAAGGGGGTGAAATAGTTACTGAGATGCGTAATGTTTCAGCACTAGATAGTGGGCATTGAAAGTGTTTGGGCTTCCACTTTGGAACCAACAGAAAAGCCAGCCAGCTGGGAAGAAAGCGAAGCACGGACAACACATGAAGAAGGGAAACGTAACAGGAACTAAAAACATACATCAATATAACTTGCAGTTTGTATTTTACATTGGACATCATACCCTACTTTAAGGAGCCTGTAGTCAAACGATTACAGCCCTTGCCTGTGGAGTTGATGTAGTCAAATGATTACAGCCTCTGCCTGTGGAGTTGATGTAGTCAAATGATTACAGCCTCTGCCTGTGGAGTTGATGTAGTCAAACGATTACAGCCCTTGCCTGTGGAGTTGATGTAGTCAAACGATTACAGCCTCTGCCTGTGGAGTTGATGTAGTCAAATGATTACAGCCTCTGCCTGTGGAGTTGATGTAGTCAAATGATTACAGCCTCTGCCTGTGGAGTTGATGTAGTCAAATGATTACAGCCTCTGCGTGTGGAGTTGATGTAGTCAAATGATTACAGCCTTTGCCTGTGGAGTTGATGTAGTCAAACGATTACAGCCTCTGCCTGTGGAGTTGATGTAGTCAAATGATTACAGCCTCTGCCTGTGGAGTTGATGTAGTCAAATGATTACAGCCTCTGCCTGTGGAGTTGATGTAGTCAAATGATTACAGCCTTTGCCTGTGGAGTTGATGTAGTCAAACGATTACAGCCTCTGCCTGTGGAGTTGATGTAGTCAAATGATTACAGCCTCTGCCTGTGGAGTTGATGTAGTCAAATGATTACAGCCTCTGCCTGTGGAGTTGATGTAGTCAAACGATTACAGCCTCTGCCTGTGGAGTTGATGTAGTCAAACGATTACAGCCTCTGCCTGTGGAGTTGATGTAGTCAAATGATTACAGCCTTTGCCTGTGGAGTTGATGTAGTCAAACGATTACAGCCCTTGCCTGTGGAGTTGATGTAGTCAAATGATTACAGCCTCTGCCTGTGGAGTTGATGTAGTGATTACAGCCCTTGCCTGTGGAGTTGATGTAGTCAAACGATTACAGCCTTTGCCTGTGGAGTTGATGTAGTCAAACGATTACAGCCTCTGCCTGTGGAGTTGATGTAGTCAAACGATTACAGCCTCTGCCTGTGGAGTTGATGTAGTCAAACGATTACAGCCTTTGCCTGTGGAGTTGATGTAGTCAAATGATTACAACCTTTGCCTGTGGAGTTGTTGGTTGTAAGTTCAAATCATAACATGGGGTTATTTTTCCTTGGCTTTGAAAGTCTGGTCTGTCCATCCAGTGGTAAATGGGTAGCTGATTCAGCTCAGGGAAGGGTAAATGCGGCAGAAGGAGAGAGATGGGCTCCAACTTCCATCATGCCATACCCTAGACCCTCTGACAGTTCACTGCCCCAATGGCTGATAGGCCGTGGAAACTCTGACTTTTTCAACACTGAGATTTCCTTTTGCAACGCAGGGACTATCTCTTCAAGAGCGTGGACAACTCCGAGACAGTGACGGCCGATGCCTACGGCAACCGTCAGCTGGCCTTCCCCCTGCGTAACGACAAGGGCAAGGCCATCGCTGTGATCGACATCAGCAGCGGCACCCTGAAAAACCTGCCGGCCCACGAGAACAAAGAGATCCAGCGCATGCTGCGACTGCTGCAACAGGCCCACAAGGAGATCACCCGCGAGTTTGCTGGGGAGGAAAAGACTCAGGTCCTGGGTGAGTTGGCTCTTTGTGTGAAGTGTTAGAGAGTGTTCTTGGGATTTGAAAAAATAATTTAGTGTTCTGCCTGGCTCTTTCTGTAGAAGGTTAGAGAGCGTTCTTGGGATTACAAAAGAAATCTGTTGTTCCACTTTCGCTTATGTTTATTCAAGGTGTTGGATAATCTGTTGTTCTGTTTAGCTTTGTGTTTATTTGAAGCACTTTTTTTTCCGAGATGATTAATTGTTAATCCGTTTTGGTTTTCCATTGCAAAAAACATGTTTGTTAGTTCTGTGTGTGTGTGTGTGTGTGTATGTGTGTGAAGAAGTGTGTGTATATATGTGTGTGTGTATGTGGTAAAGCTACCATCACCCTCTTCACCTACCTAGTCCCATTCCCCTCACTTCCACCTCCGTCAGAAAAACATACTACTACATGTAGCCACAGACAAGCTGCAGACTCAACCCATGAACAACGTAACAATGGTACAAACAGCACAGTCAGCCACTGAGTCCCCTTTTCCCAGACGCTGAGAAGAATGACGACACGCGGATGGACATCATGTTTGACCGGCTGATGCTGATGGAACTGCGGGACAACGTGGCCAAGCTGGATGCCAAGGCCTACGCAGAGCTGAAGGCCTACAACAGTCCCCCGGAGATCGTGCTGCACATCCTGAGAGCCACCCTGGCCATCTTCTACACTGACCTGGCCCAACAGGGCGAGTTTGACGACTGGAGCAAAGTCAAAACGGTAACATCTTCGTGTTCTTGTTCTTGTTTTTCTTCATCATCATCATCATCATCATCATCTTCTTCTTCTTCTCCTTCTTCTACTTCTGCATCTTCTTCTCCTTCTCCTTTTTCTTCTTCTTCCTCTTCTTCTCCTTCTTTTTCTTCTTCTTCCTCTTCTTCTTCTCCTTCTTCTTCTACTTATTCTTCTTCTTTAAGTACTTTTAAAATCTGGCGATGCTAAAAAAATAAGACTGTATGACAAAAAGAGGCAAACCCTATCCCCCTCCCCCATCTCCCTTCCCTTCCCCACCACCCCCAACGTTCTCTCCTCTACACATCGTACACCCCTTTCCTCTTTCTCTGCCCTTTCATCAGATTTTCTGCTTTTTCTCTGTAAAGAAGTAAACATGCCTGCTTCCAAACATTTAATGTACAGGTTCCGATGGAGTCTCTGAACAAGTAAATAAGTCGCTTTCTATATTAAAATGTGGATCAGATTCATCAGCTGTTGATGTTTGTTGTTGTTGTTGTTGCTGGGTGGGATGGGATCATTAACTGTTGATGTTTGTTGTTGTTGTTGTTGTTGTTGTTGCTGGGTGTGGCTGTGACAGTGCTCTCCCCTGGTGTGCAGTATATCAACAACGACCTCAGTCAGAAGGTCCAGGCCTACGACCCCACCGCCTCCGATGAACTGATTTCTCCCTCTGTCATCGAGGACTACTTGAAAGGTGAGGGGATGGGGAGGGCATTCACATTGTCATGCATGTATACATATACTGTAGTGAGATTTCATTAAAAAAAAAATTTTTTAACATTAACTTAACTCTGATTTTAGCGTTTAAAAAACACAATCCTATAGAGGAGCATGCAAGCTAATAAAGTGCACCAAAGTTAGTATGCTGTTTCTGATTTTTTTTAACGATTTTTTTTTTTGTACCCTGAAATAATCATGAACTGAAGTCAACTGATTTGACTTGGATTTCAGTGGATTTCAGAACATAATTGGTAGGATAGCTTTCCCCATGTAATCAGACATACCATTTCCAGTTTTTCTCCCCTCCCTTTTAAACATTCTCCTCTTCTTAAACTTACACCCATCCACAGCATGACCCAAAAGTTTCCCTCTGTGTCTCCATCTCACCACTGGCCCAGGCAACCAACCACCAAAAACAACAGAGCTCTGTGAGGTCACCCCCAGCAGGAGACCCAACCATGCTGCAGGGCACTCAAAGATTCTTGCTGTGATTCAGAAAACAACACAGCATCAGTTGTTTTTTTCTTGTCTGATAGTGGCAATTACTGACAGAGCCACAACTAGGTCAGGTCGGACCTCTTTACCCATATGATTTTGTCATATTGTGTACACATGTTCGGTGAAAATATGATGAAGACGACAAACTGGAAAAAATGTGTTGAAAAAAGATCTTGAGACAAAGCTCTTGAGCTGTAGTTGCATTTGCGGTGTATAACCATTGTGTTTGAGTGCTACAACCAGAGTGACGACTTGGTGCCACAAACTCATTGGATGATGTTGGACCAATAGGAGGGACCCCCAACTTTTACAAAAACTCACAAATTTGGAAGAGGTGGACACACCTTTTAAGGAAAACATACTGATTTTGATTAGAGAAATACACCACTAGCAGCTTCAGGGTAAACCGGTCTGTCAGGTGCAGCTTCAGGGTAAACCGGTCTGTCAGGTGCAGCTTCAGGGTAAACCGGTCTGTCAGGTGCAGCTTCAGGGTAAACCGGTCTGTCAGGTGCAGCTTCAGGGTAAACCGGTCTGTCAGGTGCAGCTTCAGGGTAAACCGGTCTGTCAGGTGCAGCTTCAAATGGAAAACAAACGCTTGTTCTGGAGGACTGTGTATTGGGATTCTTACAAGAGGTGTTGAACAGATGGCCTTCAGTTGACCCATATCACTGATCTGTTTCTCTTGATAAGCTGTTGAGGTCCTGTACTGTTTGGTTTGTTTTTTTTCAGGTCATAACAGTGAAATCACATGTTCGTTGTTATCGTCAAATAATGCATTAACATGGTCAACTCTGTAATTTTCAGGAAATTAGTAACACTCACCACACCCTTCCTCCCCCTCCCCTTGAAACTCCATCTGCTCCCCTCCCTCACATACATGTATTTGAACACATTAGAATGTGCACATGACACACACTCACACAATGCGAAAACGTCATGTGTGTGAGCATGCACACACACACACACACACATGCACACACAACATATGATCATATGGTAGTAGAGAGAGACAGTTCATGAAGAGGATGTGTTTTGAGTCTTAAAAACAAAACAGTGACATCATAGTTAGATGCTCATTTATTATCATTTATACTCTGCATGTCTTTGTTCACATGGTTGTTTTTATATTACATTAACTTGTTTTTCTTTTTTTGTGTGTACCACCAGCCATCAAGAGTAAGTCTGTGGAGCACCCAGTCTTTACATAGAATGTACCCTTACCTCGCTATCTTTCTCTGCATTATAGATTATTCCTGCTTTTATGTTGTAAATACCATAGTTGGGGACTTTTGTAAACATTTTCCCGTTGACTTATGGAAGGTTAAGGTCAAGATGTTTATTTTGCTTTTCTTCGTAACTTCATGCAGTATAATTTTCTATAACATTACTGGGATTTATTTTATGTGTAGAATGTAGATACATTTCTTTTTCATGATTTATTTCATATTTTAGTGTCTCTGTCGCTTTATCTCACCCTCTCTATACATGTCATTTTTTCTTGTTTTTTTCTCAATAATGTTGAGAAGGGGCCCAAATATTATGGTCTTGCTTGCTTTTTTAACAAATACCCTGATTCTCTGTATTTGAAAGAAGCAATAACAACAATAATAACCACACACACTCACACACACTCTCTCTCTCTCTCTCTCTCTCCACACACACAGTAAACCTTGTTTCTCTTAATCTGCCTCCCATGTTTTTCCCTCCTCTGTCCAGCTCATCCTCATGCTACAATATGACTGTGTTACCCCACCCTCCCTCTATGGTGGTGATGTAGAGAGGGTGCACCATGTGTGCAATTAATGTGTCACCTGTTTCTGTTCCCCGTCTGCTTCTCCTAAACTGTCTCCTGTGATGATAAAATTTTGAGCAAAAAATTTCTGGAGACTACCAGATCAATTTTCCAGAGCATGAGACAAAGTGAGGTACTATCATAGAAAAAAACAACTGGGCCCCAAACCTCGTGCAATCCCAATTGTTCCAGAAAAAAAAAAATCTGCCCCAAACCTGGTGCAAATCCCAGTCACGCAAAATCTTGTATCAAAATTGTGTAGTGGGTTCGGTTTGATGTGTGCGTCTCCGTGTGTTGCTGATGTTCATGACCCGACTACTGTGGTCACTTGAGTGTTCTGCCATGAATCGTTGCATCCTTGTAGACTCGTGAATTTTAAAATATATTTTGCTGATTTGGGAGGTGATGCAAATGGCTGCAGCAGGAACTGAAGCTACATCATGATTCTTCTTCTTCTTCAGCGTTCCAGCATCTGGTAGCGTGTGCACTCGTTTTACCCTGTTGGGATACTCACACTATACTCAAGAGTATAGTCAGTTCACTCTGACTTCGTTGAGTGCAGAAATTTGTGGGAAGAGGTTGTGGAAAAAGATAGATAAAAGATATGGTAGACAGAAAGGACAGTAGACGACCGTACAGCAAAGGAGGAGACAGAGTTACTGAGAGCGAAAGGAAAAGGGGACATTACTAGCACAGAATGTCCAGAAGGAGGGGGAACTATTTGTACAAAAGACCCCCGGTATCCCCATGGGGGACATCATGATTGAAACACTGCGTCTTAATGCTCCTTTCTTCCCAAATAACCAGAATGGCGATGGATAGTAGACTGACCCCTTGACCTGTGGATTGGTAGTTGGCAAACGGTAGTGGACGGACAGAAAAGGGCATATCAGTAGTTAAAAGGTTAGCAGCAGCCTAATGAAATGAAGAATTGTACTAAATTTCAGCTGTCTTTTTGTCTGTGCATGTAACAGTAAAATCAAGGGCTGAAATTCTCTTGTGTGCTTTCTATAGGTCGATACATTTTGGTGTACATCTGTTGTGCTTTAAAGAAATAGTTTCTGTCTCAGCCATGACGTCTTGCTCTTTTTTTGTTCCTTCATGTCCATCTCCTTAACCCGTCTTAACAGTGTAGCACATGTAGCCTGGCTTTTAACCCTTGTCCACCACGTATTTACAGGCATCTGTTTTGGTGCAATCTTTACACATTGTTCTTTTGTTTTCTTTGGGTTTTAGGTTTGTGTGTTGTTTTTTCTTACATCTTGCACATTCCCCTTTTGACTGATGATCTGTTGGTGTGTTGATGTATGTGATATACTTTAGCTTCTTTTCATATTTATCTATAGATTTCAGAACTGTCATTACCGAGACACATATGCCTTTTACTATCCATACATGCATGCTCAGAATACATCTGCATGTACGAATTCGCATCATGCACATAAACTTGCCAACAAATGTACAGACATACAAGCATTTACACATGTGCACACAGACACAGATACAGACATAGACACAAACACTTTCTGGACAGCTACCCCATACAAGCTGTTAAAACAGAAATTGATTGAATGTTCATCTTATACCAGACCCAAACTTACTTAAACAATGATATCACAGATGAGTTCTACGTTTAAAGTTGGAATGTGTCTTATACCAGACCCAAACTAACTTAAACAATGATATCACAGATGAGTTCTACGTTTAAAGTTGGAATGCTACACTTGCAATGTCAAAGCGCTATGCCTTGTGCTTTTGAAGTATTGGCAGCTCTGTTTACTGTATAGCATTTCACTGTAAGGTACTGCCTCGTATCATAGTACACTGGAACGTTTTGACACTTGTCTACATTGTATTGTATGGTACTGTACTGTGTTATATGTATGGGATTGTGCAGTGTTGCCCTGTATTTATGACAACATTTTACTTCTGTGAAACTCATACTCACAAGATTAAATACCTGCCTTTCCTTTCTGACCCATAAGAAAAACTATCAGAATGTTACAGTCATCAGCAAGAACCCTTTCATCAAATCTTTGAGGACCTAAACCTTTTTGAATGCTCATTTCTAACCGACTTAAATGAGGGCATTATTTAAAAGCTGCTGTATGATCAAGTATCTGTATGACTAGCTGGTGTATGTTTTATTTTCTTTCGTTTATTTCAAACATACTTTTGATAACTGTGTTTGCTGTTTACCTCTCTCTCATTAACTCTGTCTTATATTGAAGGCATCATCCTAATCATACAAACTGCACACACACACACACACACACACACACACACGTTGTATACAATGGCATATCTTCCAAGGCTATTGCTCTGTCTCACGTTTCTTACAGTGTAGTCCATTTCAGGTTGCTATCTAATTTCAACTAATGGCTGACACTCTTTTTCAAATTTTGATGATTCTTTTGGACATGAAGCAATAAAATAAATGCACTAAACTTCATTTGGTGAAAAAAATGTTAAAATCCACTAATTACCCACCCCCCTCTCTCTCTCTCTTAATCTGTTTCTCTATATGTCTGTCTGTCTGCCTGTCTGTATATCTATCTACCTATATGTGTGTGTGTGTGTGTGTGTGTGTGTGTGTGTGTGTGTGTGTGCGTGTGCACTACTGGAAGAAACGGTAAATCAGTGTCCATTCTTTGTGTGTGTGTCATTCTTAATGCTCCAAGGTGAATGCACATGTGATTTTTGTCTGTGGGAAAGAAAGCATTGCAGGTTGTGTAGTGACGTGGTTGCACCCCTTGCTTTGTGTTCCCCAGACGTTCCTCATGGGGAGGTGGCCAAACACGGGTCTCTGCCAGCGCAGCATCTGTACAACTGGGTGTTCGTGTGCCTGTCCCTCATCGAACACACCCGCAAAATGCGACAAAACATGGACAACGAGTCTCTGGCCCAAACCACCGAGGATCAGAACATCCAGAAGTAGTCGCGTTCAAAATGTTCTGCATGCTCTTCCGTTTATTATTTATGTGTATATTTTTTTATCTGGTTTTTACTTGTTTTGATACTGCTGACTCAGTTTTGAGGATGATGGGGAGGGGAGAGTGGGAGGGGAACATTGATTTGCATTTTTGGAGTTGTCGTTTTTTGACTGGAAAATTTTGCATGCTTGTTTGTTGATTTTTCTTCTTTGAAGCCAAAAAGAATTGGTGTAAACAATTAAAGCCAAAACTTGAAGAAGGATGACTTGTTTTATCTCTGTAAGATATGCATGTTTTTATGTGTTGGGTGTAAACTGGACGATGTTAATAAATCATGAAGTAGTAAATCGGTTCTTGAGTTTTTGCTGAACAATGTTCAAGAAACAAATACAGCATACAGAAATGCACTCAGACACACATCGTCACCTACGCGTAAGCACACAGCAAGCATTGATTCACATTTATAAAAGAAACCTGTTACATCTCCCCCTCCTATTCCTAACTTACTATCACAGTTTATTGTATATAACAGGAAGCAGTTTATTGTATATAACAGGAAGCATGCCTTATCTGTAGTACCAGAAGCGGAAGGAGTTATATAAAGCCTTGGCACTTGTGACAAGATCTTGAATCATGCAGTTGGCCATCAGTCCAAAAAGACCAGTGACACGAAACATTTAGTGGAACAGATAGCCTGGCCATTTGCAAGTGTGCACAATCAGAAGTGAGAAAATGTTTCTGTTGAACAGTGGTCCCTTTGGGACTCCTATCCAGTATTTTCTAGTATTATTTTGTTTCTCTGCCTTTTGGATTTCAGAACATTGCATTCGACCTGTCCTGGTTTGATTTTGTCAGGAAGCCAGCATTTGCTGTCATGCCAGTTGGTAGTAGAGATAGTATGATATTCCATGGAGGACATGGATTCTCTTCGGCTCTACACCTAAGCAAGTATTGTCTTCAGTAGAGTGCTAAGGGAACAGTGTCCTGCTCTGCAGCAAGGCGGGTCTTCTCCAATGAGTGACCCACCATCACCAGCTTCCTGTGGTCTGCTGGTGTTGAGACATGAGTTAGGATGAACCTAGATGTGAACCTGAAGAGGTTGGGATGGGGTGAGGGTGATTGGTTTGAGAGTGGTTCTACGGACAGAAAAAAAAGCAAGCATTTGAAAATGATGCAATTTGGATGCTGCTGTTACTGCCTTTGTGTTGGCCACCCCCATTTGTAAATCACTATATCTGCACTGCTCATCGACGTGGTTTGAGTGACATGGTTTGTGCATGTGACTGTATCATTGAAATAATACAATATAGGCAATAGAGGAAACTTTCATGTATGTTTGCCTGATGTGTAGTTGTTTGTTTAGTATAAAGATGTTTGTCAAGCCAGCTGTGCTTTGTTAATCCTTTTGCAGAGGGCTGACTGTGCAGCTCAACTTTCAGAGGAGATCCATCTGTCCTGAGCTTGGAATTTCTATCTGTATCCCCGAGGCATTCTGCACACCCACTTCTAACTGACCACTATCACTCTTTTAACACCTCGCCTTCACTTCATTGTAAACAACTTTGTTTTGCAAAGAGTTGTACTTATCACTTCACAGCATGATCATGAAAGAAGGCCCGTCCAGAGGATTACTATGAGTGGGGAGATGACACAAAGAGAAAAGTGCCTAAGTAACCCAACTTAAGTCATGTTCCCTGGCCGAATGAGTTAAGAACTTTGTGCAGTGCTGCACCATGTCTCTGTTGGAAAAGGGCAGAAATGCAAGAAAGACTTGGAACTGCTTTACGTCTTCAGTGGTATGGTCTACTGATTAGGATGCTGAAGTGCTGTGCTCAGGAATATCCTTGCGTTTAGATTCGTCTTTTAAAGTTCCAAATTAGACTTGGTCAAGCCTTGGGATTTCAAAATTCGCATGTGATTCCATTTTGAACTGGCTTGCGGTGTTGATTCTACTCCACAGTCATCTGGCCTGTCAGTAACAGGGCTTGACGATCAAGTTTAAAGTGAAACCTTCCCAACTACTTCCTCCTCTCAAGCCTTTCACTCCCAGCTGGGGTCATATCCCCGGGTAAGGGGTCATGGGAAAAGACAGGTACCTGGGAAGACATACATGTCAGAAATAATTTGATTTACACAGAATGGAAAAAAAGTATCTAAAATGTTCCAATGAAAATATAAAGCATTTCAGCTAGAGACAGCATGTCGAACAGAAAGGTTTCACAAATAAAACATACATCCAGGTAATCAAAGGTTTTAAAGACGGGTTCTTTTAAAAAAAAAAATTTCTGAAACGTTTTTCTCTGTTATCTAAATTGAGCTTCCAGTAAAAACTTCATCCACCGAGATTTGTTTCTTTTCTGGATCCCCCACCCCACCCCCTCTTTTTTTGTTCCAGATTGTTTATTCCACTTTCACCTCTTAACAAAAGCTCCCTTTAAACATTTCTTTCTGAAACAGTTTTCGTTGTGTCTACGCCAGAGTTGCCACCCAGTAAACAGTCTGTCCCTTGACTTATTATTAAATCTGTTTTTAAGGATGTATACACATGCCTGGTGAGAGATTGCCACCCAGTAAACAGTCTGTCCCTTGACTTATTATTAAATCTGTTTTTAAGGATGTATACACATGCCTGGTGAGAGATTGCCACCCAGTAAACAGTCTGTCCCTTGACTTATTATTAAATCTGTTTTTAAGGATGTATACACATGCCTGGTGAGAGATTGCCACCCAGTAAACAGTCTGTCCCTTGACTTATTATTAAATCTGTTTTTAAGGATGTATACACATGCCTGGTGAGAGATTGCCACCCAGTAAACAGTCTGTCCCTTGACTTATTATTAAATCTGTTTTTAAGGATGTATACACATGCCTGGTGAGAGATTGCCACCCAGTAAACAGTCTGTCCCTTGACTTATTATTAAATCTGTTTTTAAGGATGTATACACATGCCTGGTGAGAGATTGCCACCCAGTAAACAGTCTGTCCCTTGACTTATTATTAAATCTGTTTTTAAGGATGTATACACATGCCTGGTGAGAGATTGCCACCCAGTAAACAGTCTGTCCCTTGACTTATTATTAAATCTGTTTTTAAGGATGTATACACATGCCTGGTGAGAGATTGCCACCCAGTAAACAGTCTGTCCCTTGACTTATTATTAAATCTGTTTTTAAGGATGTATACACATGCCTGGTGAGAGATTGCCACCCAGTAAACAGTCTGTCCCTTGACTTATTATGAAATCTGTTTTTAAGGATGTATACACATGCTTGGTGAGAGATTGCTCTGTACTGACCACATACATCGTTAGCATCCATGCAAATTTGGGTGCAAATGTCCACCTTTTTATTGAGTGCATTGTTATTTTCATTTTAGAAAACTATATTTTAAAACATCTTATTTTTACGATCCTTACATGAATTTATTCAATATGTGTTTCATCCAATTTATGTCTGTAAGTTTACTCAAAAGTTTATTGTGAATGATAGATACTGTAAGAAATCTGTTCTGCTAGCCAAATATTCTAAGTTCCTATGCCAACTTCTAGGTTTCAGTGATAACAGTATACTGTCAACATACATATAAATGTATATATATATATATATATATATAATATATTACTGTGATACTCTGTACCTGTCAGCATTTTACATTGTTTTTGTATAGTGCATGTGTTTGATTCATGGCAAATATTCTAAATGTCTGTACCAACATCTGGTTTTCAATGATAACAGGATACTGTATTGTCAAAATGTAAATTAAGAATCTGTGATAACTTGTAAAAAAATGTCAGCTTTTCCTACGGTTTTTGTGTAAATGTGCATGTATGATTCATGGATGCCCGAAATCTTAAAATCATCTGCATATTGCTCTTTTTCTTGCTGTTGTTGAGTAAATCTGTCTTTTTTATGGTCTTTTTTTCCAGATGAAATATATATGTATGGAACAAAGTATATTTTTTACCTATTTTCTCTTGCAATGTGTTGCGAGTCAAAACTTGTTATTGTTCAGAGTATTTATGTAGCACCTATCCAAACTCTAAACACATTTACGATCCATGCTCTCTTTTACACAACAGGCTGCCTACCTGGGCAGAGCCAACTAAAGAGGTGCTTCCTTGCACAACATTCAGTCATTTCCCATGTCAGTCAGTCAGCCAGTCACTCAACTTTTCATTCATGTTTTCAAACTTTTCATTCCTTTTTCATTCTTTCAGTGCATGCTATGTGCACCATGTCATTCCTTCCAAAAGCCAAACTGACCTTCTCTTTCAAAAGTTGGTGATGGGAGTTTACAGTGTGCAAGATATTATGTGTGCATTCACACACAGGCCCCCAGTTTATAATCTTATTTGAAGGACTTTGGGAAACCTGGAGTCAGTGTGAATTCCAAGGAAAACATTCCCTTGTATTGCAATGGCCCAGCCAAGCTTGGAACCCCCAACCTTAGGATCACCAGAATCATGAGTCCTGTGATCTACCATATAAGCTGTTCCGGCGTCTCCTCCCCCCGGTATAGATGTGATATCAGCCAGCTCCCTGTGTATGGGAGGATCTTATACAGGATATTCTGGGTGGACAGACAGAACGTGTTCCACCCAAGATGCTGACAACACACGAGGCACACAGCGCTTAGCCTTTACTTTATCCTACAGGTCAGTGCCCTTGGTTTGCTTCTACTGGGGTCACAGGTAGCAGCAAATTCAAGGGGGGCTGTCATTAGATGGATGTGGTGGCATCCCCTGGAGGGACAGCTCACTCATGCAGGCTCTGTGACTAAGCAGATATTGGCATCGCTAGGGGGCTCAGTAGATAGTGTCCTGCACATGTTGGATCAGAACAGGCACCACTGGACACTGCCAAAGTGACCTGGCAGCATCAAGTGTCTCCTCTGGCACACTGTCTCATCATGACTTGACAGGAACTGCTCCCTGTAGATTGTCGGTGCCAGGGCTATGGTGAGATGGGCAAGGCTGTGGCTCTGGATGGAGGAGAGGGGTGGAGGTGGAATTAGCAGCATGGGTGCAATGCCACTGAAGTGGCATGGGAGAGAAAAACAAAGAAGAAGAAGCAGAAGCTGAAAAACAAGTACTGCCCTGTAATCCTGAAATGGTGGTACACAGACTGTACACATCTTCAATGGAGTCAAAAGAAAATCCACAACAGAAACCTATAAGACATGTCCACATTCTCTTTGTGTTATTGGTTTATTTTCATTTATAGCATATTTTCCAATATATATATATATATTATATATATGATATATACCATGGACAAGTGGACAGTACATGAAATAGACCAACAGTTTAAAAAAAAAACCTGGGAAGAGAGGGCAGGTACAAAGTGCAGGCACCAAAAACTCATAATGATGAATACAAACAAAACCAGCAGTTAAGAGATCTACAGCACATTGCCCCTATCGCCACTCCCGTATCCAGTCCTCCTGGCTACATTACCCTCTACACACAGCCGTCATTCAGGATAGGTTCAGATTTTCCAAACACCAGTAGTCACAGAGACAAGCAGACTAGTGTGATATAATATATATATATGTATATACATACATATATATATATATATATCTGACCACACATTGTATTGCAAGAACGGGCATGGTCCACAAGAAGATTGTCCAAGATTTCACCGCAGTGAGGTTTCATCCATTTACCCATTTCCTTTCTCTCCTTATACACGAGTGCTTTGGTCCGCTAGCCAGAATAATGCAAGGCAAATACCGGTACGCAACTAGTCTATACTGGTTTGTTTTTTCTCCCCTGCTAACACAACAAAATATGGAATGTTTTAGACCAGTGAAGAGCAGCAGCATACAAGTGCAGTGTCCAGGTGTAGCCTAATCAAGGGACACGACACTGTCTGCCAGTCACTGGAGTTACCCCCCCTCCCCTACTTCCATAGGCTTGCTTGTCAAAGACACTAGGGGAGGAAGAAACACATTTCGTTCCACAGACCACCACCAAGGTCGTCACCTTTCCTCAAACATTCAGCAGGTTTCCTTTCTCTGTAACGACCTGAGAGGGGCCACGACCGTTTCAGTGGAGAAGAATACGACGCCACATGTCAGTTCAGCTGCAGGCTTTTGTTGGCTAAAGGGACAGCACCTTGATAAGGCGGCAGGTAACTGCAGGGCTCTTGGTCAGAGTTCATCGGAACCTGCTGGGTGCAGTACGGAACCAAGTGTGTTCCATCTCCAAGATCGGCTTTTGGGTTTACACCTGCTTGCTGCTGAACCCCCGTTTGTGTTCATAGCAGACACAGCGACATCATGCGCACAAAGGGAAGATCCTGTCCACTGTGCCATTTACTGGCTGAAGGAAAATACCCAGCATGCAGCAGAGTTTATGGACAGGAGAAGGATTGGGCAAAGCCGTGACTGTCACAGTATTCTTCCAAGCAACTGCTCATGGAATGACGGTGGTAGGGAAATTGACATAATCCTGCTGAACCATTATAAAGATTCTGTCCATTCTGTCTATTGAAAGCAACGTTGACTAGTATGTATTCAATTGTAATGATCTCTATCTCCTATCTACAATGCTTCATCAAGCTACAGACCAACTGGGGCTTGGTATTCGAACATGTCTTATACAAACTGATCATTGTACTGTTTTGTTTAAATTGATCATCTCTGCTACGCAATGCTGTAGACACATTTGCTCTTACAGCATTGACCATTTTCCATTTCAAGGTCCCTAGTTTGCCTGCATACAATTTAAAAAGAAACCACAGTTGGTTGGTGTTAAAAGTGTCAAAGGTAAATGCAAAGCTAAGTAACACCAACATCTGGGTGAAGGAGAACTGAGTGTGGATGGCAGGGGTGGGGTGTGTATTGTAGTAATGGAGGGGGGGGGGGGGGGGGGGGGGGGTCAGTATCTGAGCCATTGGCTGGATGAAGAAGTAATGTTTTCCACCCAGGCAAATTTACAACAGGATCTAACTCCTTTCTTTCCTGTTTTCAATTCTTCTTTTTCTTCTTTCATATCTGGTTTTAGAGTGTGTGTGTGTGTGTGTGTGTGTGTGTGTGTGCATATGTGTGTGTGTGTGTGTGTGTGTGTGTGTGTGTGTGTGTGTGTGTGCACGCGTGCATATGATTACCTGCAAAGCTGGCCTCTTCATTTCAGAATTGTTTTGCTCCATTACTGAATGATTTCATCAACTATGTAAAACTCAGGAAAAGTTGTTGCGATTAAAGTAGCTCAAGGGATACGGTTCAAGTGACCTACAAAATGCGTTCAAAATGAACTGGAACCAACCGAAGGCAACTTGGCAAAAGACCTTTTTTTTTTTTTTTAATGCAGGCATCCACCTTACAACTGCTGTCATTCTCATCGACTTACTTGCTGGTCTGTCACCAGTCAAAACCACACGACGGACCATTTGGATGCAACACACACTCAACAATTCCACACACTGGTTCATAAAACGATTTCACATAGAGCAAGGTCAGATTGTTGGGTTTGTTATCCCCCACCTCCGCAATTCCCTCTCTAACTGTGCCTTCACGCTTGTGTGCTTACCCTAGTGGTTATTTATAGCCCAGCCGACCACGGAGGCCTATCAGGACTGAAAACCAGCCCACCACCGCTAACGTAAAGCTGTGATGCACTGCCATTCCTCTCAATGTGGGTCAGGGAGAGCCACCGGGCAAACACAATCCAAGAGATCAGCACTCTGTTTCAACATCCGTGTCCGTCTTCTCTGTCTCCACCACAAGGAGTGTTCTGTAAACACACTGGCCAACAGCTGTAAACGTGGGGGGATGGGGGGGCGGGGGGTGGCAAAAGGAGGGAGAGGCAGGAGGGGCAAACAACCGCTGAATATGTCAAAGACGAAGCAGAACAGATCTAGACATCAAAGACAACAGAATACCGGTGAGAAATCAACCTTGGGGAAACAAAAGCATCAAACTGTTTCAGGGATCCTGCTGTCAACACTTTCAGATCACGCACAAAACACACACATGGCAAGACAGGAAATCAAGCGAAAGATGAGGCTCAGAAGTGGCCGCACATACCACACCCAGCCTCCATTCAGACCCATTTAAAACAGGAAAAAAAAAAGACACAGGTGACTGTGTGACTTTGAAGACAGCTCCATCCATCACCTAACCCAGGCGGCGGAGTTCAAACGACCACTGGCTGAGCAAACCAACAGAAGGAAAGACCTTGGATTGAGAACATCACATACACAGTCCAGATCTCTGGGTAATGCCTCACTGGGAGAGATTTCAGTGTTTAGCAACATACTGGCACTGCTCAGCATGGGCGTGCAAGTCAATGGTAGCGGCGGCACCTGGGACTGGATAATGCTGAAGATTTGTGACTATACACCTGCACATATCACACAGTATGCTGAGGACACACACTGTACAAACATTTCCTCACCTTCCTGTCCAGAACTGAAAGACTGTTTTTTTCTCTTTTTCACAATATTGTGTGTTAGACTGTTATCATAATAAACTACAGACACGACTAAATTGCAGCCATTTATCAATAATGCACCAAGGCTCAAAGTTCATGGTATATTATCTGCAAGACACGCCTTCTGTCTTTTTTTCCATCCTACAACCCACAGCACAGCCCATCATGAATATATAGCTTCACTGCATTCATAGAATTCTAGTGAAACAACCAAGGGTCACTTCTATTAAAGCCTATCCTAATTTTGTATTTCATCCATTTTGGTCAATCAGAGATTCCCATCTGTCCAGCTGCTTTGGCAAATAACGATTCAGCAACACCACCTTGATGCCAGACCTCCTCACCACCACCCTCCACCCACCCTCAGAAAAATGACAACAAGCAATCAACAACAACCATCCGACCAAACCAGACAGTGGCTATGGAAACGGGGCCATGTACCCAGAGCTCTGCAGCACACTCTGTTCCCATGAAGAAAGAACATGGCGACTGAAAGTCCATAAGACGCAGATCTATCCACCAATGCCTCGCATGCAAGCAAGAACTCTGCAAAAACATGCGTGTCTTTATTTCTTACAAAAAACACTAGACCAAGACTAGCTTCAGAAAAAAAGTTGTTCCCCCTGACCGAATTTTGTTTCAATCTGAAGCAGTGTGTGTACTCCTTCTAAGGTTTCTGGGGAAAAAAAGTCAATGATCTAAGGCCATCCTAATCAAAAGGTCCACATGAACCCAACCATCATCCTCAAAAAGCCTTTGTAGAGGAGATATAACAATGATGTCCTGCAGAAACTGAAATACCTTCAGCAAGGCTAGCTGCTATCCTTGGGAACCAGTGTGCACTGCTTATGACAATGGATTTGGGACCACAATGTTGTAGAACTTCAAAGACTGAAGAAAACACCCCTGTAGACAGGGAAGATGATGCCATGGCTCCCACAAGTCTTGGGTGAACGAAGGGCAGGCGTGTGAAGACAAGGACCCTAGAGTGGAGCATTATCCTCACCATACAAGTATCTCTCTAGACCATTCATCAAATCATATGAGCGACTGTACCATGTCTTACTGATAACAACATGGTGTTCTGTCATGCTACACAGAGTCCTATTACACATAAAGGGATGAAAGGCTTTCTCCACAATTGCAATGCTTGATTTGGTTGTCCGGACCACACTCACGATCAAATTCTTCACCTTTGGTTGTATGATGGCTGCCCACAAACAGTTATGTCAATCTTCAGGCTGTAGGGGAAAAAAAAAAAAAACGGCTCTCTGAATGCTGTCAGTCCATTTTGACATAGTGTGGCATCCGCACACAGGCAGCTTACAGTGGAGACTGAACCAGTCATTTGAAGGGAAGTGTACAAATGATATTGTGAGAGAAAGAAAAAAAAAGTATAAAACAAAACTGGACGTGGCAGGCTAAAAACGTTCACAGTCATAAGTGTCTCTGCATCTTCAAAGATTAAGAGACAGATCAGCCAGAGTTTCTGAAATTTTGTTGGAATTCAGAGCATTCAACATCAGTCAGTGACAAGACCTTGAAGACACATCTACAGACCTGAGCGGGTATTCACAGAGCATCCGTCACTGAAGATGATGGAGGTGAAACCATCAGCTACAGTATCTGTAGGAGCAAACTTCGCTGGAACATGAACAACTAGGAGAAAAAAATAATATTCAGAGAGAAATGGCAATAGTTATCAAGCCAAATGGGAGAGATGAAGCTGGATAAAATCTGAAGGAAAAAAAGCTAACGCTTTCTCTAGATAGTGCCAAAGCTTGGTCCCAAGGCAGCATGAAAACTAGTGGTGTGGGTATGCATTTGTTACACCCGGGTTGGTCCATAGTGTCTGTGTGTGGAACTATCGCAGAACATCAGAAAGCCTGAAAACAACTTTCTGCCACTTGTTGCCGGCCAGTTCCTCATCGGACACATGTACCTCCATGACGATCAATCTTCTGTTCACAGATCATCTCAGACCAAGGACTGAAAATGACAGAACAGACTTCCTGACTTTCTCTGCCCCCCACAGCACATTCATCACAGGCTGAAATCAGCTATCAGTCAATTATCTTCACGCCCTGTGGGACTCTCTCCCAAGACCTTATCAACACAGGGTGGGCAAAAACAGCACATGAATCCTACGACGTGCTAGGCCCACATTACCTGATCTTTTAAACTTCAGGCAACTGAGACTTTGGCACAACTGATCTCAACGGGATACCAATGAACTAAAGGAACTGCAACATAATGCCAACAACTTTCAGTTTTAAATGACAATAAACTTCAATGCACCCCTACTCAATATGATAACTGAGCTCAATATCATATACTGCAGTTCTGAAAACCGGAACAGAAACCAGGAGAAAAGGAGTTACGCTTAGGGTCACCAGATGTGACATTAAAACACTCATACACCAGATAAACTCAAACCAACAGAAAACAAAAGTTTTCCCACTTCCACAGTACTGTTTGCATTGAGTCTTGTTCCCTCTTGGCCCATGCGTTGTTGTGGAATGTGCCATGGGCTGCAATGAATTAAAAACCTGACATCCATGTGATTACTTGGATAACAAAAACCGTCTTCAGCTGAGCAACGACTGCCACACACTGATCCACCATACTCATTTACCAGAAAACACAAAGCATCAGTCAAAACCTGAACCTCCTCATTACCCACTCTGGGCAATTCCAACAAATGTCCGACTTGGAATCTAGTGGACACGTTCATACTTCCCCCATGGTGATCCACACAGCCATGCACGCACAGACAAGGTCCAAAAGGAAAATCAGCAGTCCTGAAATGAGTCTGTCAGAAAAGTGCACCAACTGACGTCTCCATCTCTGGGGAGAAAGGCTGGAAGCGGATCACAACCTATCCACAGTCTATCGACTAAACAATCACAACACATGCAAAGCTGCTAACAACAGTACACCAATGTCACTGGCGGGTCCACCTTAGTCCTATGTACACATCTGCCCTGAGGGCCTAAATCTGGCTCTAAAATAACCTCTGAGTTTTAACAAACATCCAAACAAGAAAAAAAAAAAACCAACCAAAACACAGTGTTTACAAAGAAATCAAATGATTCAAAGTATCACAGATGACTTTTGAAGCCAGGGGGGAACACCCAGGAATATCATGCAGAAGTGACGACATGCAGGCTACAGGTTCTACATGCTGAAGTGGGAGGTGTTGTGAATGCACCGACAGACCGGCAGGCCCTGGACCCCCGCTTGTTAAGGTTGGAGCTCCAGTCCCCTCCAGCCCAGTTCCAGCCCTGGGCACAACTTCTGAACTGTGGGCACAACGATGTCACGCGCAACCGTCGACAAATCACACCACTTCATACTGCAAACATGGCCCCCTGTACTCTTGAGGACTCGTCCGACTGTTCCAAACCCACACATGATCAAACCAACAAGCATGCATTAATGCCACTTTGTTTCAAAAACTATTCCCAACCAGAACTCACAAAGAATGTTAAGATTACTGTTGTGTGATTTGAAAACAAATTTTCTCATTTAGTCTTGTTATCATTTTTGGCATTGGCTGTGACACATCATCACCTCTTCCTGCTCCCATCTTCGCAGGCAAAGCACCAAGCCCATGTATCCTGGGACCCACCCTCCAAGATGGCTGCTCTCCAGATGAGCACCACTTCCTCTGCTGTGAACACTTCCCACTGGCTGTGTACAGAACTGTAGACATGTACACTGAGTCATTCCTCACAACCAACAGGCATGCCCTGTGAAGATATACAGCTGATTATGATATTAACCTTTCTGTGAAAAATTGGACACAGCTTCTTTGGGAGTCATTGCTGTGTACTGAAACATCAAATTTTAAGTGTGCGCCTTGCAGAAAACCTATACAGGAAAGATCTTTTCCTGTTTCTTCTCTTCTTTTGTGAGTGTTCAATGTGTTTTAGTTTCTATGTTTCACTGTTAACAGAACACATCCTCTCCTCCATCTTGTCTTTTTGATAAAAAACAACAACTTCACAGTGGGATTTGAACTCTAGTGCAGAATTTTGGAAATGCAGCATTTAAGTCGTAAACAAAGCTTAGAGGTATTTAAACACACACATGGTGTAAGCACTCATGTCAATACGCAGAGGGCACTAAAACAAAGGACTACTGAACAGGTCACATGACCTATAATGACAAGTCACAGTCAAGAGCGCGGCCCACATACATTAAGTTCCACATGTGTTCCTCACCCCACACAACCTGTCCCTCCGCAGTGTGATCCACCCTCATCCAGGGGAGGTCAGAACAGGTTCTACAAGAAGCATGCCAACACGGCATTGGCTTTGGGCACTTGATGGTCTTTGGCAATCTGAGGCATTTCTCTCTTCCAACGTCTTTTCTTCTGGTCTCCCACGGCACGGCATCGACCAGAAGATGGGAGTTCCCCCACATCAGTTCCTCCAGATAATGGAGGATTTCCCCCATAACTGCCTCCACTATCCAGAAGATGGAGAGTTTTACCACTTAACCACCTCCAATGATCCACACAATGGAGGATTTTCCTACGTACATGCCTCTAAAAATCCAGAAGATGCAGGGTTTCCCGCTGTAATGGTTTCTAATCCCAAATCACACCGTTGTTTTCTGTTGTCTTTTGGTTCATCACACGCTGTGTCACGTCACACAGTCACTGACCAGGAAGGTAGCAGGATGTGGGTGGGGTCACTGAAAGCACTGGCGTTGGCACGGATTGCTCCCCTCAGAATCCTCACGGTGCTTGTCAGGGTCATGTCCAGACAGGGGGGAGGGTGGTCAAGGACATAGTCCAGTTTAACATTTTTCTCATACCACAAGCACAACATGCTCTCTCTCTCTGTTCCACCACATCGATCCACATTCACACCTTTGTCACTGCTACCTGCAGTACTTCATCACCATGGCTGAAGTCACTTTGATTCTGAGAGGTGTGCTCTTCATGACATCATCACTCGTGGTCCGTTACATTGAGGTGCGGGCAGTTCAACAATGAGCCAAGTGTTACCTCCGACAGAGAGTGTTCATGTTTGTTTAGGGAGGCAGCTCGCCACACTGTACTCTGGAAAGAAGACCTGTTGCAGGCATGATGACACGCCTTTCCACACCATGAAAACTCTTTGGCCTTTCCACTCACACTGAGAAGTTCCGGCAGAGGCACAGGGCCAACCACGGGGTCCTCTTTCTCCTTGGCTACCTTGACAACTTCTTGAGGATGCTGCGGCCTTTGTTCAGCAAGCCGCTTTTCTTCTTGCGCTTCTCCTCCTCCACAGCGGGGCTAGGGTCGCTGGGGGCGTCGAGCACTATTGCGCGCTCCACTGGCGGGGACAGTGACAGCCGATCCTTGCGTGACGTCTGGAAAACCCAAATCCACACATCTGTGAATAATGTGCGTGCATTACGAAATCATGACATTTGCCCCTTCAAGCTCATGCAAGCTACAGCAAGATATAGTTGTCCCAGTTACACAATTTTGGTCACTTTAATTATAGTGTTCAGCACCTCTTTCCAACACTGGTCATGCAGAAATCTGATGCTATGTTATCTACAAAACATAAGATAATCAACTTTTTTTTTTCTCAAGACACAACCGATTATCTGTATCACCTACTCTATCAGTCACTAAATTCTTTAGGCCTGAGCCTTTAGAAACATGAAGGCAAGGTGATTAGACAGAAAATCTTTAGTATACTGGTATGCTACTAAAATGTGATGGAAATAGACAAATCATTTTCAATACTAAGTTTTAACACATATGACTTTTTACCTACCAGAAAAAAAACCCTGTTTTGCTGACCACTTTTCTGCAAATCTATTCACAAATCACAGAGTCCTTTGACCAGAACTTTCTTTCAAAGCAAACTTAACATTTGTAGATAATAGTCTAAGAAACTGCCCACTACTTGAACTGGACACTATCAAAAAGAACAAGAACAAACAACTGCATTATACACCAATCACAATAAATGTCTTCGAAAGGGTTTCAAAATGCCTCTGTTTAGCAAGAACATTTTAAGAAATTAAGAAGTTGCCAGGTAAAAATCTAAATAAAAATTCTCCATAACTGAACAAAAACAAAAAAAAACCCTTTCAGCACATAAAAATCTAAATAAACATTTTCCATAACTGAACAAAAAAAAAACCCTTTCAGAACATAAAAATCTAAATAAACATTTTCCATAACTGAACAAAAAAAACCCTTTCAGAACATAAAAATCTAAATACAAATTCTCCATAACTGAACAAAAAAAAAAAAAACCCTTTCAGCACAGATAATCAATCATATGTTGCTACATTTATGGGTACAGACTTTTGTAGATAATGGATTATTTATTAACACAAGCTTAAAAGGAGAAATAAATGAAATAAAACATACAAACCCGCACATGCTATCTGATCTGCCACAGCTGTACACACCCTCATTACACATAATGACCAAAACATCAGACAGCCAACTATCTCTGTTTCAGACTATGGGTACCAAGGCCTTCAGATACAGAAACTCAGAGAGGCATGCAAACTCAAACCAAACTCAAACCAGGTCAAACCAAATCACAGCACACGGCATACACCACAATGCACCAAATCGATCAGATCACAGCACAAGACCAACACTACACAAACTCCACTTCTCTACACGGCCGACCACCACGCTCCATTCAAAAGAAACATAGCACACAGGCTGACAGTGTACAGAAGACACAGAACGATAGGCTTCATAACATAGCACACAGGCTGACAGTGTACAGAAGACACAGAACGATAGGCTTCATAACATAGCACACAGGCTGACAGTGTACAGAAGACACAGAACCATAGGCTTCATAACATACTGGAGCAAGAAATCAAATTATTTATGCCTTTTTTGAAAAAAAAAAAAAAAAAAAAAGCCTCTTTAACACATTGCATGAGTGAGGCCCTTGCCTCTGACAGATAATGGATATTATTTCCCAGACAGTCTTCTTCTTTCTGTAGCATGCAGAATGGTCCCTTTGTTTCTTAGAAATGCTGGGTTTGGTGATGAGGCAGGGACAGCAGATTTGGCCAGCAACCTACGCTGCTCACCCTGCTGATGAAGAAGGAGGGCGACAGTTTTCTTTAAGCCTTCTGTGAGACAAGAGAAATAAAGGGAAAAGGCAGACCCAAGAGCTTAGCTCCCCCTGTTTGGACAGAAGGGTTGAAAGATAATAAAACAACAAAGAACTTACAGAATGTTGATAAAAACAAAAAGGTCTCTGAAGTTTTTACGAAACATAAAAAGCAAAGGAAATATTTGTCTTCGTCATTTGGTGACTTTGTGTTCATTTGTTACTGTGAGAGAGCTTTCGCTTGAAGATGTGTTTATCCCCCATTCTGTTGTCAAAGGCAGAGCATGCTGGATGGACGTGTTCGTGGTCCTTAGCTCTGTGAGCATCAACACAGCCTAATGTACCTGGTGTTCACCATGCCAGGGAGACAGGGAGGGGACGAGGACATGGCAGTTCAGGGCTGTGTTGACCAAGGCAGCCATAGTCTCTAACAAAGTAGTGGCCATGTTCTTGGAAAGTATAACTTGGCACATCAAAGAACAGTATAGAATTAAACTTTTTTTTGCATGAAACAAGATAGGCTAACATTTATAAAAAAGCCTTTCTCATGTGAGGAATAAAGATAACTACAATATAGATCCATAATATAAACTCCTCATCTCTTTTTAAGAACATATGTTGTGCCTTGCAGAGCGACAGGTTTAAACAAAAACATCTCCACCTCTTATCAACCACCATTTGAATGAACGCTCTCAAGAACCCTCGGGAAGAAAGTCACTGCACTGATCATGCAACTATCACACTTGCCAAGTGTAATTACTGGCAAAAAACAGCTGGCATTAACCTAAGTTGATTGGGGGAAAAAAAACCCAAGCTGAGTTAAAACACTGGCGGCGACTTTAGACATGCCTGTGTTCTGTATAAAACTCATGGGCAAAAAATGTTTGGCATTGAAGTGAAAGCCCAGGCAAGAAACAGCACCTGTATGTCAACAGTAGGAATGGAGAAGAAGCCCCAAGGAACAGGCAGCCTGACTCCAGAGTCAGTCTTCTTCACCAGCATTTCTACCCCATGCACTACGTAGCAACATCAGTATAACACCATGTTAGTGACCAGGTTGGTGCATTACACTATCTAACCCTATTACCTCCCTTGAAAACCAGGCCACAGCATGATGCATCCCCAATCATGAAGGCAGTGGGACATGCACTGATCCCTGCAGACAGGTTCAGAGAAATTCACCACCTTAAAAACACAGCACACTCCAAAATCAACAGGTGTGGACTAAAAATAGCCCTCGCACTGATGTGTGCAACCCACAAAGGGAAACAACTGATCTCCCCATCATGCTTCTGTCACCCAATGTGATTCCTATCCAAGATTCACATCATCGATCGCTTTTTGGCTACACCTAAGTCTAAAGCAAACACCAGGATATCGCACAAAACTGACCACTCACAAGATCCACAATCAAAACCAAACGAACTCAAAATTAGTTCAAATGTGCACAAAACCAACAGCAAGGCCAGGTTCATCAACAAGTCTTCTGTTTCTGATCAAAGTTACCCTGCCATCCTGCGCTGGTGAAAAACAAACAACAACAAAACTTTCTGCTCCTGATAAACGTTGCTGTATGAATCCTGTGCAACAGGCCAACACTTCACTTATTCCTGATAAAAATGACTCTATACTCCTATCACAATATTTCTTTTAATTGTAGTGTTTATCACTATTTTTATACAATGAACAAGAAATTCATCATGTGGATTGCAAACTTCATTCCTGTTTCCAGAGCTTTTACAGGCTTATACAGGCAATTCCCTGCCTGTGTGCCTTCTTCTCTCTGCAAGCTAGCAAGGACCACTGGGTCTTTTCCAGATCACGCTTTTTTTTTTTTTTGATGACAAGTTATTATTCACTGATTATTCAGAATTTCTCATATCCTCAAATGGCCCACCGACAGACTCTAAAAACAAATGTAAGTAAATCGCATAAATGCAGTTACACAATTTGCAGTTGATACCGATACACGACACTATTAAAAAAGAACACACACACACACATCTTGATGATTCTTTTTACATCTGCTGTTAAACCTGACCAAGCTGGAAAACTCAAGAGACGGAAAAATAAAGCAGAAAAAAAACAAACTACAACAGTGCAGACTTGAGCTAGAGATGTGACTAGAGAAGGTTGCCATGGTGACTCAAAACAAGGGCATCCACTCCAGCACTTCCCCTCCTTTCTTACCGGGTCTAGCTGGGGGCAGGCACTGTTTCTGGCTAAATAATCCATGGAGTTACAACTCAAAGGTGACAAACGGTTGGAAAATAGTGAGGTCTAACCAAACACTCTGGTGCACTCTGCCATGCACTGAAACGACTGGGAAAAAAAAATCTTTGTAACAAAGGGAACAAACTCAAGTTGGACACCTGCATCTACATTTCTCAACTGACTCCAAAACAAATGTCTAAATATTTCGATCTTGGTTACTGACGCATAAACTGAATAATGATGGTCACTTGATTTTCCCTCACAAATATTAAAAATACACAAATCTTTTATGCTAATATGGACCAGTATATGTGCAAAAAAAAAAAAAAAGTTAAAAGGTGTAACAGTTGGAATTATGAGAATTAACCAATTGAACATCGAGTAAGCATGATGCAATACCTTGTAACTATAACCAAACTGAAAAACACCCAACCATATGCAGTCATGATCTTCTTTTCATCACTCGCTCACACACACACACACACACACAGATACAGCTAGACTAACAAACACATCTATTCAATCTTCACTGCTAGTTTCATAACCATATGCATCAGTCCAGGTCATCCACAGGCTACTTCAGGTGAAGAATCTCACCTTGGACACACATACACCACAGGAGAAAACTGAAATTCAGATTTAATAGCTGTCTCCTGGACACGCTCAAACAACACTAATGATGCCCCTTTCATCGATTAACCACAAGCACTACCTTCAATAACAAACAGGCTGAATTCATCAAAACCACCAGCCTTCCCCTCCCCCACCCCTAACTAGCTCTGGCGGTTACCGACAGGTCACCAGACAACAAACAGCCTACAGTTTCACTGGGCACTGCACAGCACAGCCTCCAGCAGCCCTGTCTACTGTTTAGCGGCCAGACAGAAAGGAGAGGGAGGCAGGAGGAGGATTACCAGGTGAGGCACCACCACAGGCGGGGGAAAGGTCAGCGGTGAGCACACCAGCAGCCACATGCAAAGCCGACGACTCCTCACCCCCACTGCCGCCACCACCTACGTTATTCAGGGTGCTCAGGGAGTCCGAGCGCCGGGAGGCGGCGGAGATGCTGCCCTGGGAGCGCGAGGGGGACACCATGGAGGCGCTCTCCAGCACCTCGTCCTCGTCGGAGAGCGGCGCGTCCTGCAGGAAGTTGGAGGGCACCAGGCCGCGCACGCCGTTCAGCTCCCCCATGTAGAACCCGTCCTCGTCCATCTCCCCGGTGATGAAGATGATGTCCCCTTGCTTGAAGGCCAGCTCCAGCTAGGGAAACAGATCGTTGAACAAATCAGGAATACGTATGGAAAAAACCACTAACAAGCAAGAGTCTCCAGCTGGTTATAATCAACATACAATCATTTGCTTTTCTTTGAACACTGCTAGATCAAGATGCATGCATGAAATGAAATAATAAAAAAAAAACAAAGTTTGGTAAATGAAGAAGTGAAACCAAAGCAAAATATAAAGGATTTGTTAAAAAAAAAGGAATAAATAAATAAACTGCAACAGACTATAATTAAGAAAGCATTCTTTGGCAGGTTCTAATTCACCATTCTGGCAATCTAATATTTAGCCCCTATTGTATTAGCTATCTTTAGATGTGTGCAAATTTCAAGCAAACATCAGGGAAATAGTCAGCCACACCTCCTCTGACAATAAATCACACCCTCTTTGAAGCAGGTTATTAGGAAAAGTCCTTCAAGTCACTGGGAACAAAAATCTAACTGACATTGTCTCTCTGCTTGACCCTTGATTACTTTGATCATTACCACTTTATAAACTTCCTTTGGTTCAGACATGGTGATGAAATCTGCCCACATTCCTTCCACAAGGTGAGAGAGAGAGAGAGAGAGTGTGTGTGTGTGTGTGTGTGTGTGTGTGAGTGTGTGTGTGTGTGTGTGTGTGTGTGTGTGTGTGTGTGTGTGTGTATGTGTGTGTGTGAGTGTGAGTGTGCACAATGTGTGTGAGTGTGCATGTATGTGTGTGTGGGCGCATGCATGTGCATCAGTGTGTAATTCATTACACAAGCCTTTCTTAGGAAATGCAGAGAAGCGTGTGCAAGCGCACGTACACACATACACATACACATACACACACACGCACGCGCGCACACACACACGCACATACACACACACACACACACGCACACACACACACACACACACACACACGCACACACACACACGTTGACAAACACATACGTACACACACACACACACACACACACACACACACACTTCCCACACACACATACACATACTTGCACAAAACCTACTCCCACAAAGAAAGAGAGACAGAGAGAGCAAGAAAGGGGAAGGGGGGAAACAGCCAGCCAGCCAGCAGAGAAAAGCATACCTCAGAGTCCACATTGGGGGACAACTCCTGAGGGTCATAGTCATACAAGGCCACGGTGCGACGTGTGGGGCCAGAGGCGGGTCGTGGGGCCACACCATTGGGCGTCAAGTGGCCGTCGCTCTTCATTTTGCCGTCTGTGCATCAACACGACTCCATCAATGCATCGCTATGTATGATTCCCAATGTTCTGCTCAAACTGCCTTGTTGTGTTCAACTGTTAGCAGTTACAGTAACCTATCAGAGTATGATGCCTTTCAGTGCATTATTTTTCAGACATCATAGCTGCTGACATTCTGGAATCATAATTTGGGAACCAGGAGTTGAACAGGGGTAGGGGCAGTTCGGCTTTTGACTGAAACCATTTCTTACCCCCCTTATGTTTCAGTTGACACATGTGGGTTTGAAAAAGAACAGGCATTTTCCATACATATAATGGCCAACATCCACATAACGTCATTTGGGCTTTATGCTGCAATGCTTTATCATCCATATAAAAAAAATAGCTCCCCCCAAATCCCGCATTTTAGACCAAATTAAGAATTCTGGATTTTTTTCTCACTAAATTTGGGATCTGGGAATATTTCCTGACCAGGGGAAATTACATAGACATTGGGGAGTTGGCAGCTATGCAAGACCCTTGACTGCAACACACATAACATGTGAGCACAAATGCTCACTGAACAGATGCTTGGCACATATATACACATAAGCACTCAAAAGGTCTACCAGCTTCAGTTCTGTAAAGACTGTCACTGCCTGTTGATGATTTTACCTTTGTTACATCCATCTGCCAAGTTGAAAATGATGAAAAGAATGGAAGATTTTTGTTGACAGTGGCCAACAGAATGGATGATTTGGGTTTTTTAATTCATTCAACGCCCATCTTGTGCCGAATATGACAAGACAAGTGGTTGCTTGTGCTCCATTTTTTGTTCCCAGTGTTGTTTATCTTGCCTGAAGAAGTTAATTAGCAGAGTTATTTCAAATACCTTTTAAAATTTGCATAAATTATCTGTGTACACAGACGTGCTCATATGCACACAAGCATCCACGCACATCAAAGTGCACACACAGACACACACGCACATGCACACACACACACACACACATCCCACATGTCCATCCCACCTGTTGAGCTGCTCTGCTGCACGTTGGTCTGGTTCTCCTTCAGGAGCTGTTCCACCAGCTCCGGGTCATCGATGTGGATCTCAGACACCATGTTACACGGAATATAACCCTCCCGCCCATCCGCCTCCCCCCGGAAGAAGCCGTCCACGTCTTTCTCCCCGTACACCTTCAGTATCTGTCCCTCCCTGAAGGGCAGCTCCTCCTCCACACAGTCCACGTTGGGCGACATGGTCATGGGGTCATAGTCAAACAAGGCAATGAACAACCGCACAGTGGAGTCATCGATCACTGGCGTCATCTCTTCTGTTATCGAGTCTCTGTCGTTCGCCTCCTCTGTTTCAGAGGGCGTGCGGCGGGCGGGTTTAGGCGGGGCGCTCTCCAGGGCGGAGAGCTTTTCTTCCTGGAGTCGTTCCTCTTTGACTCTGCGGGACGGAGAGCTGCGTGTGGGGCCGTGGTGGCTCGGAGAGCTGCGTGTGGGGCCGTGGTGGCTCTGCCTGACCCGGTCGCTGTGCGACGTTTCTGGAATCTCTCGGCTTTCCACCGTCTGCCCGCGGGACTCTGGGGCGCTGCACGCTGCTTTCCTTGTTCCACGCTGCGGAAGGCGGAGGGTTCGTCCCTGAGGAGCGATATCGTTGGTGAGGGGGTCATGGCCTGACATGGGTTTTTCCACCCCGTCCTCCAGGGATCTTTGTCGCTGCTGCTGTCGTTTCATGGACGTGACTTCTGCTGGCGGAGTGGGTCGATGGTGACTGCCGTCGACGTCCTCCTCAAAGGAACCTCCCGCTCCGTGCTGCTGTCACGAGTGATTTCTGCACAACAGGGGGCATCTGGGGATGATCATGAGGTTAGAGAGAAAATGAAAGACACAGAAAGGCGAAAGATTCATAGGACAGACAAAGATAGGAATAATGGAAAACACACACCACACACAAAAGAAAAAGGAAAAAGATCTACAGGAGAGAGGAAGAGAGAGAGCGTGAAGGTGAGAGAGAGAGAGAGAGAGAGAGAGAGAGAGAGAGAGAGAGAGAGAGAGAGAGAGAGAGAGAATGAGAGAGAGAGAGATGGACAGACAGACAGACGACAATCAGACAGAGAGAGAAACAAAGTGAGCGAGACAGAGACAGACAACTAGAGAGAGGGAGGGAGAGAGAGAGAGAATGAGAGAGAGAGAGAGAGAGACAGACAGACACAGAGAGATGAAAAGACAGAGAGAAAGGCATAGGAGAGAGAGTGTGACAAAGAAACAGGCAGAAAAGAACAGAGAACTTGCACACACACACACACACTCACACACACACACACTCACACATACACACACACACACAACACATACACACAACACACACACACTCACACACACCACACACACACACACACCACACTCACACACACACACACACACACACACACACACACACACACACACACTCACCACACACGCACACACACACACACACACACACACACACACACACACACACTCACACACACACACACCTACACGCACACACGCACACGCACACACACACATACACACCACACAACACACACACACACACACACACACACACACACACATACACACACTCACACACATACACACACACACACACATACACACACACACACACACACACACACACTCACACACACACTCACACACACACACACACACACAAAACATACACACACACACACACACACACACACACACACACACAGCCACAGAAACACTCCATGGCTCACACAGCCCCCCTGTCCGTCTCACCGATGGCAGGAACGATCATGGGCGTCGTCAGCAGGCCGTCTTTCTGGGACGGGTCTGGCTTCTGGCCGTGGAACTGCTTGACCCCAAACACCGCCTCCTTCTCCCCCGACGCCTGCCCCACCGAGGGCGACACCTTGCGGGGCACAGGCTTGGGAGACTTTCGGGTCTTCTCCGCCTGTTGTTGAGAAGGGAGGGTGGTATTTTAGCATAACTCAGCGTACATCTAATCAAACAAACAGGTACGTCCATTCCAAGATATTCTTTTCAATTCCTGCCCTTTCTAAGATAGGTGGGGGAAAAAAATAATTACCGCTCTGGCGACTGTCTTTTCAGTTCTCTGGCATGTGTTGAAAAACTTATGGCAAGTGTATCGCGACAACTCTTCATCTTTGTTCTACCGCTGCTCCTGAGTCTGATTCTGTCTGACTGTGGGACTTGACATTCATAGTCTTCACCCCTCTGCTCAGAGAACAGTTCCATTCAGAGTTCAGGCTGGGCCCATGCCACCTGTGACCATGAGCAACCATGCACTGACAAGGACGACTGATCTCTCACAAACACACTGGATCGTTTTGGATGCTCATGCACTTGTGGAGACTCAATGTGCTGGTGGACCTGCCGATATATGGGACATGTAAAAAAAAAAAAATCTCTGCTCTTACCCCCCAGCCATGGCCAGGATCCAAACCACTGACCTCAGACCGTGAGGTTGCACAAGTAATGCATGAACCACTGAGCAGGTGCTCTCCTCACTATCCAGAGTGCACCATGTGACCAAGAGTGGCCGTGGACAGCTGCACAGCCCTCATCAACCTCACACAGTTCTCACTCAGTCAGCATGGTCTTCCTACAACTCTGAACAAGTCAGGTCTACTGGCAGTGTCTACAAACTCCATCAAATCACGTCACTGACACTCTTCCTACAAACTTGAAGAAAAAAAGTCATTGATAAAACTCCTACAAACTTGAAAAAAAAAGTCATTGATAATACTCCTACAAACTTGAAAAAAAAAGGTCACTGATAATACTCCTACAAACCTGAAAAAAGGTCATTGATAATACTCCTGCAAACTTGAAAAAAGGTCATTGATAATACTCCTACAAATTTGAAAAAAGGTCACTGATAATACTCCTACAAACTTGGGGGAAAATCAGGTCACTGATAATACTCCTACAAACTTGAAAAAAAAAGGTCATTGATAATACTCCTACAAACCTGAAAAAAGGTCATTGATAATACTCCTACAAACTTGAAAAAGGTCAGGTCACTGATAATACTCCTACAAACTTGAAAATATAAGGTCACTGATAATACTCCTACAAACTTGAAGAAAAAAAAATCAGGTCACTGATAATACTCCTACAAAGTTGGAAAAAAAAATCAGGTCATTGATGATATTCCTATAAACTTGAAAAAAAAAGAAAAGAAAAAAAGCAGGTCCACTAACAATAATCCTACAAACTTGAACAAATCAGGTCACTGACATTTTTGCAATTTTATAGAAATTAGGTCATTGACGATATTCCTACAAACTTGAACCAATTACATCTATCCATAATTCTCTTCTAGAATAAAATAGAAAATAGTACTAATCAAACTGCATCATAACAACATCTAGCACCAAAAAAGTCTGAAAGAAAGTTAACACTATTCCACTACACAACAGCATATGTTTTAAATCAAAACAATACAAGTAACTCAGAACCAGAAAACAATGCAAATTAACTTTAACTTCCTTTAAAAAAATTAAAAGTCAAAGATCCTTGTCAACTGTTCACATGTGTACATCACATTGCATTCAACTGCCCATTCGAAAAAAAAAAAAAAAAAAAAGGCTGTCTATAGTTAATTCTGCATTACAATATAAAGTCTAGAGTCAGATTTGTTAGAACTGCTATTCACTTGGTGGAATGGTGTTATAGCATTAATGTGCTACAAGCACCAGCAAACTGAACCCAAAGCACAAACGAAACAATAACATGCCAAAAGTATGACCTGAAAGCACAACAAACCTTCAGACAATAAATGAAGAAAAGAGCCAGAAAGAAAAGTAAAAAAAAAAAAACAGCAAACAAAACCAAGAAGATAAAAATGAGAAAAGAAAAAGAAGCCACCTGTAGAGAAAAAAGAAAAAAAACAGAAAGAAAGCAAATCAAAATGTAAAAACAAGGAAATCAAAGTAATGGTCTATAAAACTGGTCATCTCATAGCTGAATACCTGAGCTTCGTTTCCTTTTTTTCTCTTTCATTTGCTAACTCCCTTTATTTACATATTCATTATTCTATGTACTTAATCATTTGCTTTCAACATCCTTCACATCTTAACCTTCAAAAATCCCATTTCAGGCCAAAACCCATTACACTAGTATCCTTCTATACACTTTAAAACAAAATGTAAAGTGAACCGCAGAACGCTAGAAGAACACAAAAGTGGGCACCTATTCTTCAGACTGCTAACACTTGACAGACTTACACAGATAAAACAGGGTTCACTGTGTCCTAGCAATCAACATTTTAAGGACTTTTTCCAATCTTTTTTCAAGATCATTGTTTCTCTAAAGTATTGATATAAAGCACTAAACACAAATATCGTATATATTCTGAAACACGTCATGATTTATTGAATAATGACGTAGCATTCACATACTATGTACATCTACAATAACAGTTAGCCCAGCTTTGCCACGGATACTTACAGGTAAATAAAATCTCAAGAATACATTCTTAATTCTGTGAACAATGTCTGTCTTCATCTTTTTAGGACAGACAAAAATAATAAAAGTCAGTGGGCGATAACGAATCTTCAGGCTTTCCCATCACCTCCGTACAAAAGTCAGTCCAGGACTTTTTCAGCATCTCAATATCAAAGTGCAACAGCAAAGGACTTTTCAACCACCTCCTCACAAAAAGTCAAAGACTTTTTGAGTACCTCAGGATGAAAGTCCGACAGTCAAGGACTTTTCAAACACATCTAGACAAAAGTTTTATAGAAAACCTTTTGAAGAACCTCCAAGTAAAAGCCCAACTGCTAAAGACTTTCAAGGACACAACATAAACTCTGTGAAATAAAATATATTGTAAATTCACTGGCTGTGCAGTTTATGATCTGGCTGCAGAATGGCATTCACCATCCAATATGTCTTTTGTCTCATCACGCAGGCACGCATTTAAACAGGGCTACCCAGAGCCAACCTTCAGCGGAACAACATTTGCGATAGAATGCCTGCGATGTACTGCTAATGTGTGATATCAGAAATATCACTGTGACTGAGGAGTTCTGACCTGTCTTCACTACACCACATGTTACACATGTTTGAATAAAATCAAGTTTATGATGGTACATATGCACTTGGTGTAAGTAAGAAAAAAACACAACAGTTACAGTAACATCACAGTTATTATGATATGTTTGTGTTCAATAACGGCCAAACTTGAGACGCTTCGGTAGAACTGATGTAATGCTACACTTGAGACCTTTCATACTTGCAGTTGATGTTATCCATTTCTGTCTGTAGTGTACAAGACAAACAAAATAAACAAAAGAACAAACAGATCAAATGTTCAGGAGTAATTTCCTACACCTCCCATACCCCCCCCCCCCCCCCCCTAATACACACACACACACAGATGAAACAAATACTTGACAATAAACAATGGAAAATACAAGTCTTAACTGTTCCTCTGAAAACCGCTGGAAATTCTTCTTCTATTATACATATCGAACAGAAAACAACAAATTGTGAAAAAAAAAGGATTAGGACACATAAGTGGAAGATGAAGTCTTCTACTGCTTTTCCATCGTCTCTGAATATAACATCATCTTTTTTCCTAAAATGCTCATCTTTTTATGAATGCTTTCAATATAGTGTTTCACAAGAGTTCAAACTGTTTTTTTTTCTTCTTTTTTTTCTTTCTCATCTTCTGCTCATTCACTATGGCCAGATTTTCTTATTTAACCTGTTTAAAACTGCATCCATAGAACCCAACGAGGGGCAAAAAGACTGAACTTCTTGATTCTCTCTTTCTAGACCTGTATATACCACCTGTCCTCTATCCGGGAAACTACACTGCCAGTTGAAAAAACAACAACTCAGGTTCCCTCTGTGGTGGCAAACATGACGCTGCACAGAATGAGCACAGAGTCTTCAATTCTGACAAGCTACAAAAAGCCGGAGTACTGACCTGAAGCCTCCAGCCCTGATGTGGCCCTTTGCGGTCGGCTGGGCTATAAGCAACATTATCTTATCTTACCTGAAGCCTCACGGGAACATGTTAGTGTGGAAAGCCCTGTCTCACCACCAATGTTGTCCATGGCAGCGCAGTTTTTTTTTTAGCCAGTCAATGCCAATGACTCTTCAGAACTAGAGTGTGTCTGTGCTTGGAAAGTTTGAATCAGACCTAAACTGGGTATCAAAGATCATGTACATCTATTTGCAGGCCAATGCATGCAGCAGTTTACATGGACATGTGTGAAAAATTCCCCATTTAACAACTACTCAACATACATACTTTCCTTCTTTTAATCCCAAGTTTGCAATGCTAGACAATACTCCAGACTGGACCAGACTGGGCCACTGGATGATACAGGTGCAGAGGACATTTCACCTAACATCCACTGCAGGTGATGCAGAGGGCATTTCACCTAACATCCACTGCAGGTGATGCAGTGGGCATTTCACCTATCATCCACTGCAGGTGATGCAGAGGGCATCTCACCTAAGATCCACTGCAGGTGATGCAGAGGGCATTTCACCTAACATCCACTGCAGGTGATGCAGAGGGCATTTCACCTAACATCCACTCCACCGAGAGGGATCCAGCTCATCTCCTTGAAAACGTTGTCTACCCCAGAACAGAGTCGCAGTCCCACCTGGAATCCTACCACCTCTCAACCTTTCGGACGTCACACAGGTTTTCTTCTCTCCCCTACCTAGTCCCAGCGTGCCAGATGCAGCTAGCAAGTATAAGCCCCTTCAAGTTGAGACCATGTGCGTGACTGTAAACTTTGAATATGCCATGCTTGGCGCAGAGCGCTGCTTTGTCACAGGGAGAAGCGACACCTGCACACCGGCTGTGGAAGTCCTCTCCCTTGCCCTAGCTCCTCTCCGCTCCCAGGTCTTTGCACCCCTTTCTCTCTCCCTCCATTCTCTCACCCCAGCAGTTCTCTCCCCATGCAATTCTGTCTGTGTTAAGGGCTGTCACCTAGATGGCTACCTTTTTGGCCAAATAAAAAGTGCCCCCAGGGCTGTCACCTAGATGGCTACCTTTTTGGCCAAATAAAAAGTGCCCCAAGGGCTGTCAACTAGATGGCTACCTTTCTGGCCAAATAAAAAGAGCCCTAAGGGCTGTCACCTAGATGGCTACCTTTTTGGCCAAATAAAAAGAGCCCCAAGGGCTGTCACCTAGATGGCTACCTTTTTGGCCAAATAAAAAGTGCCCCAAGGGCTGTCACCTAGATGGCTACCTTTTTGGCCAAATAAAAAGTGCCCCCACCACCACCCTTAAACCAAGCCTCCCATGTCACTCCAAGTTTGAGAACTTCATCTTCAACATTGCGAAAAATAGTCTGACAGTAACAAATGCAGAGAGAATGTAAAGATTATAGTAAAAAATATACATAACCTTGTCTACTGTATAGAAACAAGACACCTTTTGGTGAATCAAGTGAAATATTCTTTTCTTTTACCTTTTGCAAATGGTACGTTTAAAAAAAAATGTGTGTGTGAGAACAGTGATGTGCAAACAGGTTCTGCGTTATCATCTGATGCTGAATACAATGACATGGCTGTGAACATGACACCGGTGCTCCTGAACACAGCGTACACGATGTGTCCTGACTGACTGATCTCAAGCATACATTCATGCAGAGGTTAGGCTCTGTTAGTCAGGGTTCTTCATCAACATGTCAGTACCTTCTTGTCTGCAGCCCATTGAAACAACATACAAAACACACAGTTTACCATTATGGTTTTAACACCTAGACAAATGATCACAACATTACAATATACTGCAGGCATTTGCTCTGGAAAAAAAATTAACTTCAAAGTCCACATCCAAATGCAGCTAGCTTGCAGGAAACATTGTGCTTTTATCTCACACTCCCCTACCCCACCTCCCAATCCAGCCCCTCCCCCCAATCCAGCCCCTCCCAACCCAAAATTGAGGGTTAAACATAACAGATTACATATTTGTTATGTTACGTATTTTGAAAACAATGTACACAGAGAAAGATACCAACAAATCAAGAAATGTAAAATACACGTTAAGTCATACTTTGGAATCAGTTTCACACACAGGAAGTAACTAGGTTTAGATTCTAAGTCAGCAACAACATGTACATCTCAAGGTAATTTTGCATATTTATGAAAACAGCTTGACCTCAACCATTTAAAGCTAGTAATCTAACAGTTTGCTCAACAGTTGAGCATTAGAGAAAAAAGTTTCACGAAAACTGAAGTTTCTGACGCCAGCCCACTGACCAAACCATGTGCCCTCCATCATCTCATCTGGTTAATTTTTAGAACAGGTCGTTTGTCCTTTAAAAAAAAGGGGTGGGGGGGGAGGTTGAAAGTGGACCCGAGGAATTCCCAGCTCAGGCCGTGAAGAAGCCAATGTCTGAGGTTAAGGGACTGACAAAGGAGGAGTAGTTTCCCTTCAATGCCATGAGCTGAATCCCTATGCATTTCTTTGCCAGTTTGGCTCTTTGATCGGCCAAATCATTTCAAATTAAAAAACATCTACATGTGCATGTTCGTCCATGCTAAGCGCACTTGCATGTGCGTATGTGTGTGTGTGTGTGTATGTGTGTGTGTGTGTGTGTGTGTGTGTGTGTGTGTGTGTGTGTTGTGCCCCTGTCCCAATAAGGACTCTCTTCTGTCAAGCATTTGGCGTCCTCTGATGATCTTGCATCCTAAGAAGATCTGGACCATAAACACAAAGAGCTGCAAAATGGCCTTTTCAGTTCTGGAGGCAGCCCTTTGGAAATCTGAGATTTGTTTCATGAAAACTGACAACTTTCAAGACTTTGATTTCTTTCTCCTATATAGCAAAGAAATTAGGTAAGTCAATAAAAAGAAAATCACTTTCTTGTCCTCAAAAGGTATGTAAAACGAGACACTGTGTAATATTGTATCATCACAAGGCAGGCAACACAAAAAGGGTGTGTGTGTGTGTGTGTGTGTGTGGTGTGTGTGTGTGTGTGTGTGTGTGTGTGTGTGTGTGTGAAATTCAAGAATGACTGCTGTTTTGACTAGATCTATAACAGAACTGTTCTGTGTGTGTGTGTGTGTGTGTGTGTGTGTGTGTGAGTGTGTGAGTGTGTGTGTGAGTGTGTGTGTGTGTGTGTGTGTGTGTGTGTGTGTTGAAAGATAATGCAAGAAATTGTGTTATCTTAAATGTCAAAGCTGGAATAGATAAGACACCACTCCACAAGACCATTAACCCAATTCTAAAATTAGAAGTAAAAGAATCAAACACACTCAAATTGCAACTGAGCAAAAAAAAAAAAAAAAAAAAAGAAGCTAAATAAAGAAAAAAACTAAATGAATGAATAACAGAAAATGGGAGCCCCCAACACATATATAACAAACAAAAAAACAGCACCAGCAAAAAAAAAAAAAAAAGTTAATAATTCAACCAATCAAATGCAACAAGAGAAAGGAGCCGCCCAGTCACCTGACTCGGCAAGTTAGCCACTGAGGAATCTCCATTCTGATTGGATTCGTCTCCACCCAACTCTTCTTCCACCTCCAGAATGTCAGATAGTTCTGAACTGCTACTTTCAGCGAATGGCTCGGCTATATGGGCCTCAATTTCAGGGCTCTGAGAGACGCAATACAGCAAGTTGGCAACAAACAACAGAAATGATTATCAGTTAAAAGAAATTAACAGAACAAGCTTCTAGACATATAAATAAAGGCAATGCCTACCAGGCTTTGTACGGATGTCTAAAGTACTTGGAACAAAAAAAAAAAAATTGAAAACATCAATAGGCATAGAAGAACTGCATTTGGTAACACATTGAACACAAAGCTGAAACAACAAACGTGTTGTGAACAAAAAACAAGACACAGCAACAACAGAAAGTTAATGACCAAAGTGTGGACAAAAGTCATGAGACTGGTGTTGAATAAAGGAACACCTGTCAAAGCACATCGATAGTCTGCAGTGCATGGCAATGCTCAATGTGTTGCACACCTCACTTTGACTGAACTATCCTCACAAACACTAAACCATACGATAATTACTATCATTATCACTGGCATACTGGCATAGCATAACCAAAATCTAAAACATCATCGATTAAACCATTTCTGAGATAAAGAAAACGTCTAAGTTAATTACAGTAATCTTACCCAAGAAGAGTATTCAAACAGACCCAAAGTCAAGACAAAGCGTTATAATGATGTGAAGACTTTTGACATAAAAACTTAGATGCCACTGATTAACATCTATTTTCTGCCCACACCTATGCAATACTTTGGCCATTTCTTTGTGACCTCTATGCTGTGAATTAAGAAAGGTACAAAACCAATACATAATTAGAAGAAAAAAAAAGTTCATCAAAATGTAAGAGTGGTTTAGCTTACTTGATCTCTTTCTTTTTGATACTCTTATTTTCAGATCATGCTATTGTAGCTATAGATTACAACAGACTTTCAGATCATGCTATTGTAGCTATAGATTACAACAGACTTTCAGATCATGCTATTGTAGCTATAGATTACTATGGACTGTCCACTGAAACTAGGTCAAGACTGGACGTCCAAAGTCTGCTTTTGTGGTAGCATTGCTTGAAAGTGATGGAAAATACTTGAATTCTGTGTGTGTGTGTGTGTGTGTGTGTGTGTGTGTGTGTGTGTGTGTGTGTGTGTGTGTGTGTGTGTGTGTGTGCGTGCGTGTGTGTGTGTGCGTGTGTGCGCATGCGTAGGTGTGTGCATGCATGCACACACAATCATGCAGGCATGTATGCAAGCTTGACAGACAAACAGAGAGAGTGGGAGGCTGATGCACATATCTGCTGTTGTCAAGGAAAGAGTTCACTTGCTTGCCAAGACAAACATGAGCTCATTACAAAAATGGATAGAGTTAAAAAAACAAACAAACAAAAAACAAGTGCACTGACACATGCTTTCCATCAACCATGGGGAAAGTTCACACCATGCAACTCCTCAAAGGCTGGAGAACGTCGTCTAACAGCTTCCCACCTCTAAACAGCAGTGACAGTGACAAAGCACAGTCTGAGCATGAACATCCTTTTCCACATAAGTACTCAATCGCTATGTTTCAGTTCCTTCAATGGAACGTTCTGCACATCATGTACTTGTGGAATACCAATGTGTTCTGCGAAAGAGCGCACATGCAGTGATAACTGGTTACAAAGAGCGACTCCCCCTTTCCTTTTCCCGCGTGTTACAAAGAGAATCTGTTAGAAACGGCCGTGATGGAAAGTGAAATTAAACAGGATGCTACACTTGAAAGTGGAAAATACATGCAGTTCTTTTTAACCCCGGTTAAAGCACAGACATGTTATCGTTCTTGGAAATGATGGTAGAAGCGTATGTTCAGTCATTTGTATACAGTCATTTTGCCTTCCAAAGCTTCCCATCTTTCAGTAGAAAGAAAACAGTGTTATGAATACATTTTGTTCAAGCATGAAGTTGTGTATCACAGAGCTAACATCAGGCAGAACATTCATGGCCCTCAAGAACACAGAACAGACACTGGTCACTAAAATATGAATTTGTGGCTACACTGTTGCAGAAATGGAGTTTTCTCTGAATTGGAAGTAAAGTGACATGCTTAGTGGATTTTTTCATTTGATATCTTCCTTTCACAGAAAATGGTCATCAGGACATTATCCTACACATAAAAACAACAAGTACCTATGTATTGTTCTAATGAATCAAAGTAACAGTTTCACTGTATTAACAATCCATTTCATTGAAACAAATGACCAAGACACTGCAAGATCTAGAATATACCTTTTTGTACAAATTCATGAGCAGAAAACTATTCTTTTAAACAGACCAAAGACAAGTCAAATGCCAAGGCGACATAAGAATGTAACAAACTAATATGGTCTCTATATTGCTAAAAATCATTCAAAACATTAAGTCACTGCAAATTATCTCTTCAATTAAAAACACAAAAATAACATGCACGAAAAAGTCAAACTGCCAAGCAAAACAAATTCTGAAAATACAAGTAACCTGATAAAGTAATTAAAGCAAACAATGGCTAAATTAAGATAAACAAATGAATAGAAATAGACTAAATAAATGAAAGGAGTTTAATACGAATATCAAATAAAATTCTAAAGCAAGCAGATTTACCAGTTAAGTATGTATATGACTTCATGTTACATCTTGTTTTAGAGTATCTTATGGTTATTTATATATAAATTATCATTTTGTGTGTGTGTGTGGTGTGTGTGTGTGTGACTGTGTGTGTGTGTGTGCATGCAGGTAAGGTAAAAGAAAATTGATTTTTTAAAACATAATTTAAAAGCTAAGTTCAGGATAAAAAAGCATCCCCCATGAATAATCGTAAAATGTTTTGATGTGTGTGTGTGTGTGTGTGTGTGTGTGTGTGTATGTGTGTGTGTGTGTGTGTGTGTGTGTGTGTGTGTGTGTGTGTGTGTGTGTGTGTGTGCATGCAGGTAAGGTAAAAGAAAATTGATTTTTTAAAACATAATTTAAAAGCTAAGTTCAGGATAAAAAAGCATCCCCCATGAATAATCGTAAAATGTTTTGATGTGTGTGTGTGTGTGTGTGTGTGTGTGTGTGTGTGTGTACGTGTGCATGTGCATGCGCACGCATGTGCATGCTTGCATGCGTGTGTGCATGTGTTTAGTATGTGATATTTGTGTGTGTGTGTTTTTTCTAAGTTGACATTCTGTCATACTGTTTTCTCAAATGTCAGTAGACCAAACGGTTAACCCAACAATAAATTGGTTTCAGCCAGAGTGTGTGTGTGTGTGTGTGTGTGTGTGTGTGTGCGCGCGCGTGTGCGTGCATGCATGAATGCATGTGTGTGTGCGCAAATTCATGTTGCTGGTACACTCTCTGTGTCTACATACATTCTAATGTGTGCACAAAATTAGACATGGATCTGACACATGCATCTTTATACACATGTATACTGCATCGGTATCTTTTTTTAATTTTTTAATATAACAACGCAATCTGAGTAGACATTACACACACTACATTAACATACCAACACAAAGGTAGCTTGCTGTGGGAAGGGGTGAAGGGAAGGTTGGGGTGGACATAGCAAAAAGTCAGCTATGAATCAACTGAATCAAGGGTCAAGAGCTGACCGTAAGCAGTGCAACACTTATCGTTCAAGCTCAACTGTCTCGTTAACTTCTGTCTGGCTGGACTCATTAAAACACATCATCTTCATACATTGAATATTTCACATGTTTCACCTGCATCTTCTGCTCTAAAGAAACATGTATCCACACTAGGACATTTATCAGAAAACGTGTCAACGGGAAGCCAGTGCATGTGACGTGACACAAAAAGTGCAAGGAAGGAGATGGGGAAAGTGCTCGTGGGATGAGAGATTTCCACGGAGGCCGTGACTGACACACCAATACGCAAAACACACACAGACGCATGTAAACACACACACACACACACACACACACACACACTCACACACATTAACACTCACACACCAACACACACACACATCAACACACACACACATCAACACACACGCACACAGACAGTACGACCACTGGGACAGGCCTATACTGACTGGGCTCTCCACTTCCTGGAAGGCGGCTTCGATCTCTTCGTCCGTGTCGTGGGCCGGCTGTTCACCTCCGCCACTGCTGCCGCTCACTCTAGGAGACTACAGGAGGGAGACAGAACGATCCATTTCAGGAAAAAAAGAAAAGCATGCACAGAAGATCTCTGTGTGGGTACAGCCAAATCACTGTCAAACAGTTTCACAGGAAAAGTGGAAGAGAGAGAAGAAAGAGAGAGAGAGAGATGTAGACAGACAGACAGACAAACCGTTGTCATTGAAAAAAAAAAAGAAGGAAAAAAAGTCAAGTTCAACAAAGGACTAAAAAACAAAAACAAAAAACAAACGTTACTGACACCATTTCGTGCCGCAAACAAACGTGACCAAACCATGCAGCCGGACTTTTCCACCCCCACCCCTCCCCATCCCAAGGAGGAGTCTGTTCACTTGATCGAACTCCAAGGACACTTTCCTGCAATGTCATTCCCATGCACTGATCTGCACTTCCCATGCCAAGTCATGCATGAAGTGGCCAATTCTAACTCTGCAGTTAGCCAAAGTCTTCTTTACCTGGGAAAACAAAGCCGCCAGAATTCTTTCTCTTTCCCCCACCTCCCCCCCATCCCCCACCCTCAATTCTGGCCACTGATGTGTTAATCTGTTTTGATTGGCTATGCCAGTGGAAACTGGATTAATTTTCATTTTGCTATAGAGAGTGAGACAACTGCATGATTGACTGTATGGCTGACTGGTAGATTTGTTCCTAGACTAGACTTTCAGTTTGTAACAGTTTTTGGTTTCTTTTGTGTGTTGGACAGCTGTGGAATCTCATCTGTGTGTGTGTGTGTGTGTTTGTGCGTGCGCTAGCCAAAATAAAAGTGCAAGGGAAAACTTATTTTCTGTTGTTTTTTCTTTTCCCATGCAATGTCTAAACAAGTGCTTTTCCTTCCATCATGACTGTAAAGTGCAACACTATACAGAAATACATACTGTGATATCTCCTTCATTACTTATAATAATAATGATCATTCAGGCAAGTCCACGTGACTCTCAGGAGGGGGATGGGGGCAAGCTGCACTGAAAGCTGCCAACAAACAGCTGTTGACAGCGTCACAGACACGTTTGAACACTGTCCTGCAACTCGTCTGTCATCACTTTATATCACACGAAAAAACTCAAAGGTTAGTCAACATCACTAAACTAAGAAACAGTAAAATGCACAAGAAGGGGAGCAAAATGAAATGGAAAAAAAAAAGAACTGTTGCAGTGTGACATACAGTGGACGATTACCAGACAGGCACAGAATGCTAACCAATGAAGCACCACACGCCCACATCCACTGGTGAGGACAGCAGTCTAAACCAATGGAACTTGTTGCCATGCTCATGAAGGGAGACGATCCCAGGCTACACCCCTTCCCTTCAGATATGTTTGCAGTGACCTGTTCTTCTGCCAGTCTGGAACTAGTTCACGATCTCTCTTCCTCAAAATCAATGTGTCAAAGTGGCATTCCATGAGTTATGGGTTCCTCCATTTTTGCCAGCTGTTTTCTCTTTTATTATTTCCCACTGATGGTTTTTCTCTGTCTTTCTGATAAAACCATGAGAGCAAGGTCCTGGCTAAACTGAGCTTCCATGACAACTATACAGCAAATTAGTGAATCTTGATTTGTGTCTTGTAATTGATACTCCATTTGCATCGAATTTGCATCTCACAGGCCATATGTGATCTGGTGACTATTGATGTAAGCATTTTACTCAGTTATTTGGCAATGTCAGCTGAATTGTTAACTGTGTCTACATGGAACTTTTATGACTTGTGAGTTGACTTCAATGCAATGACAGCCCTGATATGGCCCTTTGCAGTCGGCTGGGCTACAAACAATATTACCTTACCTTACAGGGAATTCTGTTTCAGGATGTACATTCCATTTGAAGCTGGCATCTGATTTTGTGAATTGTCTTTACTTTGCCTCATTTACTGTTAGGACTGAACACTTTACACCAAGGCATATACACTACACAGTAGTGCCACATGCAGCATCACAAACATGCGATGTCATTTCTATACATGAAGAAGCTCCAAAAAATGGTGCTATCTCAACTAAAAAATAAGATGAATCACCTTGCTTTTGCATTCTGATATGTACAGGTTTAAAAATCGATACTATGGTCACCGGACTGTTGAGTTCTCACACCTTGAAGCTACCCTACTAACTGATGCATTACTTTAAGGTTCACCTGAAAAAAAAAAGTAAACTACATTTGTGTCTGCACTCCTTTGGAACCACGTTTCTGATGACTTGTGTGGTCTGGTTCACAACTACATTTTGCAGAACAGACTGACAAGAACAGAACATGGAGCAATCCACTGGCCATATGCTTCTCTGCTTCTTCAGCTACCTGGATTTTCCTCCTACAACATGCATTCAATCATCATGGAGCAGAATGAAATTGTAGTTTCAAACTATAAATGCCCCCCCCCCCCCCCCCCCCCCCCCCCCCAAGTCCCTCTCTTCCTCCAAAGCCCAAGATTCCTTGCATTCCAAGAGACAGGCACAGTCTGTCACCTTCACACACGGAGGTCTGCGACGTGGTCTTCGACTCAAACAGAACTGTGGACCAACCAGACCCTGTTCATGATTGCAGTCTTTTTACCCAAACACAAACCAACATGTGTCTACAGCATAAGCACAGCAGTCACAGATTGTTGCTTCCATGGAGTTTTGATGACCTCTCTACCAGGGAAATCCACTTTTCCCTGACCTTTTCACTGCTTTTTGATTGTAAATGATTAGACATCAAGAGGCTTGTGATTATCATGTGGACTGTGACTATGAGCATCTACATTTGTGTGCGAGTGTGTGTGTGTTCGTTCGTTCTTCAATTTAACGTCTATTCACATAAAGTGATTTTAGACAGAGTTAGGGAAATAGCATGTGTATGCATGCATGCGTGCGTGCGTGCATGCGTGCGTGCGTGTGTGTGCGCGTGTGTGTGTGTGTGTTGATGGACCGATAAGAGATTTGTTACGAGCAGTTAGCTATATATAGTGATTCATACTAAAATTCTTTACAACTAGGCTAAACATTAGCACAAAGCAAGTATTAAAACATAAAGGAGTACAGGATATCTGGTATAACCAAAATGTTAAGCGCTCATATCTATAGGAACACTTGTAACAAAAAAAGAGCCCATTGGACTAATCATCAAGGAATTAACAAAAGAAACAAGACCTTGTAAGTTCTGGAAAATACATGTGCCATCAAGTCGCAGGCAGTCAGGATTTTCTTTTTTGAAATATGCGCAGTGGAAAAGAAGATGCTGAGTTGTGAAACTTTCAACTGCTCCGCAGATGCAATTAAAATTTTTGCGGAATTTTGTACGGAAAGCGTTTTTTTCAAGTACGTTTGTGTTGGCCAATTGATAGGTAATCTTTCCAATTTTAGCCGCATTGCTAGAAGAAAAAGTAGCTGACTGGGATTTGTCACAGCAGAGCAGTTTGGAGTGAGGTAGATGTATTTTAATAAGAACCAAGTTTTTGTAGGCTTCATAAACCTTTTCAATACACGTCTTTTTTTAAGAGACCATATCCTTCGTATAAACACAGAGGAATGTTGATTTCTATGGATTCATCGGACTTTCGTGCTCCTTTTCTGGCAGCCCGGTCAGCCCACTCATTACCAGAAATCCCACAGTGAGACGGGATCCAGCAAAAATTCAACTGTTGTACCTCTTGATATAAGAATACTGACAAGATGTTTTATTTCTAAAATCACCTCACCTCGATTTTTTACAGCAATAGATTCAAGGCCTTGTAGGACAGATTTAGAATCCACACAGAAAAGTGCTTTGTAGATAGTAAGTGGAGTATCAACAAGAAAGTTAAGCGCCATTAGAATTGCCACCAGCTCAGCCGTGAAGATAGAATACCCCTTCCCGAGATGAAAAGATTTTTCAACTTTAAGGGTAGGAATAACAAAACCACTTCCAGCTTCTTCATTTAACAGTGATCCATCGGTGAAAACTTTAAGGTGGTGTGAATAATTACTATCGATATGAGATTTGGCAAGAGAGGACAATATATTATTGTTAACATTCTTTTGTAGATCAGTATATTTATAATCAAAACATGCGGTGTGCAATTCCCAATTTGGAATCGGGGATACAGGAAAACGATCAGCAATATTCTTGGGATCAATCTCAGCGTCTTTCAATAATTTTGAGGAATATGTCATTATAGTTGTATTAGATTTAATAGATCTAGCTCGCTTCGGGAAATGGAAATCTGATCGTAAAGCTAATTCATCTTTGCTTGAGTTCTGAACAGTGAGCTACGTAAGATGAATTTAGCACAGGCCAAGTTTCTATACTCGTCAAGGGGCAGAACTCCGGCTTCGTAATACGTTCCTGATGCACTGGCATGAAATGGGACACCTAGTGCGAGTCTAAATGCCTTGCAGTCTATGCTTTGCAACTTTTTAAGTAAGTAGTTTGGTGCGCTGAAGAACACTTCTTGTGCGTATGATAATTTTGATCTTACGAGAGATGTCGAAAGGTGTACTAAAGTTTGTGTATCTGCTCCCCAATTTTGTTTACTGATCACTTTAAGAAGATTAAGAGATTTGCTGGCTTCGTTGATATGTTCAATATGGTTGTTCCAAGTTAACTTTGAGGTAATATTTACTCCTAAAATTTTATCTCGGTGACATAATTCAATACATTGTTCATCATCATCATCATCATCATTCTCTTGCCCATGATGGGCATAGAGGAGAGATGAGAGACACTCTCGAAGCCAGGCACCGCCATCCAGCCCTGTCCTCTGCCTGTCGCATCAGCGTAGGGCCATCCATCCTGGTCCATTCTTTGATGCTGTCCATCCAGCATTTGGCTTGTCGTCCCCTTCGTCTGCCGCCTTCCAGCGTGCCCTGTATGACTGTTTTGGGCAGTGAATTGTGGCGTATGACATGCCCGAACCACGACAGCTTCCTCTTCTTGACTGTTGCCAAGAGGGGTTCTTGGGGGCCTGCAAGTGATGTTATTTGGCTCCTCACAAGGTCGTTTGTCTTCCGGTCTTGCCAAGAGATCCCGAGCAAGCGCCTGAAGCATTTAGTTTCAAATGTCTGGATTCTCTTGGTGGTCTCTGCTGTCATGGTCCAGCTTTCGCAGCCATACAGCAGGATGGACAGCACCAGGGACTTGTACAGCTTCATCTTTGTAGGAAAGCTGATCTCCCTGCTCTTCCAGATCTTGTTTAGCTTTGCCATTGCTGCTGTTGCGATCGCTAGTCTGGTCTTGATTTCTGTTGTAGAGCGACCGTCTTTGGTGAGAGTGGCGCCAAGGTATTTGAAAGCGCCCATTTCTTCAAGCTGTTGTCCGTTCATGTAGATTTCAGCATGGGTGTTGGTTGTGCTGTTGACCAGGACTTTGCTTTTTCTGTGCTCACTTCCATTCCATATGCACCTGCCCTTTCTTCCAGTCTCTTTGTCAGGTCTTGTAGTTCTTCGTTGCTGCCTCCCATCAGGTCGATGTCATCTGCGAACCTCAGATTATTGATGATTCTTCCTCCGATGGAGACAGTGGAGTGGAAGTCATGGAGGGTTTCACGCATGATATTTTCCAGGAAGAGATTGAACAGTACGGGAGATAGCAGGCAGCCTTGACGGACTCCAACTGTGGTCTTGAAGTAGTCCCCTATCTGGTTGTTGAGGAGGACTGCGCTGCTGGTGGTGTTATACAGCGCCTGGATGGTTTGGACGAGACCCTCCTCTATGCCAAACTTTCTGAGCACCTGCCACAGACCCTTGTGCCACACCCTGTCAAACGCTTTCCTAAAGTCAATGAAGTTGTGGAACAGGTCTCTCTGATGTTGCAGATGTTTCTCCATCAGTATCCGGCAGGTGAAGATCTGTTCTACTGTGCTTCTGCCTGCCCTGAATCCAGCTTGTTCTTCCGCCAGGTGTTCTTCCGCCTCTTTCTTCAGTCGATTCAAGATGACTCTGAGCATGATTTTACTGGTGTGGCTAATGAGACTTATTGTTCTGTAGTTCTGGCATTGGCGTAGATTTCCCTTTTTGGGCAGGGGGATGATGAGTGATTGAGTCCATTCTGTGGGCCACTGTTTTGTCTCCCAGATCTTCTGACAAATCGATGTTACTAGAGTGACCAATTCCTTCCCTCCATGTTTGAGCAGCTCTGCTGGAATATTGTCTGCTCCAGGTGATTTCCCTGCCGGAAGGCTGCCGATGGCTTCTTCCACTTCTTCTGTCATCACTGGTAGTGGTGAGGATTCCCTTGATGGTGTTGAGTCCCCCTCAAACAGACTGTCGTCTGGCTGTATACATTGTTATCTACCTTAAAAGTAGGAATATTGCAAACACTTCCACCAGCATCAAATAACATCATGTGGGTTTTTTCTGCCGATAAACTAAGGCCGTTTTCAAACATGAGTATTGCCATATTATCTAGGTCACGCTGATATGTTTTTTTTAATGAAATTGACAGATCTGACTGAAGTTTTCTTCTTTAAAGTTACGTTCATCCACATGCAAATATCGTCAGCGTATTGCACCAAGGAGCAGTTTTTAGATAAATGCTTTGGGAGATCGCATATCAGATATTAAAAAGTAGCGGAGCGATTACCGATCCCTGAGGAATGCCCATTTGTAAATATCTCTTGCTGGAATAAACATTTTGTATCTTTGCTTCTATACTTCTATTGGTCAGAAATGCTTTGATATAGTTATATACATGACCAGAAAGGCCAATGGTTTTCAATTTATATAAAAGTCTCTCATGCCAAACATGATCATACGCTTTTCTGACATCAAAGAAAGTGGCGAGGACATTTTTTCTTCGTGCAAATTGTTGTTTTACATGAGTCGTCAATTTTACCAGATGGTCTGTTGTTGATCTGCCTTTTCTAAAGCCTGCTTGTATAGCCGGAATTATACCACATTTCTCACAGTGATATACAAGCCTACTTAAAACAATTCTTTGCATTAACTTACACGTGTGAGAGGTGAGGGCAATCGGACGGTAACTATTTATGTTGGATCTAGGTTTGCCCTGCTTTAAGATCGGTACGACTACAGATTCTTTCCAAACAGAAGGGATACTTCCATCTTGCCAGCATTTCGTTATGATGTTATGAAGAAAAGATACAAAATTATCTGGCAGGTGTTTTAACATCTCATTCGAAAGAGCATCCAGACCAACTGATGTTTTTTTTGTTGGTAATAATATTATTGCATTTTTTAATTCCTGTAGAGTGATATCCGCGTTTAGATAATGGTCATTTTTTTCTTCTGGATCACAGTACATATCGTTATTCTTTGAGTTTTCCCTCATAGTTTTGCATTTATCAGAAAGGCTATTTGTGGAACTATTCTTTGCAAACAGATCTGCGAACGCCTCGGCTTTTTGAGCAGCAGTTGGAAATTGCTCATTTTCTAAAGTAACTGGATAAATTGTGTGTGTGTGTGTGTGTGTGTGTGTGTGTTGTGTGTGTGGGGTGTGTGTGTGTGTGTGTGAGAGTGAGTGAGAGAGAGAAATAATCTTTATTCTAGTGGGTAACTGAAGATGCTTTTTTCCACCTGGCCCTTGTCCCTTCAGGGACATAGGATTCTAACATAAAAGAGACAGATTGAGATAGATAAAGAGAGAGACACAGAGAGAGGGGGAGGGAAGTTTTCACACAGGTATAAGGACAGCTCTCCTAGAGGCTCCTGATGCCTTTTCATCCATGGACCAGGCCTCTTCTCAAACGGTTCCAGATGAGGTCTCACACATGTACCATGTGAATTCTCATACAGGTACCAGACCAGTTTTCACAAACTTATCTGGTCAACTCTCACACAGGCAGCAGGTGAGTTCTCACACAGGTACCATGTTAGATCTCACACAGGCATCAGATGAGTTATCACCTGTTATATTATGTTATGTTATATATATGTTATGTTATGTGTTATACCTGGTGAGTTGTCATATAGGTAGTTGATGAGTTCTCACATTGGTATCAGGAGAGTTCTCACACAGGTACCAAGTGAGTTCTTCCAAAGCTGTGAAGACAACAGGCCGGTTCTCAAACACAAGTCATATACCTGGCGAACTGTCTACAAGGATACCCATTGTGTTCTCTCACACACACACACAAGGTGCGCTCTCACCACGCAGACACCAGACGCCTTCTCACCTTCCTGGCACTGGCAGCCCGGACAGCCTCGGCAGCCACGGAGCGAGCGGTGGCGGCGGTGACCTCGCGGACCAGGTTGTGGGGCAGGAAGACGGTGATGGAGTCGGCAGACTCCAGCTGGTCCACGGTGCCGGTGCGCACGGTCAGCTGTTTGGGGACGCAGCCTCTGAAGTCCTCTCTGCCCAGCACCATGTGGTCATCTGGCAGCCACACAGCGCAGGTTATATGGGGCGTGGGGCATCCTCATTTGTGTCTGCCTGTTTATCGATCTGTCTATCCTTTGTGTGTGTGTGTGTGTGTGTGTGTGTGTGTGTGTGTGTGTGTGTGTGTGTGTGTGTGTGTGTGAGACTCTGTGTGTGTGTGTGTGTGTGTGTGTGTGTGTGTGTGTGTGTGTGTGTGTGTGTGTGTGTGAGACTCTGTGTGTGTGGTGAGTGTGTGTGTGTGTGCATGTGTGTGTGTGTGAGAGAGGGTGGGAGGTAGAGAGTGAGATAAGATAAGATAAGATAATGTTGCTTATAGCCCAGCCGACCGCAGAGGGCCACATCAGGGCTGTCACCATGTTAAAATCAACTCACCAGTCAAAAAACAAAAACAAAAAAAAAACCAACTTTCACACATCTCGTTAAGGTAGAGAGTGAGACCAGGGAGAGGGTGGGAGGTAGAGAGAGAGAGAGAGAGAGAGAGAGAGAGAGACAGAGAGAGAGAGAGAGAGAGAGAGAGAGAGAGAGAGAGAGAGTGTGAGTGTGTATGTGTGTGCATGCATGTGTGCAAGCATGCTTGCCAATGTGTATGTGTGTGAGTTTGTGTTGTGTGTGTGTGTGTGTGTGTGTGTGTGTGTGTGTGTGTGTGTGTGTGTGTGTGTGTGTGCATGTATGCATGCCTGTGTGTGTGTGTGTGTGAGTGTGCATGTGTGTGAGTGTGTGTATGTGTGCAGGAGGTGTGAGTGAGTGGTGTTCGTATGTATGCAAGTTCTGGTAAATTTCAGGTCAACAGCTGGAGCGGTTTTGTGTTTGTTTTTTCTCTGTTTCCTTTGCTTATCTGTTTATTTGTTCCATGTTAACTTGCTGCCTGCAGTGGCCTAGACATGAACGAATTACTCCAAACACAACACAAACAAATCATGTATAACTCACTTGTAGGTCCTTTGGCCTCTTTGATTCGATTCCCATCTGCATAAACAACGTAGCCTGTGACGACAGCACCATTAGAAAACCCTGAAGAATTGATGGTCACAGGCAGCCATGTTAACAGCAGAGTGCCCTCCCTTGGTCCCGCCTCCACCTGAACGTTCAGCGGCGGGTCTGGAACAGCTGTACAGGACACACAGAACAATGACAACCTCATCTGAAGCTATAGAGAACAATGAGAACGTGATCTGAAGCTATAGAGAACAATGAGAACGTGATCTGCAGCTATAGAGAACAATGAGAACCTGATCTGAAGCTATAGAGAACAATGAGAACCTGATCTGAAGCTATAGAGAACAATGAGAACCTGATCTGAAGCTGCTGACAATGAGTCATGCCTTAAGGAGTTAATGAGCATGACGAATTTTGGAGATGACCCATGGAACATGAGGGGGCAGGATACGTGTCTCGCCTTTCTCATACTCACCTTTGCCAGTGTCCCATTCGCTGACGCAGATTACTATATGCAAATAGTACCCGGCACCACATGGCATAAGAGAACTGTTCAGTTGTTTGGTCTGCCCTCTTAGGTAACAAATGTATGGCAGTTTCTTGCTGTCTGCTGTACAGTGAGGTTGGCTTACTGCCTGCACAAAGCCATTGACAACACATAGACCACAGTATATGTGCTCCAAGCTTGACAGATTAATACTACTGACCGTGCAGTGCAGCAAACAGACAGCCAACCAGCCAACAGATGTAGGTGGGAGAGCCAATGTAGGTGGGAGAGCCAATCAAATCAACAGGGAGTGGTGAATGCCTTCAACATGCCTGATGGAACTCCAGCCAGCGAAAGGCAAAGATACCGTAAAGTTCGGACTATAAGCCGCGACTTTTTTCCCCAGCTTTAAACCCTGCGGCTTAAACAACGATGCGGCTTATTTGCGGATTTTTCCGATTTCAGGAGCATCACACCCTCGTCTATTCTTAGCTTCTCTGTAACTCACCATATCGTGTTTACTGTTCACGAATTTTTTATTATACTTTTAACTACGATTTTCTGTGTAATCGTGTAATGGAATCAGTAACCCGTTCAGAAATACGGGAATCGACATAAGCCCATTACTGATATCTTTTTTCATCAGTTTGTCTTCTACAAAAATATGATCGCTTCGAACGGCGCAATGTGTTGGCCGTTTCCGACCTGTTTAATCTTGACTAACACTAGCTGAATTATGAACAAAATAACTAAGCACTGGCACGGTATTAAGCGAAATAAAACAATCGAATCGTTTCATTAATGTTCTGGTTTGTTATTATATGCGTTATCTTACCAAGTGCGTCTTGCAATTCAAAAACGATTAGCGCATTCAACTCGGTCATTGTCAGACCTTGGCTTCGATCCGCCATTGTTGAAATCGTGGACAGGGAGTGAAGGTTTGCATTTGATACCTTCGCTTTCATTGGCTTGTGCTTTCGAGTACTCAACCAATCGCTTAGCTTGATACACCAATGAATGCAGGAGAGAACTGCCTTTCTAGCGCATCGTTAATGCGTTGTTTTCTTCGGTATTTTTTTTAAAAGCAATGATGTTGGAAAGACAACACTTGTAAGAAGCCTCATAAAAACTTTGATTCTAATTGATTTAAAACACATCGTACTAAAAAAAAAATAAAAAAAAGGACTGAAGAAAAGCTGGAAACATGCTCTTGTATTCTGACCTATTTAAATGCCAATGAATGCAGTGAACACATTGTATGTGATGATTTTCGACACTATGTAAACTCAACGGTACTGATCCTGTGTCCTCTTGATCCATGGAAAACCTCATTTTTCTGTTCTGTCTGCCTCTTAATGTTAAACACTGTCTGACCGACCTATGGCTGAAGAACAAAGCAAAGTCTATTCATAAGGCACACGTCATTGTATTCTGAACACCCATGCAGACAAAGACACACGTCATTGTATTCTAAACACCCACGCAGACAGACAAACATATCAACTAATGCCATGTCCACCCATGTTTCATCAAAGAGTGGGTGTGTTGTTTTGTGACTTACCAAATGTGTGTCGTGCATAAGGACCGGTCAACATGTACTGACACATCTTCCATTCAAACTGTCTAACAAGATGTTATCGCTAACTCCACGGAACAGACCCACTCACCTCCTCCGGCCAGCGTTTTGAACTCGATGTTGCAGGACACCTTGTCCTGACTCCACTGGTGCCTTTCCCCGTAGGAGCGGGACAACGGTCTGGTGGTGATGGTCACCCGGTACACCGTGTTGGGAGCCAGCCCTGCAGGACATCACCACGGCGCCATATCACCAACAACACTACCTATGAGGAGGCTGAAACAAGCTGCAGCTTTTCTGACACCAAGCCAAACTACAAACGCACGACACAGGGTGCAAAGCAGTGCTTTTTGGAAGCACAGTACTTGACAGACAAGTGAATTCTTCAAGCCAAGGAATTTTTCAGACATTGCATTTCAGACATTGCAAATCAAAGACATGAAAAACGCCTCAAACAAGACTCCCTATATGGCTGTAGGACGGGCAATGGCTACGCAGACAAACAGATGTGACTTTGGCATTTCTGAATCACCATTCTGCCGTTGACAGCCGTCTGGGAGCAGAGTTTTGTCCCTTACTTTGTCTGCCATTTGTCATGTCTGAAAAAGAGGTCGTTGTTGATAATTCACGTGTCTGTTTTGCGTCATGTATTGAACAACTGTCACTCTGTACCCTGTTTTGTGTGTTCATCTGTAATACAGCTTCTTTACAGAAAACAGCCCTGATATGGCCCTTTGCAGTCGGTTGGGCTGTAAGCAACATAACCTTTCAGAAAACTGACCTGTTTTATTTCACATTCGAACATGGCATGCCAACATTCTGCACTCGCCTCTTTCTTCTTGCCATTTGATCCAAATCAGAATGCAACTGTTTCTAAATATACTTCCATAAAGCTGTTCCTGCAGTTGCTTTTCGTATGTCCTCCTGACCAAACACGGACCCGTTCTCTGGCAATCAGAATGCTATGATAGTTGAAAACTTTGGAACGGTTTCCTATATACGTCCATGAAGTGGCCAGCAAAGTGTCTCTTTAGCTTTCAGTATTCTCCTGTCCCTAACCCCACTTTTTTGTGCTGAAAATTCTTCTGATGAAAATCTGCAGAGATCCTAAACAATAAAAAAACAAAAAAGAAACCAAAATACAAACAAAAAAAGAATAGCAACTCAGAGAAATCGGACACAGTTGACATAACACTGACAATGCCAACAGTTACACACACCTTGTTCTGCTTTATCAGTTGCAAAGCTTCCTATTTGAGTTAATTAATTCGGTACTTGGCAGAACACATTTTAAGTATTAGGATGCAGCATGGAAAAAAAGCCTGACTTTACTTCTTCTTTTTTTCTCATAAAAAAAGAACAGGTTGAAAATTCTTTCATTCATTAAAATCCTCCTGAGGTGCAAAATCAACTGCATAAAACCAACAGACAAACATTATTACATCACTGCATCCGTTTGCATACTTTTAGCTATCAGTGGTCCCACTGAAGAAAAACCCAAAGTCACTAACTCTGAGGGAGTCCCCCTCCCTCAGGAAAACTGAAACTTGCTTTCAAACTGGAACTGTCTGCACACAAATCTGAGCAATGAGTGACACCCTATACACTTTTTTGTCCAACCTCAACATGACCATTTTTTGTTCAGCTTTCAATGTGCCATGTCTTGCCAGTACACCGTGTTAGAGAATGACCTTCATTTGCCTGCTATAAAATGACAACTGCCTGCTCTCGCAAAGAAATCGGTGAGATTTTGTGACGTCAGTGTCACCTGGTAGCATACCAAAAACATGACTACATCTCCATGAATTCTGCTGACCCCTGTCTTCTCCCCTGGTTTTTTTCTCCACTGAAATGCACCCATACTTTTTTTTAAAAGCAGAATCTCATTTCTACATTTGACTTACATCTGTGATTTGTGGAGTGGAAGCCATGGCTGTAGAACGCAAATACAACGATTTTCAGGGCTTCAAAATATGTGCCTGAAGATCTTGATTTTCCATGAAAAAAATGGACTAATTCCATCCTTAAAATACAGAGACATGATGGCATCAACTCTATTTCTTGCATTAATATTCTTCTTTTTTTTCATTCACAAAAGTGAAATCTAATCAGATGCTTCTGGTGTCAGCCCAGTGTTAAAATCATTTATGACTGGTTACACTGATGATTCTGGCATGAAGAACAGACAAACATGAAAGTGGACCAATTCCATTATTCGTGTAGATCAAGAAAATGGAACAATAACTTAAAAAAAAATTCTGACTCTTGGTCACCTGCATGTGCGAGTGTGATGTAAACATGTCCCCATACAGTTCCAGCAAAGGGATGTAACTCACAAATTAGTGCATGACTACAGGCAGCCAAGGGATGCAACTCACCAGTTAAGGTATGACTGCAGACGCCAGGCTGGACCATTTGGACCTCCCGGCCGTTCAGCAGGATGGCGTGGGGGTGGTTACTGTTGCCAGGCATCCAGCTGATGCAGGCCGAACTCTGCGTCACGTTGCGCACACCCACGTCGGACGGCACCGGCAGCACGTCTCGTCCAATCAGCATGGTGCACTGACTGTCCTTGGACTGACCTTGGTTGCTGAGGCAGCGGACACTGATCCGGTGGTTCTGGGAGGAGAAACAGATTGAGTTGTTTCAAATACCTGTGTTTCTCTGGTGTTCACAAAGTAATATACAGTGGCAAAAAAAAAAGAAAAAAAAAGACTGTTCACAAACATACTTATGTCTTCTGTCCTCTCCCTGTTCTCTGTGAAGAATCACTGGAGTGCTGCGCTGAAGAACTGTTCACAGCTTCTCCCAGCATTGTTGGTTCTAAGCCAAGGCCTAAGTGTCTGCAGATGTGATCCCTATCCATTCTGTAATGTTGTCGGTGCATCAGTACCATAAAGGTCTGACCCTAGCACGTTGGGCTAATGCATAGGTCAGACATCTACTAAGTCGTAGCCGTGAGACACTCTTCTTAAATTCTCTCATCTGTGTCATTAATTCATTCCTCCATCAGCTTTAAATCATGTGCAGTGTGGTCTCGAAACTTAGCGGATGTGGTGTAGAGTATATGGATTGGCCTGCATTCAGTGACACCTCCGTGATGAAACTGGAACAGAAACTGTCAGTCCATCATTTTTTCTGTCTTCTCTTCCATCTCCCTCCATCAACAGTTCCATCGATCATCTTATAGTCTGATGTGTTGTTTGATGGCTTGATGCCCTTGTCCACTGGTGATGTGATCAGTTCCTGATGTTTACTAATTTGCAGTTACGCCTCATTTACTTGACCTGGATTCTTTCATCCAGATCCATTGTGAGGGTCTGTCTGGCGTGCACACCGGATGATCGAACATACCACTGCACCACAGGAGCTTCAGCTTTTGTTTCAAGGGGATGTTACTGTCCATCCAAAAAGGTTCTCGTCTGGTCAGTGCTAAGCTTGTCTTTGCTGTCCTTGAGAGGGTTTCTGGTTTAGATCCGCTATTGCTACCACTGTTTACAGTATACAATACTTTAAAAAAACCTTCATTTTCAAAAGTTTTACATGACAGCATTTCTGTCTCTCTGGTTTATGTATGTGACCTGTTGTCCATTACAGTACCTTTCTCTGTGCCCCACACCCCACTCTTCTTCTTCCCCCTCAGCCTTTTTCTTTCTTTTCTCTTTTCTTTTGATATTCCATTCCGATTGCATGACCGATTTCATTTTCATACATTACTTTATTTCACTGCATATTTTAGTCCCTACTCCGGGTGGGGACTGGATGTAAAAAGCGAATCAGCGCTTATGTATTATCCTTGTAACTAGAGAGTTTTATCTCGTCTTTCCCCCAGTCTCTCTCTCTCTTCCACCCCCTCCCCCTCCTTCTCTCTCTCATTCATACACAGATACTAAAGACCATGGAACAGTTGGACAGGAGGAGACCGACACACAGCACAAGTAATGACCTGGTTGGCATCCACATCCTCCAGCAAGGCCTTGGTTCTCTCGCTGCCCTTCAGCGTGGTCTTCAGCACCCCGTTCAGGTACACGTGGTAGGCCTGCACCTGACGGCGTCCAGGCCCTGAGGAGGCCGCCAGCTGATGAGAACGCTGGTCGTCAGCTGCCGCTCCAGGACCAGGTGCTGGGGATAGGGGACATCTGGAACACAGCAGGAAAGAGTGTGCTACATCAAGCAGTTGTATCCAGTTGTTCCCCCCTTTTTTTTTTCTTGGAGTCGACCTCCCCCCAATCCCAAGGCTTTCATACAGTACTGAGGGGATGAATGGCTGTTGGTTAAACTGTCTCAAACTGTGTACGGTCTGGCCCTAGGGCGACACCAGGCTTCATATGTGCAGGCTTTCCCTACATCTATGGACATCTATTGTCCTTCTCTGATACGAGGCCTTGTCTGGGCAAGCGCTTATGACCCAACCAAGAACGACAACACAAATTATATCAGATAGTCCAGAAAGACAACACAAATTCTATCAGAAAGCCAACACTAATTCTATCTGACAACTCAGAAATACAACACAAATTCTATCAGACAACCAGGAAAGCTAACACAAATTCTATCAGACAACTAAGAATGACAACAAAAATCCCATCAGACAACCAAGAAAGACAACACAAATTCTATCATACAGCCAAGAAAGACAACAGAAATTCTATTGGACAA
>CM031619.1:9368104-9370604 GCA_018398815.1 Conus ventricosus
GGACACATTTTCACACTTTACACTGAATCCCATCATCAGGCTCTGGGACACATTTTCACACTTTACACTGAATCCCATCATCAGGCTCTGGGACACATTTTCACACTTTACACTGAATCCCATGATCAGGCTCTGGGAGACATTTTCACACTTTACATTGAATCCTATACATATGATCAGGCTCTGGGACACATTCTCACATTTTACATTGAATCCTATACATATGATCAGGCTCTGGGACACATTTCACACTTTACACTGAATCCTATACATATGATCAGGCTCTGGGACACACTTTCAATCTTTACACTGAATCCCATGATTAGGCTCTGGGACACATTTTTACACTTTACACTGAATCTTATGATTAGGCTTTGGGACACATTTTCACACTTAACCCTGAATACTACATACATTACTAAGCTCTGGGACACATTCTAAATGCTATGCACATGATTAGGCTTTGAGACACATTTTCACACTTTACACTGAATCCTATATACATGATCAGGCTTTGAGACACATTTTCACATTTTACACAGAACCCTGTACACATGATTAGACTCTGATACACAGTTTCATGCTACACATTCATCCTAATACACATGATTAGGCTCTGGGACACATATTGACATTTTACTTGGAGGGAAGGCGGGGGGTGGGGGGTGGGGGGGGGGGGGGAGCAATTCTCTTGCCAATTCATATCCTGCATCAGATCGAGTTGTACGGTGAGTCTGTGCTTATCTTACCTGGGTGGATCATGCAACATATGCAAATGTGCATCAGGGAATATCTAAGCGTATCCTTACTGTTGTCTACAATCAACGTTTATCAGTAAAATATACTACGAACTGTTGTGATTAAATCACCAGAGACAACTTTGTAAGTATGCCATATAATCATAACTGACTAATGCTTTCCAGGTTGTTAAGAGCAAGTCGTTACAAATATGGCTTTCAATTAATGCTGCCACTTTTACCACCAATGATGACAACAAAAGCACCATCGATGACAAAAACATCCATAGGAAGAAGAACAAAAAAGGAGACAACAAATTTCAAATGAAAGAAAAAAAAAAGTAAAGAAAGTAGAAACAAACAGAAAGTACAACAACAAAAAGAGAATAAAAACAAAAAAAAGCAAACAACAAAACAAAACAAAAAAAAACAAAGAAGAGAGAAAAGCAACAGGCATTCAAATGGAACCACTCACCACCACTACTGCCACATGAAATCACACACTCATTCACTGTACCCAGTCAGTCACTCACACAAATAGCCCTCTCTAATCTGACTGGTCTGGTTTACAACGTTCTCCACACCAAGCGTGTCCACAGAGAGGACAGACAGACAGACAGACAGACTCACTTGCACTGTGACTGGTGTCGTCATTAGCACCAGACAGAGCCAAGGCGGCGTGGAACTCCCCTAGGTCCTCATCTGAAAAAGGCAGCCCACCCTCATCAACACACCCAACAGAAGGCTGGGTATACACTGGGTGGATGACACTGAACAACACACTGAACAGAAGGTTGGGTATACACTGGGTAGATGACACTAAACAGAAGGTTGGGTATACACTGGGTGGATGACACTGAACAGAAGGTGGGGCATATATACACTGGGTAGATGACACTAAACAGAAGGTTGGGTATACACTGGGTAGATGACACTGAACAACACACTGAACAGAAGGTTGGGTATACACTGGGTAGATGACACTGAACAACACACTGAACAGAAGGTTGGGTATACACTGGGTAGATGACACTGAACAGAAGGTTGGGTATACACTGGGTAGATGACACTGAACAACACACTGAACAGAAGGTTGGGTATACACTGGGTAGATGACACTGAACAGAAGGTTGGGCATATATACACTGGGTAGATGACACTAAACAGAAGGTTGGGTATACACTGGGTAGATGACACTGAACAACACACTGAACAGAAGGTTGGGTATACACTGGGTAGATGACACTGAACAACACACTGAACAGAAGGTTGGGTATATATACACTGGGTAGATGACACTGAACAACACACTGAACAGAAGGTTGGATATACACTGGGTAGATGACACTGAACAGAAGGTTGGGTATACACTGGGTAGATGACACTGAACAGAAGGTTGGGCATACACTGGGTGGATGACACTGAACAGAAGGTTGGGCATATATACACTGCGTAGATGACACTGAACAACACACTGAACAGAAGGTTGGATATATATACACTGAGTGGATGACTCTGAACAGAAGGTTGGGTATACACTGGGTAGATGACACTGAACAGAAGGTTGGGTATACACTGGGTGGATGACACTGAACAACACACTGAACAGAAGGTTGGGTATACACTGGGTAGATGACACTGAACAACACACTGAACAGAAGGTTGGATATACACTGGGTAGATGACACTGAACAGAAGGTTGGGTATACACTGGGTGGATGACACTGAACAACACACTGAACAGAAGGTTGGGTATACACTGG
>CM031619.1:9375604-9378104 GCA_018398815.1 Conus ventricosus
TTTCTAATGATTCACGTTATTTCTGACATACATTTTTTTTTGGTTTTTAATAAAAGCGGCAAATCTGCAGGGAGAAAATAATTAGCCTGGAGATCAAACGACTCTAAATATGTCAATGGCATGAAGAAGAAAAACACACACACAAAAACCAGCAGACTGGAAACTGACCAATACAAAGGCTCCTGACACCACAGATAACAAAAAGAGAAAATCCTGAAGGATCAGATGACATCAGGAACATGAAATGCCAGATAATTGAACAAACGATCATATGACGCAAACGAAATGAGCAAAGTGGAAAAAATGCAACAACTCCACTGTTTGTTCCGTGCGGAATCTTAAGCGACCTTGTTCTTGCCAGCATTTCTTTTTCTTGACTTCACGGACGGAATGGGATCAAAAAATGGATTTCACCTGTCTCTTTACAGGTGTATCTTCCATGCAGCTCTGATACCAGGGACAAGATTAAGAAATTTGGTGTTTTCCTGAAGTAGCATGGGCATATGAATGAGACGGGGTAGGGAGAGGTCACTCCGTCTCATACTGGGAACAGACCCAAATTTACCCAGCCCTGATACGGCTTTGGCATTCAGCTGGGCAGTAAATAACATGTCTTGACTTCAAAGGCATCATTCCTTTGGAGCTGAATCTGAATAAAACAAAACAAACTAACCCCTCCCCCCCCACCCTCCAAAAAAAAAAGACAGAAAGAAAGAGAAAGGAAAAAATGGTAGGCGTGGCTTGAAAATATTTCCTCTGAAAAAGTTGATATGAACTGAACATCAACATATCCAAACGCAAGAGAAACACGACTTTGTAAATTCTTAACTCCCTGCAGTTCTTTTATTTTAATTTTCGATTACTGGTGATCAATGTTTTTTGTTGTTTTTTATGTCATTTCTAACTGATCACTTTAAAAAAAAGTGTTCTGTTACTAAATGGACTTGATAAAGAAAGGTTCTTTTAAAATTCAAAGTTTTTTGTTTGTTTGTTTGCTGGTGGTTTTTTTTTTTCATACAGAAGAGGTAACAGTTTTTTGTTGTTGTTGTTGTTGTTGTTTTTTAAAAACTCTTCGTTGATTCTGCTTTCTTCAAATGTGGTGAAGGTTGATGTGATAATCTTATTTGTGTCGTGATTGTTGGCTTCTCAAAACCCACACCGAGCAAGAATCTGAATAGGATATTCTTTGTTGATCAGTATATGAACACAATTAACCAAGCATTTCTTCAGATCTTCACGTGACATTGTCGCTGGCATGCTGAGGTTCTGCGTGTCCTGCCATTCTGGCTGTGCTCTGAGAGTGAAGCGAGGGACTTTGTCATGAGCTGGGGTATCAGCATTCTCAAAATGTCTCCATGAACACTGACAATCCGCTTTAATTAAACCTTCCTGAACTCTCCACCATCTTGGCATCCCTCACCTCATCCATGTCTCCAAGCACCAGCACGTAGTCACCGGCGTTGAGCTGGAGCTCTGCCTCTGGGTTCTCATTGGGCGAGTACTCGAAAGGGTTGTAGGAATACTTGGCCACGTACACCTGGATGGGCCCCCGCATGGCCAGGGCCGACAGGCGATTCTCGCCGAGGAGAATCTGTTCACTCTGCAAGTCACATGTCTGTTCACTCTGCAAGTCACACGTCTGTTCACTCTGTAAGTCACATGTCTGTCCACTGTGTAAGTCACATGTCTGTTCACTCTGTAAGTCACATGTCTGTTCACTCTGTAAGTCACGTATCTGTTCACTCTGCAAGTCACGTGTCTGTTCACTCTGCAAGTCACACGTCTGTTCACTCTGTAAGTCACACGTCTGTTCACTCTGTAAGTCATATGTCTTTTCACTCTGTAAGTCACATGTCTGTTCACTCTGCAAGTCACATGTCTGTTCACTCTGCAAGTCACACGTCTGTTCACTCTGTAAGTCACACGTCTGTTCACTCTGTAAGTCACACGTCTGTTCACTCTGTAAGTCACATGTCTTTTCACTCTGTAAGTCACATGTCTGTTCACTCTGCAAGTCACGTGTCTGTTCACTCTGCAAGTCACACGTCTGTTCACTCTGTAAGTCACACGTCTGTTCACTCTGTAAGTCACACGTCTGTTCACTCTGTAAGTCACATGTCTTTTCACTCTGTAAGTCACATGTCTGTTCACTCTGCAAGTCACGTGTCTGTTCACTGTGCAAGTTACATGTCTGTTCACTCTGCAAGTCACATGTCTGTTCACTCTGTAAGTCACATGTCTGTTCACTGTGCAAGTCACATGTCTGTTCACTGTGCAAGTCACATGTCTGTTCACTGTGCAAGTCACATGTCTGTTCACTCTGCAAGTCACATGTCTGTTCACTCTGCAAGTCACATGTCTGTTCACTCTGTAAGTCACATGTCTGTTCACTCTGTAAGTCACATGTCTGTTCACTCTGCAAGTCACATGTCTGTTCACTCTGTAAGTCACATGTCTGTTCACTCTGTAAGTCACACGTCTGTTCACTCTGTAAGTCACA
>CM031619.1:9388104-9398104 GCA_018398815.1 Conus ventricosus
AGTCCTCCCAATGGGCCAGAACCCACTTTTTGTTGGAACACCACCTGACTCATACAAAAAAACCCCCACGAACCCATCACCAATTTGGGAAAAAGAGGCCCGGGCTGGCCCTTCGTATGATACAGTTTATACAAACATACACTCCGTGGATTAAAAAACAAAGAATACTATGTGACTGTTGCCCCCTTTGTAAAAGAAGCGGGGGGCGTAATGAGCTTGAAAATGGGCTCAAAACCAGGGTAGGGGTGTATAATTTTTCTATAATGTAACAATGATAATATAAAAATAAATTTCTAATAATACAATAAACTAATAATGATGATGATAGATCATAAAAATCATAAAAAAATGAAACATAATCTGGGGGCTTTCCCCTAGGACGATATTCACGCCCCTGCAAATTTCATTCTGGTAGGTAGCACTGGTCCAAGGGAACCCCAGTGGTGACGCGAAAGTAATCCCCTAAGGGGGGGGAATGGGGGGCGGGGGGGGAAAAGCTCAACCCCCATTTTTTTTTTTTTTTTTTTGTACTGGTGGGAACAAAAGCCAAACACTCACTAAAAACCCTTTTAAAAACCTGGTCCCCCCCCAAAACTCCACATTACGCGGTGACCCCTGATTTCGGGCACTAAAACAGCGCCAAAATTAAATTAAAATATTCACTCCAACTGAAGCGAAAGGGGAGAAGAGAGAGAGAGAGAGAGAGAGAAAGAGAGAGAGGACAACTGGGAACCAGCCACTTTTAATAAGGTCACGGGAAAACTGTTATTTTTTTTTACCGTGCCGCCGACGTCCGGCCTTCACCCGCCTCGACGGCTTCCCTCTAAAAACCACGGGCCGATTTCGACAAAATTCGGTGGAAAGACGAAGTGGCCCTAAAAGACCAAACCCCCTCAATTTCAGTACCGATCCGGGAGCGGAGACCGTTCAAAGGGGGGCACCGGCCCCCTTCACAAGCCGAAGACGCTGACACACGAACCGAGAAATAGGGAAAAATGCGAACGATGATCTCACTTGCAAACCCCTCCACAGGGCCTAGCTGCTCGTCTCCGCGCTACGGTTTTTCGCTTCTTTTCACCACCCTGACCCTACAATTTTTAAATTCATCCCCGTGCCGATTCCAACAAAACTCGGGGGAAAAGACGAATCCAGAGGTGTAAGGCCGACAACCCTTAAATTGGGGAAAGAATTCGCGTGCTGACCAAGCAGAGGGCAAGAACTTTTTAACAATCTACAAAAAAAAACAAAAACTACAAACCGATTTTTTCGAAACCCCGGGAAAGAAAAGGGATATGGCCCCAAACAAATCACTGAGTTTTGCGTGGGTCCTGCCAGGGGCGATCTGGATCGACGGACTGATCGACGGGTCTGGGTCGAAAGGGCCGACTTGGGTCCTTCAAAAAATTGACCCTGGGGAAACCAGGGGCCCCCCCGAAAAACCCTTCCATGGTTTGTGGAATATGAATAAATCTTAAACGAATGTTTGCGAACCGCAACATTTATTTAAAATTTGTTTTTGATATCCGCCGCAGTCGTCTCAGTTTGCAATGAATCGAATTTGGGAACACACATCATATTCCACACGTTCCCTTCAAGGGGGAAAACCCAAAACTGCGTGAAAAAAAAAAACGGCTTTTTAATTCCCCCTTGTCTGCACTACCTCCCCCCCCCCCCCCCCCCCCCCCCCACCTTTTCCCCAACCCCCCCCCCTATTTCCCCTTTTTCCCTTCCCGCCTCCTTTGCCCGGAAGATAACACCCAAAATCGTCACACGAGCGTGACCTGAGAGATGACGGTCAAGTCGTGAAGTGCTCGGTGGGCAATCCTTGGGAATCCGACGTACGGAAGTCGCATTTTCCCACTACTGAAAGTCGCTTGTGGCCCCGGGTGAGGCTAAGTTTACCTCGAACCCGGCCGGCAAAAACCGTTATCGGACGGGAAAATGCGGGTTTGGAAGGAAAGGATTGGGGGCGGAGTGGGGCAAGGGGATGGGGGTGGGGGGGCAGGAGAGGGGTTGGGCAGGGGGGGAAAGTGGGGGGACTTTAAGTCCGAATTTCATGTATACTGCTGCCATGTTTCCGAAACAAAAGGCCCTTTTTAAACTTTCAAAACAAATAAAACATTTTCTGGCTCTCCCCCCCCCCCCCCCCTCCTCCTCCTCTCTATCTCGTGAACGCGGCACTAATTAAACCCCGTCCTTAACAATCGCGTGAAAGTTTACAGCCGAGCATTCGGCCAGGAACGTAGCTTTAATACACTTAGCGTGAAGGACTCACAACTCCGCGGCCAAGGTCAAGCAGCCCATTTGAACTTCAATCGAACACTTCTTTCTGACTCGGTGCGTAAGTCTGCAAAATCCCCTGCGATGCCAACTACCGCACGAGTGTTAGTTTGGCCCGCTGATTCGGAACAAAGAAACAGGCTTTTTGAATGGCCAAAAAACGACCCCAAATACAAAACAAAAAAAAAAGCAAAAAACAATACCCCCAAATGACTGTCGGTAGTGAACGGACACTTAACAAAAATGCGCAAAATACTCCCATGATGACTGTGGACTGCTGAACAGACATTTAAACAATGCTAAATATTAATTACTATTATTTAAAAAAAAACCAATACTCCCATGATAACTGTGGACTGCTGAACAGACATTTAAACAATGCTGAAAACAATACTCCCATGATGACTGTGGACTGCTGAACAGACATATACACAATCTAAAAACAATACTCCCATGATGACTGTGGACTGCTGAACAGACATTTACACAATGCTAAAAACAATACTCCCATGATGACTGTGGACTGCTGAACAGACATTTAAACAATGCTGAAAACAATACTCCCATGATGACTGTGGACTGCTGAACAGACATTTACACAATGCTGAAAACAATACTCCCATGATGACTGTGGACAGCTGAACAGACATTTAAACAATGCTGAAAACAATACTCCCATGATGACTGTGGACTGCTAGCTGAACAGACATTTACACAATGCTGAAAACACTACTCCCATGATGACTGTGGACTGCTGAACAGACATTTAAAAAATGCTAAAAACAATACTCCCATGATGACTGTGGACTGCTGAACAGACATTTACACAATGCTGAAAACAATACTCCCATGATGACTGTGGACAGCTGAACAGACATTTAAACAATGCTAAAAACAATACTCCGATGATGACTGAGGTTGATGAACAGACATTTACACAATCTGAAAACAATACTCCCATGATGACTGTGGACTGCTGAACAGACATTTACACAATGCTGAAAACAATACCCCATGATGACTGTGGACTGCTGAACAGACATTTACACAATGCTAAAAACAATACATCCCATGATGACTGTGGACTGCTGAACAGACATTTACACAATGCTGAAAACAATACTCCCATGATGACTGTGGACTGCTGAACAGACATTTACACAATGCTGAAAACAATATTCCCATGATGACTGTGGACTGCTGAACAGACATTTACACAATGCTGAAAACAATACTCCGATGATGACTGTGGACTGCTGAACAGACATTTAAACAATGCTAAATAAAAAAAAAAAAAAAAAAACAATACTCCCATGATGACAGAGGTTGACGAACAGACATTAAAAAAATGCACACACACACAAAAATACTCTCAAAATGACACTGTTGATTAGGGAACTGCCTGTTGATCTTGAACCTTCTGGGTAATCTGTGTGTGTGTGTGCGTGTGTGTGTGTGTGTGTGTGTGTGTTGTGTGTGTGTGTGTGTGTGTGTGTGTGTGCGTGCGTGCGTGCGTGCGTGCGTGCGTGCGTGCGTGCGCGCGCGCGCGTGCATTTTAATATGTTATCTGCGACATGTGAAGGAGCATATTTGTCAGAAATTCACACGCCCGACTTTGTACTGCGTTACAGAGTTATTCTGCGTTTTGTCTCCTAAATTATGTGTCTTTTCACTGAAATCGAGCTGCAAAGCCAGATCCGCACCAAATGTACTAAAACGGGTCCGTATTTGTAATCGCATTCTACATTTCCGTAAGTTTCGTTACAACCACTACATTAGGTTTTTTTTTTTTTTTTTTTATTATTTTATTTTTTTTTAGAGTCATCGTGCTGACAGACAGACAAACAATCCAACAAATGCCGGGTGAAAACATAACCCCCCTCAGTGGACGCAATACATCCAAAGGACAAGATATATATAAATCTATATCTATCTATTTATATATATAAGTTTAAACCCCAGTGTCCAGTCCAGCTTCTTTTCAATGCTACGTAGGAAAACAGTTTACAGTTTCAGTCACTTACAGCCCTATCGACCGACCACACAGTCCACAGCCTTTTTAGGGCTGTCCAACTGACAGGAGAGAGAGAGAGAGAGAGAGAGAGAGAGAGAGAGAGAGAGAGAGAGAGAGAGAGAGAGAGAGAGAGAGAGGGGAAAAAAGGTCACACCACATGAACGTCAGACTATTGGAAAAAAAACCCCACCAGATCCTGAAAAGGAAACAAACAACACAATGGTGTTATAATATGGCAGCTGAACTTTTGACATTTTAAGGCTTCACAATCAGCCGGGCTAACAGCGACAGGCGTCCCCCTTCCTAATTACACTCCCAGACCTTAAAATAGGTTATTAAAAAAAAAACTAAAAAAAAAAAATTAATATTATAGCGCCAAACACAAAAAGTCACATGGGCAATAATAACACAGTAAATAGATGGCTAGTGTCCACTCTCGATCGTGTATACATTGTTCACTACGTAATTGCAACAAAAAAAGAAAAATGTAGCATGTCATAAAACTGCTTTATCAGTGCCCCCCCCCCCCCCCCCCCCCCCCCAACAAACAAACAAAAAAAGTGTAGAAGAGTTCAAGATCAACGCAAACACACACAGACACACCACACACACACACACACACACACACACACACACACACACACACACACACACACCAAGATGGGAACAAACGAAAGCCTGCTTTGATACGACTCGTTCAGATATGTCAAAAAAAGATTCACCCAGCATACTAAAAATTCAGTATACTTACATTTGGAAAATCAGTACAAGAACCACTTAAAAATTTTCACAGACGCTCAGTGCTAGAAGACAGTAGGACAGGGGGAGCTTTTGTAATACCTGACTTAAACGTGGAGAAAATGTACCATCTAGGCAGAAATTTTCGATTTTCAGTGCCGAGTTAGCCGTCATCCTAATGTCCTTAAATTATATTCTTTATTTCCATCTAAATGTCAGTCACGTACTAGTATGTGTTGATTCTAGATCTGCTCTTGAAGCAATCCGGTCTTCAAATTCAAAAATCCGTTTGGAGATAATAACAAAATAAATCATGTAATACATCTTTTATCCGATAAAGGCACATCAGTTAGTTTTTGCTGGTCCCCTCTCATTGTGGCATTTCAGCAAATGAGAGAGTCGATCAGGCTGCAAGAAAGGCAGCTCGAAATGTTGAGGGTTCAATTCCCCTTTATATTCCTTTGGACTTAACAGAATGCAATATTCTTCTAAACAAAACATCGGATGAAAGCTTCAGAAACTTGATAATGAACTCAGATACTCATAATTATCAGAGTTGTGTTAAATTTGGTGGCAAAATCAACTCGAAAGCCTCGTCAAACAATCATCTTGCTTCTCTGTCTAGAGAGATTAGAAGTTTACTGCACAGAATGCGGTTAAATTCCCTTCGTACAAAGTTCTGTAAAAACATTAGATGCATGTTGAGAAACACTCGGAGTAGGACATCTATTAATCAATTGTCCAAGTGCAAGGGAATTAAAATCGTAAGTCGGGCGTTTGTAGTTTATCTGACGGATCAAGTCCGTCATCTGTGCCCAAGATTTGAATGACTACTCTTTTCTTTCTTCAGTTTGTAAATGTTTGTTACACAGTCCAGTGGGCATTTACCTTTGATGTTCTATCCTTTAATATTAGATTGTTAATTACTTAGCATTACTTACAGTACTCTTGCTGCTATGTTACACTCAGTTTTGAAGCGTACTTGCCTAATTCCGGAAAATGACACATTTACATACAAGCGCGCGCGCGCACGTGCACACACACACACACACACACACACACACACACACACACACACACACACACCACTCACACACACACACACACACACACACACACACACACACCCGCGCACGCACACACACGCACACTCACACACACACACACACACACACACACACACACACACACACACACACACACACTCACACACACACATACACTCACATCCACACTTTGTCCCTGTATCTGGCCATCTCCAGTCTCAACTCATATCATAAGAAATGTTTATTCATACAACACATTTTCAAGAAAACAACCACAGAGTTAATACGCACATTCCACATACTTCAACACATCGTCTGATATCACTTTTAGTGGAAGGACGTTAAACTGAAGAAACTGAACCACACACACACACACACACACACACACACACACACACACACACACACACACACAAAGAACCAAAAGGTCCACAAAGGGAGTAAGACAGAAGACGACAGAAAAGAAAGACAAAAATCAATTTTACAAAGGCAAGTTCAATATACAGTCTCCAATTTCCGTTCCTAACCCGCTTCATCTTCAACACAAACACCATAGCTGCTGTCTCTAAAGATTAGTCTAGGAATCGGCAAGGAAATCTCAACTTTAGTATTCATTGCTCCACAGGTTTCGTCTTCTTACCACCCCACCACCCCCATTCCTTCCTTTTTACACCCCCCCCCCCCCCCCCCCCTCAGGGCAGTATGGACGTTAGTCCTCTGACTGAGAGGGATTTTGTGGAGAAGGGGATTTTCAGCGAGATCACGTGCAGAGCGAGACGTGATTAAGGATTACCACCGTTCCATGCAAAACATAAAGAAGAGGCCCGGCAAAGGTCTACAACCCATGCAGAAGCATTACAGGTTTACAGACTTTGAAAGAAATACCACCGCATTCTTCTCTTCTTGTTTCCAGGTATTCTATCTATAATGTTGAATAATGTACTTTAGAGGCTTCTCAGAGAAAAATATACGCCAGAGGCAAAGAGAGACGGAGACAGATTGACAGAGAGAGAGAGAGAGAGAGAGAGAGAGAGAGAGAGGAGAAAGAGAGAGAGAGAGAGACAGTGAGAGAGAGAGACAGACAAACAGACAGAGCGAGCCTTGAGAGGGCCGGGAATGCCAATCTGACCACTGTCTGACAAAGTAAAAACACGTTTTGAATGTTCTCCCCCTCAATTTCGTCTCCAGCGCCATCCTGTGAGGGCGTAGTTGGGATGCTCCGCCAATGAGAGGAAAGTGCGGCGAAAAGGCAACGGGCCATATTACCGTCTTTCGCCCCGCCACCCCTTCAGGTGTTCACCACAGTCACACGACCTGCCCTGATGGACACAGCTAATGGATCTTCTCCTTACAACCCATCCTCCACTTCCGCAGCATTGCTTGGGTAGGCCAGTGGGCACACATTTTGCGACTCCATTAAAAAAACAAACAAAAGATATTTTTAAAAAAAAAGAAGAAACAAATGGAGGAGATGAGAAAGGTCATGTTTTTGACAAATTCATCACCACTTAGTCTTCATCTGGAAAAGTGGACATCGATTTTATTTTCCTTTTCGCCTCGCTCCCCCCCCCCCCCCCCCCCCCCCCCCCCCACACACACACACACATACCCCTCACCACTCTTCTCCCTTTCCTCATGATTACATAAAGTGAGAGACCGCCTCTTCAAATCGTCTCTATGGCCTAATTTGGGTTAATAAGGACCAACAGAGCAAAAAGCAAAAAAAAAATCAAAAAAATCGTGTGATTGGCTCGTAGGGAATCTGCGCTCATGTACACAGCCAGACAAAGTGACGGGGAAACGAGGGGGGACAAAGGAATGGAAATCAGTCCACAGTTCTTGAAAGCGTCCCAGCTTTCATTGTTGATGATAACGGGAGCGGGAGAAGTCGACGTGGGCTGCCTTTTGACCATCACAGATTGAGCTGCTGCCTGGGGTCTGTCAATGCCGGGGCGAGGCGGGGGGGGGGGGGGGGGGGGGGGGGGGGGGGGGGGGGGTCTGGATAGTGCCAACTTGGGTGAAGTTGTGTACGGGAGAGAAAGGTGGTCCTGACCGTGCCAACTCCAGTGTAGTTACGTTAAGGGACAGCAAGGTCGGCGTGGAAGGAACGACACTAACGGGGGACGGAGGACGAGACAGGAGCGGGAAACAAAGCCTTCGGGTGTTGTCAGCAGGTCAGTTCGCGTTGATGATCTTCAGCTAATACAGTTCGTGCTCGGGGCAAGGAACGCTCCAAACACACAATACTTGAAAAAATACGTCACGGTAACATTATGAACAATCAACTGATGGCAGGACTGACATCTGAATAATAAACTGATGGCGGACTGACATTTGAATAATAAACTAATGGCAGGACTGACATTTGAATAATAAACTGATGGTAGGACTGACATCTGAATAATAAACTGATGGCAGGACTGACATTTGAATAATCAACTGATGGCAGGACTGACATTTGAATAATCAACTGATGGCAGGACTGATATTTGAATAATCAACTGATGGCAGGACTGACATTTGAATAATCAACTGATGGCAGACTGATATTTGAATAATAAACTGAAGGTAGGACTGGGCTGACCGCAGGTAAGTCATTCACCCTTCTCGTCTTACATCAGGTGGCTCACACCTTGGACGAGAGTATCTGCCATCACCGAAAGATAAAGCTGCTGCTCTACAGACTGAAGTGCTGCACGTCCTCCACTGAAGTGCTCCCTGTCTAACGTGAAGGTCAATACCGCGGAATCGGCGTTCCGGATTCCTCATACGCTGATCAAAGCAGCAAGCAAAGTGTACGTTAGTTAACGACCTTGCAATACATGTGTGTGTGTGTGTGTGTGTTTGTGTGTGTGTGTACTGATGATACCTGGTATCAGACAGCAACTGGATGACACCAAGGCTCCATCACATTCTTGACACACTGCTACGAAACCCCCATGCCAGATTTCTTCCTGCGGTATTGCTGAACTTGACTATCGAACTGTTCTTCTGATAGTCACCGCAAATGTAACGTAATCACGCAACGGCATATAGAATTCTGCCGCCCGTGCTTACCCTCACCTCAGAGACGAACTCAGAAGTAGAAACTGTACACACGCAGCCTCCGATCCAACAACTACACCGGCTCCCCTATGAAATGCACAATTCCGTATAAATATCGTTGTATCCGCGACAAACTACTGACAAAGTCACTACAGCATCGCCAACCCTGTGAACTGCTTAATTAACTTAACACCCATGAATCGGCTGCCAGGCTTCTCTAATCTACTGATGGAATCGCCGCATCCGTCTTTCGGAGATTCTACCTTTAACCAGCGCTATCTGGATGGGGACGTTCATTGACGATTTATCCGAGTCTACAAGCAGAGTTGTCCTCAGGCGGTCGGTAGGTGTTGTGTGGCGTGTGTTGGATCTGGGTGTGTGGTGGGGCGTGTGTTGGATCTGGGTGTGTGGTGGGGCGTGTGTTGGATCTGGGTGTGTGGTGGGCCGTGTGTTGGATCTGGGTGTGTGGTGGGGCGGAATTGGGCGGTCGGTAGGTGTTGTGTGGCGTGTGTTGGATCTGGGTGTGTGGTGGGCGTGTGTTGGATCTGGGTGTGTGGTGGGGCGTGTGTTGGATCTGGGTGTGTGGTGGGGCGGGTGTTGGATCTGGGTGTGTGGTGGGGCGGGTGTTGGATCTGGGTGTGTGGTGGGGCGGGTGTTGGATCTGGGTGTGTGGTGGGGCGGGTGTTGGATCTGGGTGTGTGGTGGGGGGGAATTGGGCGGGGAGTCATGGCATGGATGGAGCAAAGAACAAAACAGCTTTTAAAAAAAAAGCCTCCTTAACCACAGACATCATGGCGGCCACAGAAACCCTTCTCCTCGTGCCCAACTACCGGAACTGCCTTGCACTCACCGACTTCATTCCAACCTCAACCCCTTC
>CM031619.1:9413104-9418104 GCA_018398815.1 Conus ventricosus
GCCTCGCACTTGGTTTTGTATTGTGGTATACCTATCAAAGAATGAAAGGGATTAATAATAATTCCTCTTGCCTCGCACTTGGTTTTGTATTGTGGTATACCTATCAAAGAATGAAAGGGATTAATAATAATTCCTCTTGCCTCGCACTTGATTTCCTATTGTGGTATACCTATCAAAGAATGAAAGGGATTAATAATAATTCCTCTTGCCTCGCACTTGGTTTTGTATTGTGGTATACCTATCAAAGAATGAAAGGGATTAATAATAATTCCTCTTGCCTCGCACTTAGTTTTGTATTGTGGTATACCTATCAAAGAATGAAAGGGATTAATAATAATTCCTCTTGCCTCGCACTTGGTTTTGTATTGTGGTATACCTATCAAAGAATGAAAGGGATTAATAATAATTCCTCTTGCCTCGCACTTGATTTCCTATTGTGGTATACCTATCAAAGAATGAAAGGGATTAATAATAATTCCTCTTGCCTCGCACTTGGTTTTGTATTGTGGTATACCTATCAAAGAATGAAAGGGATTAATAATAATTCCTCTTGCCTCGCACTTGATTTTGTATTGTGGTATACCTATCAAAGAATGAAAGGGATTAATAATAATTCCTCTTGCCTCGCACTTGGTTTTGTATTGTGGTATACCTATCAAAGAATGAAAGGGATTAATAATAATTCCTCTTGCCTCGCACTTGATTTTGTATTGTGGTATACCTATCAAAGAATGAAAGGGATTAATAATAATTCCTCTTGCCTTGCCCTTGATTTCGTATGGTGGTATACCTATCAAAGAATGAAAGGGATTAATAATAATTCCTCTTGCCTCGCACTTGGTTTTGTATTGTGGTATACCTATCAAAGAATGAAAGGGATTAATGATAATTCCTCTTGCCTCGCACTTGATTTCCTATTGTGGTATGCCTATCAAAGAATGAAAGGGATTAATAATAATTCCTCTTGCCTCGCACTTGATTTCCTATTGTTTTATACCTATCAAAGAATGAAAGGGATTAATGATAATTCCTCTTGCCTTGCACTTGATTTCCTATTGTTTTATACCTATCAAAGAATGAAAGGGATTAATGATAATTCCTCTTGCCTCGCACTTGATTTCCTATTGTTTTATACCTATCAAAGAATGAAAGGGATTAATGATAATTCCTCTTGCCTCGCACTTGATTTCGTATGGTGGTATACCTATCAAAGAATGAAAGGGATCTTGCCTCGCACTTGATTTCCTATTGTGGTATACCCATCAAAGAATGAAAGGCATTGAGATAGCCTTACTGACAGCACGCAAGTCGGAGCCGCTTAATCTGGATTTCTTTTTCATCAACACCCAAACAAAATGTCGATATAAAGGACAAGACTGGGAAAAAAAGGAATCTGGGAAACACTGTTTAATGGCTTGGGAAAATAAACAAGAAATGGCCATGGTGTGTGTGTGTGTGTGTGTGTGTGTGTGTGTGTGTGTGTGTGTGTGTGTGTGTGTGTGTATGAGACACACACACACACACACACACACACACACACACACACACACACACACACACACACAGACACAGGCAAGCAGACAGACTGACAGATAAACTGACAGACACGGACAAACTGGCAAGAGAATTCAAAAAGTCCTCCTTCTGTGGCAGCCAAAATGAGGACGGTGAGAGAGAGAGCGAGAGAGAGAGAGAGAGGGGGGGAGAGGGAGAGAGAGAGAGAGCGAGAGAGAGAGAGAGCGAGAGACAGCGAGAGAGAGAGAGAGAGGGAGAGGAGAGGAGAGAGAGAGAGAGCGAGAGAGAGAGCGAGAGAGAAGGAGAGCGAGAGAGAGAGAGCGGAGAGAGAGAGAGAGAGAGAGAAGCGAGAGAGAGAGAGAGAGAGAAGAGAGAGAGAGAGAGAGAGCGAGAGAGAGACGAGAGAGAGAGAGAGAGGAGAGAAGAAAGAGAGAGAGAGAGAGAGAGAGAGAGAGAGAGAGAGAGAGAGAGAGAGAGAACCAAAATAAAAAAAATCAATAAATAAAAGAAAAAGAAAAGAAAAAGAAAAGAAAAAAAATCAACGGCAGTACTGAGCTTTCCGGCGCGATCGTTGCGGCAGTCGGCGGCAGTCAAGGTCAGCCTGCAGTCTGCCGTGGAAATGTCAGCAGGCGTCAAGAGGTGGGCACGTGGAGACCAATATATCTCCGGCACCAGGGGAGATCAATGACATCCTCCCCACCGCTTCCAACTCACTCCACGACACCAGCTCCATGTACCACGGAGCTCCCTGCTTGTCTTCAAGACAAGACTGTCGCGCTGTCGGTCCTATTTCAGTAAGTCAGAGAGAGAGAGGGGGGGGGGGGGAGAGAGAGGGAGAGAGAGAGAGGGGAGAGAGAGAGAGAGGGAGGGAGAGAGAGAGGGAGAGAGTGAGGGAGAGAGAGAGAGGGGGAGAGACAGAGAGGGGGAGAGAGAGAGGGCTAGGGGAGAGAGAGAGGGGAGAGAGAGAGAGAGAGAGAGAGAGAGAGAGAGAGAGAGAGAGAGAGAGAGAGTGTGTGTGTGTGTGTGTGTGTGTGTGTGTGTGTGTGTGTGTGTGTGTGTGTGTGTGTGTGTGTGTGTGTGCGTGCGTGTGCGTGCGGTGTGTGTGTGCACTGTGTGTGTGTGTGTGTGTGTGTGTGTGTGTTGTGTGTGTGTGTGTGTGTGTGTGTGTGTGTGTGTGTGTCTGCGTGTTTGTGTGCAAGCGCGCAGATGGGGAAAGATGCGAGGTACAAAGATGAGGGGAGGGAGTAATGCTGTGTGTGTGTGTGTGTGTGTGTGTGTGTGTGTGTGTGTGTGTGTGTGTGTGTGTGTGTGTGTGTGTACGTGCGCGTAGCGTGTGGTGTGTAGTGGGAGGTATAATCATGTGCAATATTGTCTGGTATGGTATGTTGTTTGGTGTAGTGTGCTGTGTGCTTCTGCATGAGCGAAAGAGTGTGGACGAGAAAGCGAGCCAGCGAGCGAGCGAGAGAGCGAGAGAGAGAGCGAAGAGAGAGAGAGAGAGAGAGACTCAATACCTATGCTTACATTCCACGCGAAAAATGGATAGGCCTAAAGCACACACAGAGACTGACAGAAGGAAACTAAAGAAATCAACAACACAGCAGAAAAAAAAAAAGAAGAAGAAAAAAAGAAGAAAAGAAACATACTCACGCCGATCACCATAAAGCAGCAAGCAGCATCGTCGTTGTGTCTATGTGCCTACGCATATATCGAGTGGGGGAAAAATAAGAGGAGTGGGGGGACAATAACCAGAGAGAAAAGAAAGGAAAACCACCTCTACCTTTCCACCAATCTGTGTGTGTGTGTGTGTGGCACGCCTTGTGGAACCAAGTGCTAACGAGAATCGTTACTCCACTTCGCCACAGCCGCGCAACGACTCTGGCAGCCTTCGGCCGTCACGGCCCTATTGTCTGTCACTCTCTCTGTCTCTCTCTCTCTCATCATTCGTGGGTTCCAGCCGCCGCCGATTCATTACTGTCGTGTGTGTACTTTGGGCCAATACCCAATATGATGACCTCACTGGTGCTCTCTTCCCCCTATGTCTGTCTGCTTGGTAAACTTGTCACCGCGGGACTTTGAGGTTCATCCATATTTGATGGGACATCCTCCATTGCTGGCGTAGACACATATGTGTATACATACATGAATTCATCCCTGACCGGCATTCTTGTCTGCTGAATAATGTCGGGGAGAGAGAGAGACAGAAGGAAGGGGGGGGGGGGGGGGGGGGGGGGGGGGGGGGCAGGGAGAGAGGAAGAAAAGAGAGAGTGGGTGGATGCGCATGCATGTGTGCTTTGTGTACGTGCATGAGGAGGGGTGCCTCTGTGTGTGTGTGTGTGTGTGTGTGTGTGTGTGTGTGTGTGTGTGTGTGTGTGTGTGTCAAAGTCAAAATTTTATTTTCAGATGGAACATTGAATAAGCAATAAATCTGCTTTTTTACATCAAGCCATCCATAAAAATAAATAAATAAATAAAATAAAATTTTAAAAAAGTCGGTGTGAAACGACGACTAATCACAAAAAATTTATGAAAGTCAGAGATAAAAAACAAATAGAAACCAGAGAAGAAATGGATTGGAGGGGGGGGGGGGGGGGGGGGGGTGGGGGGGGGGGAGGGGGGAGGGGGAGGCGTGGGGAGGGGGGAGGGGGTAGGGAGTATAACAAATGAGAAGGGGAAATTCCATAAAGTAAGAGAGAGAGAGAGAGAGAGAGAGAGAGAGAGAGAGAGAGAGAGAGAGAGATTGGTTATGTGCAATATGTACATTTTCTTCACAAATGTGCACGGTACGTATACTCTAAGAATACTGTCGACACTGACATACCCTTTCCTCTGAGGCACACACACTCATGCAGAGCATGTACATAGATATACATATACACATGCATACACTGTGAAAAACCATAAAACCATATTTCAAAGGTTTTGGGAAAATGTAAGTTATGAACCATTCATGAGATACCTTTTCAGATTATTTTAAACTGGATTTTATTGTTTATACTTTTAAAGCGTGTTGGCAACTTGTTCCATACATTTCCACCAGAGTATAAAAAACTAGATTTATAAAGATTATTTCTTGGTCTAGGAATAGATAAAAAAATGATTGTGTCTATGGATGTTAGTTTTAAATGTGTCGCTTATCTTTTTAGGAGCATTGCCATATATAACATTATGCATACACACTGCCTTATTTAACAAAAGTCTGTTGTGGAAAGTTAATATACTAAGTTTTTTTAATCTTCTGTAGTCAGAGTGCTTGATCTTAACAATACTAATTTTAGTGCTCTTTTGTACATTCGATGAATCATTTTTAAGTTGGTTTCACTGCAGCTGTCCCATAATGTCGATGCATAATCAATTATTGATGAAATGTGAGCACAGAAGAAAAGCTTACGAGAATGGGTATCAAGGAAATTCTTAATCTTGGCTAGCTGAAGTAATTTTTTTGAAAGACGTTTTCCAGGGGACTTTGTATGGTCAGTCCACGATAG
>CM031619.1:9423104-9428104 GCA_018398815.1 Conus ventricosus
GACAACGATGCCCTTGTTGCCGAGGGTTCTTTAACACACCATCGTCAGAACCGGTCCTTATACCAGACTTTCACACTCACTACGTGAGGGGTCTTGAACGAGTACACCAGAGTCACATTTCCTAGAATTAGTTTTTTTTTTCTGCCTTAAGAGATCATTATCCTGTCTCTCGCAAAACTCTTTCGCAGTTGTTTTGTCTTTGCTTGTGACAGCCCTGATATGGCCCTTTGCGGTCGGCTGGGTTATAAGCAACATTACTTTATCTTTACTTTGTGTAGATTTAAGACATGCCATTTTTTCCGTTGTTTTTTTTTTTCCTTCACTTTTTTTTTTTTAATAACCTGTCGACAAGTTAGTGAAAATTGTACACAATGTCTGCTCACACTACATGGTCTTTAATGCATTCTTTAATTCCTTTAATTATTTTTTTGGCGTTTTTTGTCTTTGTTTGTTTCTTCTATCAACTGGGACAGGGAAAACTGGCGCTCTCGCAGAGCCTAGTCTAATACTCGCCTTAATGATGCCAATATATTTTTTAGCTACCATGTCACTTTTATAAAAAAAAATCACTTTGTCTTTGTCGTTTGTTCCTTTTTCCAGCTGTAACCTTTTCTTCCCTGCGTGTTGACGGCCATGAGAAGGTCTTGTAGGGCTGGCTGGCGTGCGACAGAAATAACAGATTCCACGTCACAAAACTGCCAGGTCGAACGCAGCAGGCGCCTAACATGAACGAAGTGTGTTTTCACTGCTCATCTTCCCGTGTGGTAGTTATGGTGATATCAGTGTAACGCCAAGTGCCCCTCCCACCTACCCTACCCCCGGTTCCCATCACACACAACACACACACACACACACACACACACACACACACACACTCTTCCTCTCTCTCTTCTCTCTCTCTCACACACACACACCACACACACACACACACACCACACACACACACACACACACACCACACACACACGCAACCACACAACCACACACACGCACACATACACACACCCCTGTTGACGTTAAATCTAAAAGAACCAACCAGCCAACCCAATACTTTGGATAAATCCGGACCACACCCTACGGAGACCGATCGATGTTAGACCTCGCAGGGGTGGAGGGTGGAGGGGTGATTTGTTTACGCATGGTCATCTGTTCTCAGTGCCCATCTGTTCATCATATTGACATCCAACATTTTTTGTTGAGCGCACGGTCTACACACCTATTCACTACTCTTTACAAAATAACATTATGACTTAACAAACGATCATTCCTGATGGATACTTCATATGTACAGTAGCATACACGCAGTACTCGATCTATACCTACCAATACATAGAATTGCTACAATTACGCAAGTTCATAATATATATTACCTACTACGAAGGAGATGTGATTTTTTTTTAAAGCCTGTGTTGAATGTAGCGAGAGAATCTGAATGTCTGAGAGACAGAGAGAGGCCAGTTTATTCCTTGGTGCATGGGGTTGGGAAGAAAAAGACCTTTCGTCATTGGTCTTTACTCCCAATGTGGGCGATCGCATGACGCTAGTCTAGCATGACAACGGAGCTGACGGAAAGATGTGTACCTTAGGAAATAATTCGGGTGGACAGTAGGGTGCAGAACCGGAGATGACAGTAAAGAGAGAGAGAGAGAGAGAGAGAGAGAGAGAGAGAGAGAGAGAGAGAGAGAGAGAGAGAGAGAGAGAAAGAGAGAGAGGAGGGGGGTGTATTTGTAATCAATCCCGTCAGACATCGGCAGCCAGTGCAGAGAATGCAGAAGCGGAGCTATGCATTCGAATGTGGAGGATCGGAGGACCGCAAGAGCAGCGTTCTTTTACATTCTTTGAAGTTTACTGAGATGGCACTTTGGGAAGGCCTGCAAGAAGAGTCACAACAATCCGTATCAGAAAGGCAAATGCACCAACCAAAGTCTCGGTACCATCAGATGAAAGATTGTTAAGAACAGAACTTTTTGTCGCCGAAGCTCAATGACAGGCAGATCAACAGATGTCAGCATCATGTTGTTGGCACACCAACAGATGTCAGCAACATGTTGTTGGCAGACCAACAGATGTCAGCAACATGTTGTTGAAAAGGAAGACTTTGATCCAGACACACCGAGACAGCCGACAGAAGAGGACACTAAGACAAACGTGCTCTTGATTGTTACAGAGCCTGACAGAAGAGAAGGATGATTCAGCGATTTCTTTAGACATGCTGGCATAAACAGTTTCAGTCTGATTGACATTTCGTTGAAGCGTGTTGGGAGTTGTCCAGGTTGTAAGGACTGAGCCAACCAGCAACACCAGCCTGTCGAGTTCCGCCATGAAAGGCCGACTAGCGACGATGTGCATTATCAGCAATACATGTCTACCTGACCACATCGACACATAGCTCCATCGCAGAACAGTTTCATCCCACAGTAGGAACAACAACTAGCATGTTTTTGGCACTGACCGCCCCATTCGCTGCGAATCCAGCCTATGACAATAGTAAATTTGTTTACTGATTTATTTCAAACACTTACGTGACCGAGTCCCAGCAGTAAATTAATCGATAGCAACTAAGCTGGTCAGAAACGAAGTGAGCCAAGTTAAAAACAACAACAACAAAAATCCGATTTCAGTATCATGAAGACATGTTTTTGGTGCAGAGAAAAACCCCAGACTGTCATTTACTGAAAACGCCATCCATATTTCACCAAGCTAATTCAACAGCTAACGACCTCCGACCTCTCTCCCATTCAAGCCACCACCACCACCACCACCCCACCCATCACCCCTTCCAATTCCCCAATATATCAACACCAGCAAGATTAGGCACAAAAAACACCGAGTGATTAACTAAAAAAAAAAAAAAAAGAAGAAAAAAAAAAGTTTGAAAATGGCCGCCAGTGCAGAGAGGAGAGAGGCGAGAGAGTGGACGGGCTAGCCAACTCTCTGTCGAGCATGTTCAAGGCGGTCTGGCCACACGCCACCATTAGGATTTGGCTCTAAATTAATATAATATACATAATTTAAACGTTTTGAGGCGTACATAAATTTGAGGCAAAAACTGATGTTGAATTGATAATAGATCTAACGAACTACCCTCCTAAACACTCATCTCACTGTTGTTGTTGTTGTTGTTGCTGTTGATTTCAGCCGATGAAATCTTCCAGAGTGTAGAAATACACGAGCTACCCTACACCTGACGTCACACTACAGACCTTCTTACTCACCCGTGACTTCTGCGCCAGGTGGCTTCCCAAAAGAGTCCCCTTACTTTCATCTCCATCTGTCTGCTTGGAAACCACCTAGCATGTACCATCTCCATCTGTCTGCTAGGAAACCACCTAGCATGTACCATCTCCATCTGTCTGCTTGGAAACCACATAGCATGTACCATCTCCATCTGTCTGCTTGGAAACCACCTAGCATGTACCATCTCCATCTGTCTGCTTGGAAACCACCTAGCATGTACCATCTCCATCTGTCTGCTAGGAAACCACTTAGCATGTACCATCTCCATCTGTCTGCTAGGAAACCACCTAGCATGTACCATCTCCATCTGTCTGCTAGGAAACCACCTAGCATGTACCATCTCCATCTGTCTGCTAGGAAACCACTTAGCATGTACCATCTCCATCTGTCTGCTAGGAAACCACATAGCATGTACCATCTCCATCTGTCTGCTTGGAAACCACCTAGCATGTACCATCTCCATCTGTCTGCTTGGAAACCACCTAGCATGTACCATCTCCATCTGTCTGCTAGGAAACCACCTAGCATGTACCATCTCCATCTGTCTGCTTGGAAACCACCTAGCATGACCATCTCCATCTGTCTGCTAGGAAACCACCTAGCATGTACCATCTCCATCTGTCTGCTTGGAAACCACCTAGCATGTACCATCTCCATCTGTCTGCTATGGAAACCACTTAGCATGTACCATCTCCATCTGTCTGCTAGGAAACCACCTAGCATGTACCATCTCCATCTGTCTGCTAGGAAACAACCTAGCATGTACCATCTCCATCTGTCTGCTTGGAAACCACCTAGCATGTACCATCTCCATCTGTCTGCTAGGAAACCCACCTAGCATGTACCATCTCCATCTGTCTGCTTGGAAACCACCTAGCATGTACCATCTCCATCTGTCTGCTAGGAAACCACCTAGCATGTACCATCTCCATCTGTCTGCTTGGAAACCACCTAGCATGTACCATCTCCATCTGTCTGCTAGGAAACCACCTAGCATGTACCATCTCCATCTGTCTGCTTGGAAACCACCTAGCATGTACCATCTCCATCTGTCTGCTAGGAAACCACCTAGCATGTACCATCTCCATCTGTCTGCTTGGAAACCACCTAGCATGTACCATCTCCATCTGTCTGCTAGGAAACCACCTAGCATGTACCATCTCCATCTGTCTGCTTGGAAACCACCTAGCATGTACCATCTCCATCTGTCTGCTTGGAAACCACTGGCATGTACCATCTCCATCTGTCTGCTTGGAAACCACCTAGCATGTACCATCTCCATCTGTCTGCTAGGAAACACCTAGCATGTACCATCTCCATCTGTCTGCTTGGAAACCACCTAGCATGTACCATCTCCATCTGTCTGCTAGGAAACCACCTAGCATGTACCATCTCCATCTGTCTGCTTGGAAACCACCTAGCATGTACCATCTCCATCTGTCTGCTTGGAAACCACTTAGCATGTACCATCTCCATCTGTCTGCTAGGAAACCACCTAGCATGTACCATCTCCATCTGTCTGCTTGGAAACCACCTAGCATGTACCATCTCCATCTGTCTGCTAGGAAACCACCTAGCATGTACCATCTCCATCTGTCTGCTAGGAAACCACCTAGCATGTACCATCTCCATCTGTCTGCTTGGAAACCACCTAGCATGTACCATCTCCATCTGTCTGCTAGGAACCACCTAGCATGTACCATCTCCATCTGTCTGCTAGGAAACCACCTAGCATGTACCATCTCCATCTGTCTGCTTGGAAA
>CM031619.1:9435604-9440604 GCA_018398815.1 Conus ventricosus
CCCTTCCACCTTTGCCTGTCTCTCTGCCTGCCCTCACCCTCATCACTGTTGGTGCCAGAGGCGGGCAGGCCGGAGTCGGCCGAGTCAGAGGCGGGGATTCCAGAGGTGAAAGGTGAGCTGCGTCTGCGGGCGGGGGAAGCCCGGGTCTGCTGCTGTTGTTGTTGCTGCTGCTGCTGCTGTTGCTGCTGCTGCTGCTGTTGTTGTTGCTGTTTGAGTTGGAGGTGGAGGTCGGTCTTGTGTTGGCGCAGGGCGAGCAGCTCGACGTTCAGTTCGTCATGGCGCTGCTCCTGGGTCCGGCACTTCACCTCCAGGTCCCGAATCTGGGTCTGTGGGCAGGAAGAGAGAGAGAGAGAGAGAGAGAGAGAGAGAGAGAGAGAGAGAGAGAGAGAGAGAGAGAGAGGGGGGGGTTAGAGGGATAGAATAGATGACACGTGGATGGGTAGATGGGGTAGGTGGATGGATGCATGGATGGGTGGATGGGTGAGTGGGTGGGTGGGTAGGTGGAAGGGTGAGTGGGTGGAGGGATGAGTGGACGGAAGGATGGGTGGGTGGATGGAAAGATGGATGGATGGATGGACGGGCGGGTGGGTGGATGGATGGATGAATGGATAGACAAGTGGGTAGATGGATGGCGCGATGGATGGATGGATGGGCGGGTGGATGGATAGGTTGACTGGGTATATGGATGGGCGGGTGGATGGATGGGCGGTGGATGGATGGGCGGGTGGGTGGATGGATGGATGGGCGGGTGTGTGGATGGATGGATGATGGATGATAGATGCGTGGGTAGACGGATGTGTGAATGGATGGGCCGGTGGGTAGATGGATGGATGGGCGGACGGACGGGAGGTGGGTTGATGATGAGGTGGTGGCTGGGTGGATGGATGGATGGTCGGGTGGAAGGAAAGATAGAAGGATGGATGGATGGATGCGCAAGTAGCTAACCGGACAGACGGGTGGGTGGGGTGGATGTAAAAGGCTGAATGAGCAAGAACGTGCCTAAGTCACGACAAGGTCACGATGAATCAACGAATCAGGGAGTGAGTAAATAAGCTGGTGGCTTGTATGGGTATGACATTTTGCAAATAGGCAGGTACGACAGTAAATTATCGATCGTTCACCCATTTGCACCTCAAAGGAAATGGAAAAAAAATTAAGCATGAATGACTGAATGAAATAGTGAATTCACAAGGAAATAAATGACACTGGAGGTGGTGGAATGACAAGGAACGTTGATACAATACACGGGTTCACAACTGCAGAAAATAAAATGCAAGAAAAAACAGCGACGTGCTGACAAATCCTCTCTGTCGGCAACCTCTGCATCAAATTCTGGCGGCGCGGCATCGCAACATGGGTCCAGATGAATACCGCTATACACTAGGGCATGTCAGCTGCTTTCATTCGGTGCACGAAGCAGTAATGCATTCAAGCATGCATACAGTGTACACATCTACATGACTGGCACCTGAATATTTATACGTCTGACCTCTCCAAGAATGCGCCCCCCTCTCTCTCTCTCCGCTCTCTCTCCGAGTGTGTGTGTGTGTGTGTGTGTGTGTGTGTGTGTGTGTGTGTGTGTGTGTGTGTGTCTCTGTGGTGTGTGTGTGTGTGTGTGTGTGTGTGTGTGCGTGTGTGGTGTGTGTGTGTGTGTGTGTGTGTGTGTGTGTGTGTGTGTGTGTGAACTGTAAAATACGTGTGTGCGAGTTAAATGTGAAACGCGGGTGTGTGCATGCACATGTCTATGATTACGAATGTATGGACGGTGCCGCGTCTCCGTTAGTATGTGGTTGAGCACAAACGCGCATGGACGTGCGTATGCGTGCACGCACGGACGTATTTTCCTACGGAAAGCAGTCTCGCAAAGTAATATCTTCAGTGAACGCGAGTAAAGAAAAGAAAAAAAAAAAGAAAAAAAAGAAAGAAAAAGAAAAAGAAAAAAGCAAACGTTAATTTGACCACTTTCCAAACTGGACATCTTTTTTTTTTATGGACTCGCATCGTGGTCAGAATAAGAACGACATTCTCAGTACAATGGTCAGTCTGAACAGCAAATAACAAAGAAGAAGAAGAACAAGAAAAGAAAAAAAAATCACTAACAGCAAGCCGAAAATTTCCGGGAGGTACAGAAGAATTTTCAGCCGAACCAGCACCTTCGCATGGCTTAACCAAGATTTGCGCGGAAACGCACGAACAAGGGACAACTGAAACAGGAGGGAGGGAACAATAGCATAAAACCGAAGAAAATGCACCCAGCCACCCATAAACCGAAAGCTACACAAGCAGCGGTTTTCTCTTTAACAACCCAGCGGTTTCATTCGAAAAAACCCTATTCTCCATGATTCTGTCTTCCCTCATTCTGAAAAAAACAAAACAAAAAATAAGAAAAAACCCTCGTCTCATTTGGTCAACAAAGGGAGGGGTAAAAAACAAAAAAACAAAACCCTCTTGGGGAATGCCGGCCAAACTGGCGGTTTACTGCGCACAAAATGCCCCATTACGGCGACGATAACTTCGTGAAATGCCAAAGCGAGGAAGCGAACGGCAAAGCGGCGATGTGGTCGGACGCCCCCCCCCCCCCCCCCCCCCCCCCCCCCCTCCCCCTACTTTTCAGCGGTTGAGGAGATTCCGTGACGTTTGTCGTCTGCACGTTTTTGCGCTGACGGCTCCTTTTATGACATTTGGCGGCGTTCAAACTCGTTTTGACGGAATACCGCACTCTGACACAAATTGTGTCCTAAACGCGGAAGGAGCTCCTATCTGGGAAACAAAATGAGCTCAAATTTGGAGAAAATGCGAAAAGAAGGCCTCGCTTCCATATGCAATAAACATGCATGTTTGTGAACATTGATAAAAATCCGAAGCTAGCTTACATTCAGTATCCTTTTTTTCTTTTCTTTTCTTTTTGTTGTTTCTAGGAATGGAGTACTTGGATAGCAACACTCTGAATGAGCTGCTTTTTCTGTGCAATTTACCATCATTTAACCAGCCTCGACTACACACGAGAGAGAGAGAGAGAGAGAGAGAGAGAGAGAGAGAGAGAGAGAGAGAGAAGAGAGAGAGAGAGAGAGAGAGAGCGAGACAGACAGACAGACCAGACGACAGACAGACAGACAGACAACGAGAAGATAGGAACGACAGTGGTCAGTATTGGCGTTTACAGCAAAGCCGATCTCGAATGTCATTTTGCGGCATTTCATTGGTGGGAATTTTCAGCCTCGACTGGCTCCTATCAAGAGATGCGTTGTGCTCAAAGTGCAGCCTTTATCATTTTTATTTTATCATGATCATTTTATTCGTCTCCCACGCCCCTCACTGGTAATATTTCCACGCCGCGTCTTGCAGCCTCCTAGTAATAGACACACGCCCAGAATCATCCTGTCACAGACCCGATGCCAACAGTCATCCTCAGGCTGGGTACCAGGCCGCCACAGAGCACAGCATCAGAGAGAACACTGCCTGCAACTGGGTCACTTCGTCAGAGCTCAGTGGTACCAGCCAATGCAACACGTTACCCGCTAAACAACCTGATTTGGACACAGATGGCTGGTACCCCCATCTTAGTTTACGTATATAGTCTCACTGGTTCAAAAGAACCATTGCACGCACGCCTATAGCGCACATGCTATTTTAAAGTCAGGTTATTAACGCCGTTTCACGTTCAGCGCGAGGAGGGTGGGTGGGGACTGAGTGAGTGACGGGGTTGTGAGAGAGTGTTCAAGAACAACAGGGAAGTCTGTGCTCACACGGGCACTGTTCTGATACAACGGCTCCGAGACTATGGGCAGTGTCTGGAATATTCTAATCAATACGGGTATGTATATTGCTGTGCGAATCTCTCTCTCTCTCTCTCTCTCTCTCCTCTCTCTCTCTCTCTCTCTCTCTCTCTCTCTCCTGTATGTGTGTTCGCGCGCGCATGCGTTATTTTACATTGTTAGATTATTTTTAATCATTTTATTGTTATCATTATTTGTAACAAAAGCATCAGTAGTAGCAGCCGTTGCCTAGTACTTAAGATCTTTCTATCAGTTTAATCATAAATGCTAAACGTGCAGGTTTCATTGCTGTTGTGTTTTTTTTCTATGTAGTCGTTTCTCTCTTGTTGCGTACTTTGTCTAGAACAGCAAGGACAGGGTAAAAAGACCAGGCACGTCCTAAAAATCTTTATCCTCGACTCATACCGGTTTTTTTTTTTCAGTTTTAGTTTCAGTTCTAGTTTTGAGCCTTGGGTTTCGTCTGTCTGTCTGTCTGCCTGCCAGTCTCCCACTCTCTCGACAGGCGTCACTTCGATTTTGACAACACTTGTGCTACTCTTTCTTCTTTTTCATATTCCCACCTTCCGCAGTTTGTTTATTTTACATTTGGGGTTTTATTTCTTCCTTTCATTCTTTTTCTTTGATGATTTGGGGATATGGAGTCAGTGGCGTCACAATGCAGCGTAGCGTCATAAAGAGCTGGAACTGCGGCAGTTTACAGACCGGTTTCCGGCCTGCGTGTCGCCTCCCACGCAGCGCCCTGAGAATCGAAGACAAGTGACAGCACATGTCTACATCCTACCCTCCTGACATATAAAAAAAAAACTGATCAAACCAACCGACAAACATCCTGCTCTGGATCTGACGATGACTTGATGGGAAGTGAAAAAAAAAGGAGAGAGAGAGAGAGAGAGAGAGCAAAGACGAAGGCAGAACATTAGGATAATCCTCAACAGAACATCCATTGATGGCAATGACAGCCTATTTAAAAATTTCACCGAAATGCATATTTCAACCGCACCTAAAAAAAAAAAAAGCATATTTCAACCGCACTTTAAAAAATGCATATTTCAACCGCACCTCCAAAAAATGCATATTTCAACCTCACCTAAAAAAAATGCATATTTCAACCGCACCTACAAAAAATGCATATTTCAACCCGCACCTCCAAAAAATGCATATTTTCAAACCGCACCACACAAAAAATGCATATTTCAACCGCACCTCCAAGAAAAATGCATATTT
>CM031619.1:9448104-9458104 GCA_018398815.1 Conus ventricosus
AACAGCAAAGGCAGATTACAGCTCGCGGACCTTAAGTTATGCAGACTGTTTATTCCTCCATAGCCACCATCCCCACCTTCACCACTCCTTCCGTCTGCCTTCTTAGACTGCTCACAACCCTTACCCCCCCCCCCCCTTTTTTTTATTAAATGTTTTTTTACCCTGTCTTCATTTCCAAGATCTTTCTTGCTGTGGTTTGGGCTCCAGATAAATTGAAAAGATAGGAACCGAAAAGGAAAAGGACAAGAAATCCACCGTTTCTTCATTATCACAGACATGGCGCAGCACCCCCAGTCCTGGATTTGTTAGCAATCCTGTGTGGGATAAATCTGTGCGAGTGCTGTTTTGTTTTCGACAGGTCCGTGTTTAGACGACGAAGATTTTTTCTGTGGAAAAGAGAGAGAAGAGAGAGAGAGAGAGAGAGAGAGAGAGAGAGAGAGAGAGAGAGAGAGAGAATGTGTGTGTGTGTGTGTGTGTGTGTGTGTGTGTGTGTGTGTGTGTGTGTGTGTGTGTAGATGTAAGACAAGGAGACAGTTCGATTAATGCTGTTGATAGCCCAGCCGACCGCAAAGGACCACATCAGGGCTGTTACTTGGAGACAGACAAAGCAGACAGACGGCAACAGACTGACGGACAGACAAATTATCCAAACAAAAACAGGAACACAAAACCGCAAATAACACATGAGAATAGATTATCTCTGTCTCCGTCTCTCTTTCCGTCTCTCTCTCTCACCACAAACATACACACAAACATTCACACACACACACATGCACTTTCTCTCTCTCTCCCTCTCTCCCCACCCCCACCCCTCCTGTTCTTGTCACACGTTACCCTGTTCTCACAACATCTTCCGTCTTTCAGAAAATTCGGGCTGTTCTCTTTAGAAGAACGACTAGCTAAAGTACTCCCCCCCTCCTGCTTTCCTCCTTCCCACCCTCCACCCTCACCAACCCTTCTCCGCACATCACTCCATTCATTCGTCACAGCGGCCTGTTCCTACACCCTGTCAGTCGGGGGCCAGCTAGTCCCCTGTAGTTGTGGCTGTGAGGGTTCTCGTTTCAGGCGCTGCAGATCTCGCTCCACTCGGGGACCGACCTCACTTCATTGTCTCATCCTCAAGACTTCACCCTCACACTGGCACTTCAGGTCCAGCCAGAAGGGATCAACAAACAAACGTATGGGAGGGAACGCATGGAGGAGGGCCGGAACAGCTCAGTGGTAGAGCGCCGGACTCGTCATCTTCATGATCCTGGGGCTGCGGGTTCGAATCTCCGCCGGGCCGTTTCGGGTACAGGGGATTTTTCTCTCGTAGTTAACGTTGGTTCTGACTCCATTTCCCATACAGTCCTTCGAATGAGACTATACACCTAGGTTCCGTGTGTGAACGCACGCATAACATCTTGCACACACGTCAAATCCCATCACCAACTTTCGGAAGAGAAGGCCAGTTTGGCCATTGGTATGGATGACACGTTACACATAGCATGCACCCTGCGTGAGAAATGGGAAAGAATGAAGAAAGTAAGGAAATGGAGTGAACGATATTGAACGATATTGACTGGATGACACGCGAAACGACTGAATGAAGCGCCAGCTGGCAGCTCGTCAGTCGGCACTACCCAGGTAGGCAGCCCGTTGTGTAAACGAGTGCGGATTGTAAAGCGCTTAGAGCTTGGTCTCTAGCCGAGAATAGGCGCTATATAAGTATTCATAATAATAATAATAATAATAACATTTACTGATGCTGACAGCGCGTGTTATGTCATTTTCTGGTAACTCTGGGGACTTGTTTCCCCAATACCTGTGTTTCAGACCAAGTCCTAGCGTGCTGGCGATATCACTGGGGTTTCCCGTGGCGCGCGAGATTCAAACGAGACTGGGACCAGTACTTCGCACGAAAAACAAGGCGAACAGAAACGACACAAGTGCTTAACAGCGCAGTCATTTCAGAAAGGGGCCTCGCTTTACAAAATTCTCCACATCAATCAGTGCTTGTACCAGAAGGCTGGGAATGAAGAACACGTCGTCAGCTTTGAGTACTTTCAATGCTGAGTCCCTCCTAGAACTCAGGGAGGTTTTCGCTGTGCTGTAAACAAATGGAACCTGCTCTATGAGACATGGGCTGCTGAGCATCCGAAGGGCCGCAACGTGCCGAAAGCACGAGGCGATAGGACGAATAGGGTGACTGGCTTGCTCGTCTCTCTTTATGTGCTCGTGGTCTGGTTCCCCTTGCCCCCCCCCCCCCCCCCTAAAATTGAGAAAGAGAGAGAGAGGGGGGGGGGGGCGCACACACACACACACACACACACACACACACACACACACACACACACACACACACTCCCGTGCTAAAACCGAACCACAGAAACGGGGGTGCCTTCTTCCCTGTGACAATATTTTCGTTGCTCTCCCTTGGTAAGGGAACGATTATTATATTTTACTTCCCCCCCCCCCCCCCCCTTCCATAAACACACATACACTTCCTCCCCGCTCTTCCTGACACTGATCCGCCCCACCAGCACCAGCAGCACTGACCCTGACGAGGCTCTCGAGGCTGTTGACGCGGGTCTGCAGGGAGGAGACCTGCTCCTTGGCCGTCTCCCGCTCAGTCTGGGCCGCTGCCAAGGTCACCCGCAAAGTGCTGCACTCCTCCCGCACCTGTAGGCACACGGCAACACACACACCTGGACTGAACACCTCGTCTGTGGCAACATCTGTCTTTACATGTCGTCTGTAGTTATGGCCGTCTACCTGTCATTTGTGGGGCACAACTGTTTTTACGTCATCAGCTGTTACATTCGTATGTAGTATGTATGTATGTATGTATGTATTATGTATGCATGCATGTATGTTTGTGTGTGTGTATGTATGTACGTACGTACGTATCTACATACGTATGTATGTATGCATGTATGTATGTATATATGTATGTATGCATGTATGTATGCACGTACAAACGTACGTACATATGCATCTATCTATGTACGTACGTACGTACGTATGCATGTATGTATGTACACACGTATGTATGTAAGTATGCATGCATGTATGCATGTATGTATGTATGTATGTATGTATGTATGTATGTATGTATGTAATAAACAACTCGCAAAATACTTGAGCATGTCTGTCATGATTGGGTCTAGGCGTGTTTGGTCAAGGCGGAATCACCTCATGAACCAGCATTGAAACGGACAGATGATGGCTCTTAAACTGTGCTATAAATAGTATCAGCTGACTAAAGCACTGATTGACAAAGAATTGGAGAGAGAAAGGGCGTGGGGACAAAGAGAGAAAGAGGGGGAAGAAGAGAGAAGAGAGAGAGAGAGAGAGAGAGAGAGAGAGAGAGAGAGAGAACTTTTATCGATGCGCCTGCAATCTGGACTACTGTGCATTGTTGTTGATTCGACAAGTTGATGCATTAAAGTAATTGATATGTGTGTATATATAAATATATATATATAATATATATATATATATATATATATCGAAGAGAGAGAGAGAGAGAGAGAGAGAGAGAGATGGAGAGATAGGTAGATGGGATGAATGGATAAATAAATAGGTACATATACATACATACATACATGCATACACACATATACATATAAACTTCCATACACATATACGTATATTCATACACAGATACATACATTCATACACAGATACATACATTCATACATATATACACACAGACATATTTAGTGCTCCGAACATTTGTCACGGAGTCAGGTCTTTTGGCAGCGATCACTTGTATGTCAACAACGTTTGTTCATTCGCGCAAATTTAACGTCCCTGGTCACGAATACATATACGCCAACGCTGACTCTCTGTCAACACCATGTCAACATCTTTTGGTATCAATACATGTCAAGGGTCAACATGGTCGGTCAACAACACCACACCAACGTCACGCGTCATAAATACGTCAAGTCACCCGTGTCCACCGACACCTCGTCGACGTCACGGATCATCTGCACAGGTCACGTTCTAACACTGTCCATCAAAGCCACGTCGATTTCATTGGTCATAAACACGGTCGTATGTACACACAGTCCGTCAACACTAAGTTTAACTGGTCACAAATACAGGTCATGGGTCAACACTGTCTACTTAAGCATCATGTCAAGGTCAGTGGTCATAGGTTAAGGTCATACGTCCACATTGCTTGTCCATCAACACGATGTCAACTTTTCTTTGACTGGTCACAAATACTGGTCACAGGTCAACACTGCCAATCAACACGATGTCAAGGTCAGCGGTCATACCGGTCACAGGCCAACACTGTTTGAACATCGACATTCTGTCAACGTCCCTGTCCATAAACACAGGCCGTGTGCCGGACATTCGTTTCAAACCAACTTCGTCATCCTTGTCTAAATCAGTGGCCACGAACACTTGTCTTTTGCGAGCGCCGTTTGTCACCGACTATCTGTGACTCGCCGACATCCCCGTTCCATCGACATCCGTCACGTCACACAGGTCCACCACTGTCATTTGTCACGAACCCCTCTGTCCTGTGTCAATACCGTTTGTTAACATCAAAGGGCGGAAGTCACGGCTCTCTCTCGTCTTTCACCCGTGGACCTGATCTCTCATGAACACCTGTCCCTTGCAAGCGCGCGTCAACTGCCTGGGGCACTAGCAAGTCACACAACACAATGAGCCCTTTGCGTCAGGGATCACGTTGCAAACCACAAAATCTCAACATAGCAAGGCAGTAGTAGTAGTAGTAGTAGTGGTGGTGGTAGCAGTAGTAACAGTAGTATTAGTAGCCGTACAAGTAGTAGTAGTTGTAGAAGTAGCAGTAGCAACGACAACAAACAAATATTATCAAGAGTTTCCTCACACAGAGAAGAAAGAAGCGCTTTACAAAATGCATACATACATTCAATAATATATGTCAACAGGCACCTCGCATGCACGCACGCGCGCGCGCTGACACACACATATATCTATATACCGACATATCGACAGACACTTCACAAATATTCACACAAACACACAGACACACACACGTTGGCTTTCATGCATGTTAATACGGTGAATATCTCTTGCAACAACATGAAATCAATACACACAGTTTCATCCACCCATCCATCCACCAGCATGCATACATGATAATGTCAGAGGTATTTAAAGGGGGGGGGGGGGGGGGGGGGGGGGGGGGGGGGGGGGGGGGGGGGGGGGGGGGGGGGGGGGGGGGGGGGGGGGGGGGGGGGGGGGCGCTCAGCAATACTCTCAGCCGCACAAGCCCTCAAGCTCGTCATTTCTTTTTCTTTATTTCTTCTTTGTTTTAAACATGGGCTTACCTCACACACATACGTGCACGCGCGCGCACACACACACCACACACATGCACGCGCACGCACACACACACACCGCAGAGCCTGTGCGACTATGCAAATGATACCCTCAAGACACCACAAAAGCACAAAAGAAGAAGTCTGCTCACAATGCTGCTAACCGGTTCCTCTGGCCTCTGTTCCAGTCCGTTCAAACTCGCACACACATGATAAACCCCATCCTCAATTCACTCGAGACTGTAAGACACACGAACAACCAGACAGACAGACACACATACACATACATATAAATATATATATATAATACAACAAACTAATAAATTCCAAGGATAAGTACCGAGCACCGTTCCAGCAACTTACAGAGCAGCTTGGTGTTGCAATGACTGCAAGAAATATTGAATTATAAACAAAGCTTGCTCTTATGTCTTAGATTGAAGAAATAGGGGGAGATACGCATTCATACCTGCAGTGGCAGATGATTCTGCCTAACTAACAGTATGTGCTTGAGTGGTGGATGGGAAAAAATTAAAATAAATGCTTCTCAAAATGAGCCTTCAGCAAGCTTATATTCTCCAAGGGGGAGAGACATCCTCCAATAGGGAGGAAACTCACTAACATATAACTCCTGGTCATATACCGATATTTCGAAACTTGGTGTTTCTCCTCAGTGACCGCGGAAAGTGGTAATTTGACTCCTCTGCCTTTCAGTTTTAAGAAGAATGCAATCCCAGAAAAGGCTGGTGTGCAATACCGTAGTATGTTTGTTGAGTTTTTCAAAAAAACCAACCAAAGATGCCATCTAAGAAGCAAAAGAAAATCATAAAGAGCAAAACAAGCTACATTTTCTTGTGAAAAGTAGAAAATATAAAAAGATATCCTCTAAGACACAATGCTGAGGGCCAGTTCTGGAATGATCCGCAAGGACTAAAATACAACAAACTAATAAATTCCAAGGATAAGTACCGAGCACGTTCCAGCAACTTACAGAGCAGCTTGTTTTGCTCTTCATGATTTTCTTTGCTTCTTAGATGGCATCTTTGGTTGGTTTTTTGAAAACTCAACAAACATACTACGGTATTGCAACACCACCTTTTCTGGGATTGCATTCTTCTTAAAACTGAAAAGGCAGAGGAGTCAAATTACCACTTTCCGCGGTCACTGAGGAGAAACCACCAAGTTTCGAAATATCGTATATGACCAGGAGTTATATGTTAGTGAGTTTCCCTCCCTATTGGAGGGTCTACTCCCCCCTTGGAGAATATAAGCTTGCTGAAGGCTCATTTGAGAAGATTTATTTATTTTTTTCCATCCACCCATTCAAGCACATACTGTTAGTTAGGCAGAATCATCTGCCACTGCATGTATGAATGCGTACTCCCCCTATTTCTTCAATCTAAGACATAAGAGCAAGCCTTGGTTTTTAATTCAATATTTCTTGCAGTCATTGCAACACCAAGCGCTCTGTAAGTTTCGGGAAAGGTGCTCGTACTTATCCTTTAATGTATTAGTTTGTTGTATTTTAGTCCCTTGCGGGTTCATTCCAAAACTGGCCCTCAGCACTTGTGTCTTAAAAGGATATCTTTTTACATTTTCTACTTTTTAAAAAGAAAATGTAGCTTGTTTTGCTCTTTCATGATTTTCTTTTTTCTTCTTAGATGGCATCTTTGGTTGGTTTTTTTAAAACTAAACAAACATACTACGGTATTGCACACCAGCCTTTTCTGGATGCATTCTTCTTAAAACTGAAAAGGCAGAGAAGTCAAATTACCACTTTCCGCGGTCACTGAGGAGAAACCACCAAGTTTCGAAATATCGGAAATATGACCAGGAGTTATATGTGAGTTTCCCTCCCTATTGGAGGATGTCTCTCCCCCTTGGAGAATATAAGCTTGCTGAAGGCTCATTTTGAGAAGCATTTATTTTAATTTTTTTCCCCATCCACCCACTCAAGCACATACTGTTAGTTAGGCAGAATCATCTGCCACTGCAGGTATGAATGCGTATCTCCCCCTATTTCTTCAATCTAAGACATAAGAGCAAGCTTTGTTTATAATTCAATATAAAATATAATATAATATATATATATATATAATATATACACACACGCATGTGCGCACGCACACTGGCTCGAGAGAAAAAGAGATGCGCGCTAATCACACACACACACCACGCACGTGCAAGCTGTCTGTATCTCTGATCGCTTCATTCGTAGTCTTCAACTGGATGGAGCGCCTCGTTCAACGACTGTCAATACTAACTTGGTTACTTCCATCCCCACGCCCCCTCATCCTATATACATTGCACACGTTCCCCATCCCACGCGCAATGCTGGATCTATGCACAGGAACGAGGAGAGGGGGAGGACGGGTCTGTGGGTGAAAGTGGGGGTGGGGGAGGTAGAAAAAGGGGAAAAGAATACAGAGACAATGGGTGGAGGTAGAGACACAGGGAGGAAGGAGGGAGAGAGAGAGAGGAGACAGATGGAGGGAGGAAGAGAGAGGGGTGGAGTTGGGGGAGGAAGAGGAGAGAGAGAGAGAGCAGACTTACAGAATACAGACAGAGACCAAAGAAAGAAAGGGTGGGGAAAAGGGGAAGGGGAGGGGGGGAGAGAAAGAGAGAGAGAGAAGAGAGAGAGAGGGGAGAGAAACAGAGAGAGGGGAGGGGGGAGGGGGGGAATTTCTCAGGGAACGAACAGAAAAAAGGTACAAAAAAACTCTCTCTCTCTCTCTCTCTCTCTCTCTCTCTCACACACACACACACCCCCACACACACACACACACACACACCACACAACACACACACAGAGGTACAGAAGGCCACGGTGGACTGAAAAGGACAGCAATTATTCAAGGCCAGGCTGAGCCAAGATTAACAGCAAGGTAATCCAAGTCTTCTCGCACCTATCGATCTGCACGCATGTGTGGTGAAAGTAACGACGTTTCCAGAGAGAGAGAGAGAGAGAGAGAGAAGAGAGGAGAGAGAGAGAGAGAGAGAGAGAAGAAACACATACACTAACTAGAAACAGACAGAAGGTCAAATTGACACTGTCTTGTTTCTCCAGAAGAAAGATTTAAAAGAAAAAGAAAAAGAAAAAAAGAATCGAACAAAACAAAAGCAGTGTTTTACATCTAACGTCCAATGTCACAGGTTAATTCCCTTGTACAGTCAGAATGTTCAAAGGACTTTTAAATGAATTTCAGAGTATAACAATGACAAAGATACACAATACTAAGGGACACACACACACACCACACACCACACACACACACACACACACAAACACACACACACCACACACACACACACACAATGTAAACGTTGAACGCTCGCTAAAAGGCAATCTGTCTGTGTGCAAGGTGAAAAGAAAAACAGCAGAAGCGATCTCCATGACATTTCAGAGCTCGTTGGTAAGGTCCACATCCACACGCACGGATGACATTTTGAAAGTCTCCACAGGACGACGCTGGTGAAAGGTGAAGGGAACGCCGCACGTGCGCAGAGTCTGCGTCCCTTTCCAAGATTTCGCGTTCGTCGAGCATGCTCTGCCTTAAAGTCAGCCTCCACTCTGAACTCAGCCTCTACCCCCCCCCCCCCCCCCCCCCCCCCCGAATTCAGCTATCCCCCTGAACTCACCCAACAACCTGAACTCATCCACCACCAGGAGCATCGGCTCCAACCTATAACTCGTGCACTGATCTCAAGACTGGCACCAACCCCAAGTCAGGCGCTAATTGGCATCAACCTGAAACTGACCACCCACACCATCGCAGCATCCATCCCTCGAAACGCCCTCACCAACTTGAAATCGGGCACCGATTCGAAAATGAGCCTCCGGGGGCGGGGGGAAAAAGGAAGCAACATCTCCCCTTCCCCCTAAAATCCGTCCCCCACGCTCTATATCTCTGTCTGTGTGTCTGTGCGCCTGCCCGCCCGTCCGTCTGTTTTTCTATCGCTTCTCTGTCTGTCTGTCTGTCTGTCTGTCTGTCTGTCGTCTCTCTTCTCTCTCTCTCTCTCACCTCACACCACACACCACACACACACACACACACACACACACACACAACCGCCTAAAAATCAGCAACAGCAATAAAAAAACCAAATCCAAACGAAACATAAAACAAAAGAAACGAACGAACGAAAAGGTCATCTTCTAAGAGGATGTCTCTCTGGACGATGAGGTCATATACTTACCGGTCAATGCCTGCTCGACCCATCCTCCCCCGGTCCCAACCCCCCCCCCCCCCCTCCCACCACCACGCTGCCCATCCCCTCTCCTCGTCCCCTGCCTTGGGCCAATAAAGATCAGAAGGTATCGATCTTGTCATGAAAAGAAAATAGCATGGAACACCACCCACCTCTTCTCTTACCGCGTCCATTAACTTCGGGCCGGAGACTTCCTCCCACATACAATCTGATCTCCTGCCATGTTATTAACTGTCTTCTTCTCTGCTACCATTTTACAACCACCACCACCATCACCCCTCCACTCCCAGCCTCCCTAACCGTCTACCCGTCTCTCTTGTCGAAGCATTGAAGATACAGGAGACATAAGACAAGTTTCATTTTATGAAGCCACTTTCAAGTTTCAGAGAAACTACAACGACAAAAGCATTCATCGCAAATCCTCGTTTCGAAGAAGAAGAAGAGGAGAGAGGACGACGATTAAAAAAAAAAAAAAAGGGGGGGGGGGGGGG
>CM031619.1:9463104-9474742 GCA_018398815.1 Conus ventricosus
GGGAATTCTTTTTAAACAACCTGGGAAAGGGGGGCGGTATTTAAAGGGCCAGTAAAGTCCAACTTTGGGGGTAAAGTACTGTTACGTCTGGGAACCCGATCCAGTAAAGTCGACCCCGTTTCGTCCACCAAATTAGTACCGCTTTTTCCCTTCAGCCCTCGGGGTTCTACCCCCAAAATAGCAAAAAGGCCAAAATCACCGACCGCAAAAATCACTACTTTGTACCAGACCCAAAAAAAACTCCCAAATTTTTTTTTCTTTTTTTTTTCCCTTCCCTTTTTTCCCCAAATTTTCCTTTTTATTCCCCCCGCTGAAAACCAAAAAACAACCCTCTCTTCCACCCTTCCCCTGATGAGCAACACTGCAGCACGTCCCACATTCCCCGGTTTTTTTTCATTCACGTTGTTAAGGCTTTTCTCTTCCTGATTTAAAACAATACCAACTTGGGAAAGATGGGCAAAAGATTTTCCCCACTTTTTCCCGGCAAACATTGGTTTTCTTTTTTCTTCTGCGTTGCTTGCGTTTGGGTTTTTTAAAGTGGGGTTAATTCCCCCATTCTGATTTTCCATAGAAAGGGAGATTTCTGACAGGGCCCGTCGTGGGGGCAAGAATGGTTAATCTTAGCGAATTAACAAATTTTGACGCTTTAAAAAATCCCCCTTTTTCCCTCCCAAACCCCCCTCTCTCCTCTCTCTTCTCTCTCCCCCTCTCTTCCCCCTCTCTCTCTCTCTCCTTTTGCATATTTGCAAACTAAGGAATGACAGAAAAGAAATATTGTTTTAACTGGTTTTACCACAGCGCTGACCTTTTTGCGGCCCTTTTTCCCTGGGCAGAAACCCCCAGCCCTCATCAAAAACCCAACCGGCACTCAAAAAAAAGGCAAGGGCACCCCCCCCCCCCCCTCTCCCTTCCCTTTTCCCACAATCCTCCCAAAAACTGCCCCGTTTAATGGACCAATCAACGGCGCACGAGCAATGTTCAAAGTACCAATCACCAGCATGGGAATACATGCCTAAAACTGCCTGGGCCCTATCCAGTCTGTACCTAAAGAAATACACACAGCGAGACGGCTGTTCCTTTGGCTAAGTTTGAAACAAAATTAACCAAAAACGTAATTTGCTGCTGTCTTCAAGCCGAAAGGGATTACACAAAAAAGCCCTTTCCCCAGTGCGCCTTAAAGTCTCAAGTATAGCTCTTTTTGTTTTCTGTTTATTTGAAAAATGCCCACTGGGAAACCAAACTCTTGCTTTCACATACGAAGCGCTACTTCAGCGTTTTCCCCTTTCCCCCTCTTTTGCCAAACCCCCACCACTGCACACTCACAGCACCAAAACCCTTTGGACCATGCCCCCCCGCCCCCCCCCCCCCCCCCCTCCCTTCCCCCACAGCCTGGGTCGATGGGACAGCACGGCCGCAACTCCTTCCGGTCCCCCCCCCGCCGCTCTTTAACACGTCGCGGGGATAGCGGCGATTGGGGGTGAGAAGGGTCAGGACAAGAGAGGACTGAACCCCCTTTCCAAAGGGGGGCCGGAACGGGGCAAATTTTGGGAAAAAATCCCCCCTCCCCCCCCCCCCCCCCCCCGTTTCCCTCCCCCCCCCCCCCCCCTCCCCAAAATCCCTCCTTCGCAACCGGTCAAGGGGGCCCTGTGACAAACCAAAACATTTCGGGTCTTTAAAAAAGATCTGGGGGGTGCGCTCTCTCTCTCTCTCTCTCTCCCCTCTCCTCTCTCCCCCGGTTTTCCCCTGTAAGGGAATCAGCACGTGAAAATCACAGGGGAAAGGGGGACACCCGACCTGCACAGATCCCCTCTCTCTCCTCTCCTCCCCTCCTCTCTCTCTCTCCCCTCTCCCCTCCTTTTCTCTCCACTTTGGGCCCGCCATCAAATTTAAAAGGGCCCCCCCGGGTTTTCCCTTTGCGGGGGGGCGATTTCACCAAATTGGCCGCCACTTTCCCCGGGGCCCGTAAGTCTGTGGGTGAGACCGGGGGCAGCTGGTGAGGGTTAAAAAAAGCGATAATGCCAGGGGAGGGGGAACAAACCATTCGCACACTATTTTGGGAGGGAACAGTCGTTTGCACACTAATCCCACTTTTAAAAACCCCGAAGCACCCGCGCCAATAAACCCACGCCCCCTATCACCGCCCGAAAGATATGGCGTGCTTTGAGGGGGCGGGTGATTGACGCAGCGATACAATCATCCTCCTCCCCCCCCAGTCCCCCATCCTTTATTGCCGAGACCTTTTCCCGGCGGCCGCATACCCGGCCTAAAAAAACGACGTGCCGACGATTGCATCACCCAAACCCCCCCCTTAAAAACCCCCCCCCCCCCCCCCCCCCTCTCCTCTCCCTCCCCCCCCCCCCCCCCCCCCACCCCCCAAATTCCCGGGGGATTTCAGCCCCAAAACTTTCCCCGAACAGTTCGGGGACGATGTCGATGTCAAAACCACGTTAAAAATCTGGAACTAACACTTTCCCCAAATGAAAATCAAGCCCGACGCCTGTATTGAAAAACAATTTTGGGTGTGGGGCCCATGTCACTTCCTTTGCTTTCCCCGCACGCTTGTCCAACGGGGAGCTGGCCCTAAAGGGGTGGGGAATCTGAACCCGGGGGAGCTGTCTGCCGGGATGGAAACCCAAAACGAGGAACAAATCCTTTCCATTTTTTTTGCACTTTTTGCTTAACACCTCCTACAAATTATGACCCCTTTATTACAGCCCCACCGACCAGGGTGACAGCCCCTTTTCCCTCGCGGGTTTTTAAAGCGTTGTTGGGCGGCTTTGGGTTACGAAGGGGACCAACACCAAGTCCAGGGCCCAAAGGGCTCGTGGGCCAGCTTTCCCCCCAACCCGGGAGTGCGGGTTAACATCATTTTGGTTTTTTTCCAAAAGGCCCCCCCCCCTGTTTTTGCAAGTCACAACATGCGTGTGGTATGTATGGGCGGTTTTTCGCTCCCAAAAAAAAACTTTATTTTTTTTCTTTAAGCAACTAAAGAAAAGCACATATATCATGCAAAGAAAACATACGGAACAAATACAATCATTGTTCGGTGTTTGCTACTTTTTTAATAGAAAAGACGTTTTTTATTATCCCGTACCCCACGTTTTTTATTACAGAAAATATTTTTCTGAATTTTTTTTACTCCCCGACAAAAGAAAGTAAACAATTAAAACCCGGGAAAAGGGTTTTTTCAGCAGAAAGAAATCTTGGTGAAGGACTGGCCATGACTTTTTTTTCTCCAGCCTCAGTAACCGTCACGCCAAAGGCGGGGGTCCTAACTTTATTTTGGGCCCTTTTGACACCGGTCGCATTTTTGGGCACAAAAAAAAGCCATTAAAGCGAAATAAACACTAAAAAGGGTTTTTAAATCACACTTTCAGTGCCCTAATTCACAAATTCCAAGACGAAAAAAGGGAAACTGTTTTCCCAAGGGAAAACCCCAACACCAATCCTTTTGGGTCCCAGGGTCCATACAAATCACCTTTTTCCTTTTTTTTCCTTTTTTGGGTTGCGTCCCCACGGGCCCCTCGCAAGAGCACATTTTTCACACAGTTTATCAATGACACCGAGAGTCACGTGCAACCTATTTTTTATTACCTACTTTCAAAACTTTCACAGAAAGCCTAGCACAATTTTCGATCGCAGCGCTTCTGGGGAAACCCCGGGGGCTGGGAAGGTTAACTCCGTGCGGGGAACGATCGCCCACTCCTTTTAGCACCCCAGTCCCGGGAATCAAACCGCCAATGTATAAACCGGGGTGTCGGGACCTTTGTGACAAACCCCTGCACTTTTCCCCAAAAAGGGGCCTGTCTTTGGGTTTATCAGGGGCAAAGGGGTGGTTTTTTGACGGCTGACCTTTGGGGTTTTCTTCGGGGGGTAAACATTCCCGGTTAACTTTTTACGGGCAACGGAAAAGACAGGGTTTAAACCTTTTTAGAGCAGTGGCACTAAGGAGGCCCCTCTAGAATGTGCAACCCATCCCAAAACCACCAGACAACACCCTTATAAGAGGGGAAAGAAAAGCCTTTTTTCACGTTGGGGGGCCCGCGCCAAGTGACAGAATTTGCGCTCCGGGTTTCCAACTCAAATCGTTCCCCCAGCATCACTTCGGGGGCCACTTTCTTTCCCCTTTCTTCAGCGGGGTACAACTGGGCAGAATTTTTTGCTTTTGTGAAAACCCTTTTCCCAACCCCTCACTAGGGGCCCCCACATTCCCCTCCTGGGAATTTCGTGGCCCTTTCCCCTATCCCCCCACATGACGGCCTTCCCCGCCTTGGAAAGGGGGAAAGATTTTTAAAAGGAGCGCAAGATTTTCTTTCTCAATGGGGTTTCATTGGAAAGCACGGAGCCTGTTTTAAAAAACCTGTTTCCCAAGGGCGGAGGGGGACGGGGAAAAGCACACAGGGGGAAACTTTGAAGAAAAAACATCCTTTACCAGAAAAGCTCCAGGGTTTTAATGGAACCCAAGGGCCCCGAACAAGAGTCTGACCCTTTTCCCCTAAGCTAAACCCGTCCCCCCCCCCCCCCCCCCCCCTCTTTCGAACACTGGACACTGAGGGGGGCGTGGTGACACCCTTGAAAAAAAGAAAAAATTCATCTTTCCTTTCCCGTTTTTTTGCCAGCCCCAACCAACCCGAGACGGGGCGGGCCCCGCCTCGCCCAATTCCTTTCCACCATCACGTCTCGCCCAATTCCATTTTACACGATCACGTCTCGCCCAATTCCATTTCACACGATCACGTCTCGCCCAATTCCATTTCACACGATCACGTCTCGCCCAATTCCATTTCACACGATCACGTCTCGCCCAATTCCATTTCACACGATCACGTCTCGCCTAATTCCATTTCACACAATCACGTCTCGCCCAATTCCATTTCACACGATCACGTCTCGCCCAATTCCATTTCACACGATCACGTCTCGCCCAATTCCATTTCACATGATCACGTTTCGCCCAATTCATTTCACACATCACGTTTTCGCCCAATTCCATTTCACATAATCACGTTTCGCCCAATTCCATTTCACATGATCACGTTTCGCTCAATCACGTTTCATCCACTTCCGTTTCGCTCAATCACATTTCATCCAATTCCGTTTCACACGATCATATTTCGCTCAGTCACATTTCATCCAATTCCGTTTTCACACGATCATATTTCGCTCAGTCACATTTCATCCAATTCCGTTTCACACGATCATATTTCGCTCAGTCACATTTCATCCAATTACGTTTCACACGATCATATTTTGCTCAGTCACATTTCATCCAATTCCGTTTCACACGATCATGTTTCGCTCAGTCACATTTCATCCAATTCCGTTTCACACGATCATATTTCGCTCAATCACATTTCATCCAATTCCATTTCACCGATCACGTTCGCTCAATCACATTTCACCCAAATTCCGTTTCCACAATCACATTTCACCAATTCATTTTCACACGATCACGTTTCCCCCATCCCGTTTCCACACAGTCATTTTTCCACCAACCTTTTATACAAATCACTTTTCGCCCTGTCCCGTTCACACAGTCACCTTTTCCAAACACAATCACTTTTTTTCCCAATCCCTTTTCCAAAGACATTTTTTCACACATCACTTTTTCCCCCAACACTTTTAAAAAACCAATTATTTTAAAACCAAAACGTTTCTTTTGGAGACTTTCCAACCAATCCCATTCCCCAACAAAATCCGTTCCCCTGACCGTTTCAGTCCCACACATCCATAAATTTTTCGCCTCAAATCAGCTACAAAAAAGGTGATAAAATATGGGTCGCAAACACACACACCCACCCCAACACCCACACACACACACACCAAACACCCACACACGCACAAAATGGAGGCGAACGATAAAGAAACATTTTCTACACCCGGCTCTGAATCATTTCCTTTCCTTCCAAATTCACTTGGTCCCCCCAAGGGAAAAAAAAACAAACAAAAAACAAAACCAATACGGGTCCAAAAATTGTTTCAATAAATACAACCAAAATACGTTCACTGTAGCATTTTTCTCGGGGTTCCCCACCACAAGTCCTTGGAGCCAACGAAAGGATTAAAACGTCGCACTGAAAATAAAACCAGGAGGCACTTCGGCAAGAACCCAACGCGGGTTAAACAAGGGGCGCTGGTGAAACCCGGTAAAGGGCAAAACCCCGGTTCCCCTTTTTGAAACCCCGGAAAGGGTTGGCAATTTTTCAATACCGGGGTTTTTTTTTTTTTGTTTTTTTTTTGGGGGGGTTTTAAAAAGGGAGCAAGCGGTGGGAAAACCGGGGGTTTGGGGTGTGTGTGTGTGTGTGTGTGTGTGTTTGTGTGTGGTGTGTGGGGTTTGAGAAAGAGAGAAAAAGAAAGAGAAAAAAAGGGAAAAAAGAGAGAGAGAGGGGGGGGGGCGGAAGTGTGTGTGTTTTTTTTGGGGGGGTGTTTTGTGTTTTGGTGTGTGTGTTTGTGGTGTGTGTTTTTAAAAAGGGGATGAGAGGGTTGGGGGGGGGGAGGGGGGAGAAAAGGAAAAAGAGGAGCCTTTCCTAAGTTTGGTTGGTGGTTTTTTTTTTGTGATGGGGTTGTAGTTTTTTTAAAAAGTGTGGTATGGGGGTAAGTTGTGTGGGGGGGGGGAGGGGGAAAAAGGGCCCCCCGCCAAACCCAAAGGTAAAACCCCCCCTCTCCTGCCTTTTTGATTTTTAAAAAAAACCGGGACCTTTTTTGGCCATTGAACCTTTTTTGAATTTTTCCCCCCCCCCCCTCCCTCCCCGCCCAGTGAACGTGTGGGGGGGAAAGGGTGGGGGGGGGGGGGGGGGGTTTGGGGGGAAAGGGGGGGGGGGGGGGGGGGGGGGGGGGGGGGGGGGGGGGGGGGGGGGGGTGGGGGGGGGGGGGGGGGGGGGGGGTGGGGGGGGGGGGGGGGGGGGGGGGGGGGGGGGGGGGGGGGGGGGGGGGGGGGGGGGGGGGGGGGGGGGGGGGGGGGGGGGGGGGTAATTTAAAAAGCCTTTTTTTGCGTTGTTATGATTTTACCGTACTCATTCCCCCAAACCCCCCCCCCCCCCCCCCCCCCCCCCCCCCCCACCTGCCCCCCTTCCCCCACCAACCCTTTTCCCGTCAAAATTACAGAACTGATTATTTGATTTTAAATCCCCTCCCAACCTTGAGAGAGAGAAAAAAAAAAAAAAAAAAAAAAAACAGACAGACAGACAGAGAAGGGGGTGTGGGTTTTGCGTGGGGGTGTGTGTGTTGGGTGGTGTGGTGTTGGTGTGGGTGTGTGTGTGTGTGGTGTGTGGTGTGTGTGTCCCTTTGCGTGCGCGTGCAGGCGATATTGTGACGTGAAGCGGAAACCAAAAGCATGGGAGACAGGCAGCAGGGCTTTCAAAACTCCGGCCCCCAAATCTGTTATCCCTGGGTTCCGACACATGCTTCCCACCGTGTCTAGCAAAAACGGCTGTTCCGCAACCCTTCTGTAAAAGGGTTTGGGAGTCTTCGACACGACATAGTACCTCGAACTTTTTAAACCAGCTCAGCACGGTCAAAACGCCCGTTCGCTTGGAACTGATTGCGATTCTTATGGGCGCACCTGTCGGAAAGAGGACAATGCACTGGGAAATGCACGTATCTTTTTTGATAATTTACACTGTTTTCTTTTTCTTTGAACATGCTTAGTAAATCATTCAAAATTTACCGAAAAAATTGCTAAAAAAGAAAACTATCATTTAAAATCTACTGAAAAAAATTGCATTCAATATATTCATTGTTTTTTAATACAGATTTAAAAAAAAAAAAAAAAAAAAAGAAAAAAAAAAAAAGAAAGAAAACCGGGGCGCAGACTATTAAGCGGGTCGCTGTACGATGATTTTCAAACCCCCCCCGCACATCTCCGTTAAGGGGGAACGGTGGGTTAGGGACAGGGTGGGCATTGCGTGTGTAGTGGGGGAAAAGGAACCCCCCCGGGACCTTGTGGTGTTTTCCCCTGGCAGGGCACAGCACAGCAGGGCCCCCCCCCCCCCCCCCCCCCCCCCCCCCGGCCCCTCAATGGATCCATCCTGGGCCCTCTTCTCTCCCCCCACCCCCTTTCCCTCCCCTGCTCCCCTCCATCAAACCTACTCAAAAGGGACTCCTAGATTTCGAACGGGCCCTGTTTAGATTTTGTTCGCCATGAAAAAAAAAAAAGTGGGGATTACAAGAAAACGGTATACCTTTTTGCCCCTTTCGCTTTCTAATGCGGTTTTTACCTGTGTGCTGACAGAATTTAAGACAAATCAAAAAGAAGATCATCCTACGTCCTTTTTCTTGCCTTACATTACGGGTTTAACAGATTGCTAATTATCTCTTGACTGAAAAGAACCTTAAAGGGTATTGTATAACATTGTTTAAAGCGGCTGAAGACACTCTTTTTATTTCTTTTTTTGAAGACTAAAAAAACAGGAAAAAAAGCGCAAGAGAGAGAAGAGAGAGAGAGAAGAGAGGAGAAATCAACCCAGGTAATTCACTAAATTTTTGGTTAAAAAAAAAAACATGCTTTTTACACCCCCCCACAACCCCCACACCCACACCACACCCACACAAAATCCACCTTTTCTGGCCAACGGGGAACATTTTTTTATCCGAAAATTTAGGGCGAACATCGCGCTTTCAACTTCCTAGTCAATTGATTCACAAAAAGAAAGTAATGCAAGGGGAAAAAACTAACAACGCCTCTGGTAAAAACCCCCTGAACCCCGAACAATTTCAAAAGCAAAAGAAAGGGGGAAACGGCGTGTCGGGAGTTCGCTGCGAACACCAGAGATATTCCACTATCTCTGGGAAAACGGTCCCCAAAACCCTTTTCGCCGGGGAAAAAACAACACCGGTTACGTACGCACGACATCAGGAAAAGGAAAAGTAGCGGGGGGGATCCTTCAAATGCCACAGACCGGGCAAGGGACCGTGAGCAGGTAGCCTCACACATCAAAATAGCAACCTGTCAAGCATCAACATAGGTTTTTTTTTTACGGGGCAGAATGGCCGGTTTTGTTGTTGTGTTTTTTAAAAGGGGATTATGTCTGTTCTCCCCCCGCGCAATATAAAAAAAAAAAAAAAAAAAAAGAAAAGAAAAAAAAAACCAGTTATTTTGGAACACAAAAAGACAGGGAAAAGGTTTTTTCCCCGGAAAACGGAAATAAAAATGATTGTTTTGTTTTTTGCAGAAAAAGTTCCAAAAAACAGATTTATAGGGGGTATGGCAAGGAGACTCCCTGCTGAGCCTCCGTTGCCACTGGCCTTTTGATCTGTCTACCTCCCCACAACCATCAACAGTAGGCGTCAGGGGGGCGGGCCCCACCCCTCACGCGCATGCCCATTAAAGAAGCATGGACTCTGACGGAGGCATTTGCTGGAACTTTGCCTCTAAACTAAAAAAGACCAGGGAAAAACGACGCCGAGGGGACACTTTTTCTTCATCTAGTGCCTACACCCAACAACACACCACAATCCAAAACCCCAAATCTACCACCCTACCCCCGCCGCCCCCCCCCCCCCCCCCCCCCCCCCCCTCCCCCCCCCCCCCCCCCCCCCCCCGTTCACAGATGGATTTGGACCCACACCATTCGTTTTATCTCACGGCTGCAGCTGAGTGCCTTTTCGCTTTCGCCCCTTTGTTTCGGGGGGGGGGGGTTTTGTGTGTGGGGTGTGTGTGTGGGGTGTGTGTGCGCTTGGGGGGGGGGGGGGGGGGGGGATGGGGGTAAGGGGGGGAGGGAATGGGGGCAGTGAGAGGGCGTAGGGTGACTTTCCAGAATGTGTGTGGTGGTGTTTTGTTTTTTGTGTGTGAGAAAATATATAAATATATATATAATAATATATAAATATTAATAAAAGGGGAAAGACACAAAAGAACGACAGGCAAAGACGGGTTGAGAGAGAGAGAGGGGGGGGATAGCAGAGAAGAGGGGGGAATAAAGGGGGGGGAGACAGAGAAGAGAAGAGAGAGAGAAAAGAGAGAAAAGAAAAAGAGGACAAGACAGAGACAGACAACAGAGGGGACGGGGGAAGGGGGAGACAGACAGACAAACAAAGAGGGAAACAGACAGGAAGAAAGGGGGGGGGGCAAAGACCCCAAAAAGAGAGAGACACAGACAGACAGACAGACAGGGGCAGAGACAGAAAAACGGACAGACAGACGGCCAGCCAGCCAGTCAGACAGAGACAGAGAGAAACAGACCGATCGACAGACCGAAATGGATTTTATAATGTACAGGCTTTGGCTCCTCAAACAAAGATACCCTGAGCATCACATAGCAGAAACAAGAACGCGCACACAGCAACTCATGAATTCTTGAATACCAGCTGCATCAAGTAGAGAGGGAACACTACAGGACTACACACGCAAACAATTTCGCTCACAATTTTTTTTTTCCGCAACCGGCACAAGATTTATCGGAAGACACTCCCTCCTGTACCCTTCTCTCTCCTCTCCTCTCTCTCTCTCTCTCTCTCATCTCAACACGGCAGGAAAGTTTGATAGTGCACAGTCTCTTTGTGTTATGTCTTCACTTCTTCCTGTACGCATCACAATTTCTCACTTTCTGATGTGTTTTCGTTCACTTCAATCTGCATTCCAGCTATTTAAAGATATCACGGTCATAGCCCCCTTGGTCATTATTTCCAGAAGGTCGAATTTATCCTGAAACATGTCCTAAGCCTGTTTGTTGTTGTTGTTGTTTTGTTGTTGTAGTTGTTGTTGTTTCTGTAATGTACCCACCGCAAACCGCATGTAACAGTTTGTTCCCATCCAGAATGCTCCTTCATTGTTCAAGCTGTTCTGCACAGAGACAAAGAGGAGAGGGGAGGGTGGGGGACAGACAGAGACAGATAGAGAAAGCAGGGGAGGAGGAAGAGGGGGAGAGAGAAGAGGGAGAGGAGCAAATAGGAGGGTGAGGGAGGAAGGGAAGGAGGGGAGAGAGAGAGAGAGAGAGAGAGAGAGAGAGAGAGAGAGAGAGAGAGAGAGAGAGAGAGACAGAGAGAGGCAGAGAGACAGAGAGAGACAGACAGACAGACTGACAGCCAGACACACAGACAGCCAGACACCCAAACAGAGACAAAGAAGGAGGAAAGGAGGAGGGGAGTGTGTGTGTGTGTGTGTCACTGTGTGTTGGGGTGCGCGTGTGTGCGTTTCGTGTGTGTGCGTGTGTGTGTGTGTGTGTGAGTGGTGTGTGGGGTGTGTGTTGTGGGGTGTGAGAGAGAGAGAGAGAGAGAGAGAGAGAGAGAGAGAGAGAGGAGATGAGAGAGAGAGAGAGAGAGGCAGAACGGGGGTGTGAATGATATCACGGCGCCATCACAAAACGCGCGCACTGACATGCTCAGTGTGCCAACAGCCCGCGTTAAAGACGCAGTGGTCGACGCTCTCACGGACATGACAGCTTAACTGACTCGGACATGACAGCTGTCATGACTCGGACATGACAGCTGTACTGACTCGGACATGACAGCTGTCATTGACTCGGACATGGCAGCTGTAAAATGACTCGGACATGACAGCTGTCACTGACCGGACATGACAGCTGTAACTGACTCGGACATGGCAGCTGTAACTGACTCGGACATGACCAGCTGTCATTGACCGGACAAAAAGCTTAAAATGTTTTCCCACTTGCTCGCGGCTTTCTAAGGGAAAATTTTT
>CM031619.1:9474842-9484842 GCA_018398815.1 Conus ventricosus
ACTAATGCTTGCACAGAGACGTTGCTTGGTCGTTTACGATGCTTGGACCTCCGACGTAAGTCACAGACACCCACAGCTACGCGTTGTTATGAGGCAGTGGCTTCACGCTGGAAGGTAAAATGTTTCCGTGGCTCGATTCGGAAACTGTCACAAAACTGCTGTGACCTCGCGCATGTATCGTGTCCTGATTGATTCCTCTGGTCTAGACTGAAAAAAGGTGTTGTGATAGTTGCGCGCACACACACACGGTGTCTGTCTATCCCTCTCTTTAATCTCTCTTCTCTCTTCTCTCTCTCTCTCTCTCTCTCTCTCTCTCTCTCTCTCTCTCTCTCTCTCTCTGTGTTGTGCGTTGTGTTGGTGGTGGGTGTGTGTGTGTGCGTGCGTGTGTATGTGTGCGCGCTTGCACACACACACACACACACACACACACACCACACGCACACACGTACACATATATACACATATACCTGGCCCTAATGTCTTCAGTTGGAATTGAAGGGATAGTGCAAATCCTCAAAAGCCATCCCACTTTTAATAACAACTTGGAAGACAGAGCTGCAGTTAAGGGTGACATAAGACACACAACAAAGACATCTTTTGTAGAGTTCAGGTTCCTGCCAGGTGGAGGTGAACAGACCCAGTCAGAGCCAGGTGTTTCGTTCTGTGAGGAGCTCATCAGGCGTGGTACAGAGTCCTGGTGACCTGCCGACGAGAAACAGTCCCACGTAAAACAAGGAGGAATGTCTCGGAAATCGGACAGATTCTTCTGCCTGTGTCATAAAGTGTTTCTCCACAAAGCAAAAGATGAACTTTTGGCTGGATGGGGGGGGGGGGGGGGGGGGGGGGGGGGGACAAAACAAACCAAACAAAAATATTTGTTAAAGAATGATAGACTAAAAAAAAATTGGTCAGGAAATGGAAAAAAAGTTGGAAATGCGAAAGCCGGGACCAGCTGGAGCCAGCAGTTGGAGATTCAACATGCGCAAGAAAAGAGAGAGGGACAAAAAAAATATTGTTGTTAAATCAAATTGCCGCTATCAAGCGAATGCAGAACGAGTACTTTTGAGACGCACGGGACACAGTCGTTTTTCCTGACGTATTCCAAATTGATTTAACGGCTTCGAAAGAATACAATCAAACAAACAAACATTAAAAAAGCTCGCAGGGGGAAACCCATCGTTCCCTAGGCGTGGCACGTGCTTGTGCTTTGTCGTTGTCTGATTTGCTGGGGTATTGCTAAATAAAACGTCCGGTTGTCATGTTCAAGCGGGGAAAAACCTGGTATGGGCAATAGCGCGCGGGTTGACCGAAAGTGCAATCTTCCCAACCACCTTGAACCAGGCTTTTGTGGGTTGGAAGTGTAAATCGAAATGTATTATATATATATATATATATATATTAGATATATTTTCACTTTTTTCTATGTGTGTATGAATTGTAAATTTTTGGTCTTCAACTTCTGTTAATTAAAAGACGTGGTTGCACAAATGGCGGTACAGATTAGGTGCTGTTGCAAAAGCGTTGAACAATCTTGAGATGAGTGATGATGATGTGTATAAAATGATTACACTCTTTTTTTCTAAATAAAAACTGCTGTGGGCGGTGCATTGTTTTTTTCTTTTGGGGAAACACGGCACACACAAACGCGCGCGCGTCACACACGCGCCCTGGGGCGCGCGCGCGCGCGCGCACGCACGACGCACGCACGCACGCCGCACGCACGCCCCCGCCACACCACACACACCCCAGAAAACTTGTCAAGTTTAGTCGTTTTGATTTTTCAATGGGCACAGCCTAGAACCCTGGATTTCTGTAAAGATGGTTTATGATTTGGGGGGGTGGTTGGTGGCGTCTGTGGTGCCCTGGGGGGCCGGGGCGCGCGCGCGGGTGTGTGTATTTTTGTGGGTGTTTGGGACGCGGGCTTTGGGGCGTGGGGGGGTGTTGTTTTGCGTGCGCCCCGCGGCGGGGCGCGCGAATGCATGGCGCTTTTTTTGTAATGTTATGTTTTGTAAGCTTTTGGTGCTTGCATTTGGGGTGTGTGCGTTTGGTGGTGTTTTGGGGTTTTTGTGGGGGTGTGTGTGGGGGTTTTTTGTGCGTGGCGGCGAGGTATGAAGGCCCGTCCCCCCAACACTTTCCCTAAAAAACCCAAATTTAATTTCCCCAACATGGCCCGGCCCCCCCAGAGGCGGGCAGTGCCAGCCCGGAATTTGGAATGGTGGCATACGTCCCCCTGTTTTCCCCCCCTGTTTACGGGCCTGGGCCCGACCCCCGCCCCCGGCTTTTTCATAATGCCCCAAAACACACAGAGAAGGGGGGGGGAGGGGAGAGAGAGTGAGAGAGAGAGCGGAAGGGGGGAGAAAAGATGTCTGGGGGGTTTCATTGGGTTTCCCCTTTTTTAAACCCCGTGGGTCAGGGAAGTCATTTTGAATTTTTTCGGGGGTAATTTGGGAGGGGTCGTTTTTTTAACGAGCAAGCCCTTTGTTGTCTGTCGGTCTGCCCGTGCTTTTCCCTCCTTTGAAATCAATGGATACAAAAAAAGCCGTCAACAACGTTTTCCCCTTTTGTCTGTTGTTTTGGGTTTTCTGTCTGCCGGGCCGTTTTGCTTGTTTCCCCTTTGAAAATCAAAGGACCCCAAATCAGCCGTTTAACACCGTTCCCTCGGGTTTTTCTGTCTGTTTTGTCGGTCCCCTCTCCCTCTCTCTGTCTCTCGGGCTCCCGTCTCTGTCTGTTTTGTCTGTCTGTCTGTCTCCCTCTCTCTCTCTCTCCTTTTCCCTCTCCTCCCCTCTCTTCTCTTCTCTTTTCTTTTCATGAAGGGGTTTTTGGGATAAAATTGATGGACTGCAAAGGGAAGTAGGGGGGAGGAGTGCGTTGTTTTGTGTGTGTGTTGTGCGCGCGGTGGGATGTGTTTTGCGTGTTTTGTTGTTGGGGAGGCGCGCCCCGCGTTTTGTGTTTTGAGCGTGTGTTGTGTTGTTTTGAGGCCCCCTGTGTGTTTGTGTTTGTGAGGTTTTTTGTGGGGGTGAAAAGAAAAGAGGAAGGGGAGGAAAGAGAGGGGGAGGGACGGAAAGGGGAAGGGGCAGGGAAAAAGGGAGGGGGAAGTGAGGGGGAGAGAGAGAGAACCCGACACGCCCAAACCCGGGGAAAAGGGGCAGAGGGAAAAAAAAAGGGAAAAAAGGGGAGGGGGGAGTTGGGGAGGAGAGGGGGAGGGGAGAGGAGGGGAGGAGGAGAAGGGAGATGAGGGGGGGAAAAGAGAAAAAGGGGGGGGGGGGGGGGGGGGGGGGAAAGGGGCGTTTGGGTTTACCCGGGTGATTTTTGTCCCCTCCCTTCCAAGGAGGGAAAAAAGCCAGGCGGAGGCCCGGGGCCCCCCGGACAAATGGAGGCGGCTGAAGCGTGGTGCCAGGTGGGGCTCCGGGGTCTGGCATTCCTCCACAGCGTCCGGTACCCTTTCCCCTTTTGGCCCCCCTCCCCAAACACACTCCCACCCACACTCACACCACACCAACCCCACACACAACTCACACCACACAAACAAACACACACACTCCCCAAAAAAAAACACACACACAAAACACTCACCCCGCAAAGCACGAACGCGCACGCAGCACGCAAAGCCCCACACACACAACACCCCACACCCGCCGCACACGCACGCCCGCACGCCCCGCCGCACGCACCGCACACCACCCCCACACACACCCCAAAAAAACACACACAACTCCAAACTCACTCCAAAAAACAAAAACAGGGATGCGTGCGCAACCCCCATACACACCGCAGGGGAAACACACACACACGCACCTAAACACCCACCCACATTGCACACACCCACACTTTTTAACCCTACCCAAATCCGCACGCCCGCAACCCACTCACTACACAAAACCACAACACCACCCAACACACACACCAAACACCACACCCACTACAAAACACCCCAAACCCCACACACACCCCACCACACAGCGCGCGCCCCGCGCGCACACACACTTTTAAATCCATCTCACCCCCACTCAAATCATCTCTCCTCCTCTCTCTCTCTCGCTTTTCTTCTCTCTCCCCTCTCTCTTCCCCCCTCCTTTTGTCGGGGCTGTTGTTTTTTCGGTCTGTTTTGTCTGCCCTCCCCTCTCTCTCTCCTCTGACAAAAAAGTATTTTGGGCCTAGTGGGTTTATCGTTTGGGTTATTTTTATGGTCTGTATTTTTTTTTTGCCTTTCGTACGGGGGGAGGGGGTTTTTTTTGGGAAAGGTTGGAACCGAAAAGTTTCGGGTTTCCCTCTAGGGGTTAAGGTATCCCCGCGGGGGCTTTTTTTAAATGGGGGGGAAGGTTTTTTTTAAAAGGCTGGGGGGGGGGTAATTCTTTTATTTTTGGGTGGGGTTTCGTATTTTAATTCTTTTCCCCCCCGGGGGGCCGGGGCCCCCCCCACCCCCCCCCTTTTCTTTTTTTTTCTTTAATTTACCACCATTTAATGTTTTTGTGTGTTTTTTTTCTTTATTGTTCTCTGTTGTTTTTTTAATTTTTTTTTTTTTTTTTATTATTTTTTATTTTTGGGGTTTTTTTTTTTTTTATTTTTTTTTTTTTTATTGTTTTTTTTTTTTACTTTGGTTTTTTTTTTTTTAAATTATTTTGGGGGTTTTTTTTTAACATTTTAAATTTTTTTGGGGGGGTTAAAGGGGGAAAAGGGGAAGTGGGGAGGTTAGAGTGGGGGAGGGTTAAGGATTTTAAAATTTTTATTTTAAATTGTTTTAAATTTAATTTTTTTAAAAAATTAAATAAATTTAAATGATTTTTTTAAATTATAAACATAAATAAATAATTTTTAATTTTAAAATATTATAATATATTTTTAATTAATCAATTAAATTTTATTTTTTAAAAAATTAAAAAAATTTTATATATATTTTTTTATATTATTAAAAATTTTTAATTTTACTCTTTAATTTTTTCACGGCCCCCTTTAAAAAACCAACTTCCTTTCTTTCTTCCTCCATTTTTTCCTTCAAAAAAAAAAAGAATGGGCTTAAAAATTTTTGGGGGAAACGCCCCCGTAAAAGGAAATTCCCCGGTTTTTTTTCCGGGCCCTGGGGAGAGGGGAGGGAAAAAAGGAAAGGAGTTTGTTTGGGGTTTAAATTAAAATGTTTGGGTTTTGGGAATTTGGGCCCCCCCCCTTTTTTTTGGAAAATTTTTGTTTTCCTGGGGGGGGAATTTAAAATTTGGGGGTGCCTTTTTTTCCTCTTTGGATTTTTTGGGCCCGGGTTTGTCCTTCGTATGTATCAGGCCCTTTACTCTCCCCCTTTCTCTTCTCCCCCCTTCTCTCTCTTCTCCCTTTTCTCTCTCTCTTCTCTCTCTCTTCCCCTCTGGGCTTCGGGTTGTCTCTGTGTCTTGTCTGTTTTGCCGGCCTTGTCGGTCTGGGATGTCTGTCTGCTCTCTTTCTCTCTCTCTCTCTCTCTCTCTCTCTTCTCTCTCTCTCTTTCTCTCCCCTCCCATTCCCTCTCCGCCCCTTTTTTCCTTTTCCCTCGCATCTGAAATTTTTTTTTTGCTTTATTATTATCATTTTTCCTGGTGATGTGCTGCTGCTGTAATTTTAAAACTAAAGGGTGAACGTGGAACAAATGTCCGTTGTGTAGGGTCTGCTACTGTTTATGAGATTTTTTTTGGGTTTTTTTTTTGCCCGTGTTTGGTGATTTGAAAAGTTTTAAATTTAAACCAAATTTTTTAACAATCCCGTGACTTCAGATTAACTTTCCCTTTTTGCATCCGAAAAGAAAAAAAATTATTAGAAAATTTCTTTATAAAACTTTTTAAAACCTTCAAGAGAAGAAATTTTTTTTGTCTTGAATGTTGGGAAATTTTTTTGTCCCCTTTTAGGCAATTTCAGTACCTGTTTTGGCATAAAATAGTATTAAAAGTTTTTTTTGATTTCCTTTTTGGGTTTTTCTGTAAATTTGGTTTAAGCGTTCCATGTGGGCTTTTATTTAGTTTTGAAATAGATGATGAATTTTACCCCTATCTTTTTTAAATTGTCTAGTTTTATTGTCATTAATTTTTCCCCACCCCCCCAAATGGGGCTTTGGGCCCTTTCTGAAAATTAAAATTCTGTTCTGTTTTGTTCTCTTTTCTATCGCTCTGTCTCTGTGTCATTTTCTGTCTGCCTGCCCTTGTCGGTCTGTATGTCTGTCTGCCTCTCTCTCTCTCTCTCTCTCTCTCTCTCTCTCTCCTCCCTCTCTCTCTCTCTCTCTCTCTCTCTCCCTCCCATCCTCTCTCCGCTCTTTCTCCTTCCCCTCGCCATCTGAATTTTGTTTTTGCTTTTATTATTATCATTATCATGGTGATGCTGCTGCTGCTGCTAATGAATACTTATAATTTATATAGCGCCTATCCTCGGTTAGAGACCACGCTCTAAGCGCTTTATAATCCACACTCGTTTGCACAACAGGCTGCCACCTGGGTAGTGCCGACTGACGAGCTGCCAGCTGGCGCTTCATTCAGTCGTTTCCCGTGTCATCCAGTCAATATCGTTCAACATCGCTCACTCAGTTTCCTTACTTTCTTCATTCTTTCCATTTCCTCTCTCAGGGTGCGTGCCATGCGTGCATGCTTTTTTTAGCGACAGATCTCAGACCTACTTGCTTCCTGTGGGTTGATCTGGGTAGCAAGATGAAGAGTGCAGTCTTGTATCTGAGGTGAAGATCTGGTTAGGGGAAGGGTGGGCGGGAGAGGGGGGGGGGAGAAGGATGGAAGAAGTCAGGGATTGAGGGGATGGTTAGAAGGAAGTTAGGGGGGGGGGGGGGGGGGGGGCGTTGTTTTTCTTTCACCCTTAGAAAGAAAGTTGTCGACAACTCTGGCTCAACTTTGCGTAAGTCCTGACAAAAGGAAGGAGATTGTTTGGTAACAATTTCGGTTTCCACTTGAAAGGGTTTTTTTTTTTTTTTATTTTGGTGTGTGTGTGGAGGGGGGGGGGGGGGGGGGTCCTGCCTCTCCTATGTCTGGTCTCCCTCCCTGTGTGTGTCCTGGTCTCTGCGTGGTCTAAGAGGTTTCAGGTGGCTGGTTCTCTGTAGGCATGATGATGGTACTGTGCCGTACGTCTGACTGCCCTTACTGATGGTGGTGAATCTGTCTGTACTTTTCACCAGTATAAGACGGGGAGAGAGAGACAGAGGGAGGGAGAGAGAGAGAGAGAGAGAGAGAGAGAGAGAGAGAGAGACGGAGGGAGAGAGAGAGAGAGAGGAGAGAGAAAGAATCAGCGACTCGTTTTTCAATGACGGGGGGAAATGGAAATGAGCACCAACTGGCCCTGGGTAAAAGGAACGCTGAGGTAAGTGCCAAAATGGTTTGATGGATATGGTGGACATTACACTAGAGTGCAGGCAGCAAATCACAATGAGAAAAGCGGTGCGCACGCGACCAGTGTACAAATTAATGCTTTGAGAGAGAGAGAGGGGAGAGAGAGAGAGAGAGAGAGAGAGAGAGAGAGAGAGAGAGAGAGAGAGACAGACAGACAGACAGACAGACAGACAGAGAGAACTCAGAACTCAGAAAACGTTTAGTCGATCAAGGATTGAGATTTTAGGCAGAGCCTATTCTTCCAATCTGGAGAGAGAGAGAGAGAGGAGAGAGAGAGAGAGAGAGAGAGAGAGAGAGAGAGCAATGTACAAATTTACAGAGAGGGAGAGATAGAGAGAGAGAAGACAAGGCAAAAAAAAAAAGGGGGGGGGGAGAGAAAGTAAAGAACATTTTATTGTGTTGGTGAACTGGAAAATTCCTCCATTAGTTGGAAAGGATGTGCTCTTGTGACAAAAAAAAAAAGAGGAAAAATATTCGGACGGAAATGACCATGGAGAGAGGTTAAAAAAACAAGAAGGCATCATATATCCCGCTAGGAAGAGGCAGTATGAGAGAGAGAGAGAGAGAGAGAGAGAGAGAGAGAGAGAGAGAGAGAGAGAGAAAGAAAGAAAAGGAGAGGAGAGAGAGAGAGAGAGAGAGAGAGAGAGAGAGAGAGAGAGAGAAAGAAAGAAAAGGAGAGAGAGAGAGCGTGGTGTGTGTGTGTGTGTAAAGAGATAGAAAGAGGAGACGAGAGAGAGAGTTTAGCAAAGAATGGGTGGGGGGAGCTACGGAGGTAGAAAGAGAGTGACTAGGGTGTGTGTGTGTGGGGGGGGGGGGGGGGGGGGGGGGGTGAGAGGGGGTGGCGGGGGGTGGGGGGGGGGTAAAAGGGGTGGGTGCCGAGAGCTGTGAAGTGGAGAACCTGGAAGCTCCTGTATGGAACTCGTGTGTTTGAAACGCGAAACAGGCGGTCGTTGTCTGTTTTCCCTGTCTTTCTTTCTCTCTCCTCTCCCTCTCTCCCTCTCTCTCTCTCTCCCCTCTCTCTCTCTCTCCTCTCCTCCTCCTCTCTTCTCTTTTACATTGGAATATATGCGGATTGTTTAATAAATTAGCAGACAGAGATTTCATCCAATTTTTTTTTTTCTTCATTCGATTGGTCTTTTTTAGTGGAAACTTTTGCAGAAAAGTTTAAAATCGAGTGTTTTTTAACAGATCATGATATTTTTTGTAAAGTCGCCGTTAAACTTAAAAAACATGGAAGGTGTTCGGGGGGAATAATTTGCTTGGTAGGGGAAAAGGGTTTAGTTCCGTATGTTCTTCCTGGAACTGTGAAAGTCCTTTTTTCAATGTTATTTTTGCTTGATAAAGATTTTTTTGATTTATTTAAAACTTTTTCTACTAGTTTGTGCGTATGTTCCCGCCCTGAAAATGCTCCATTATTCTTTAAATGGTTTCGATAATGGCATTGCCCTTGTTAGAAGATTGCATTGTGAAAAAGATATATCATTAGGTATTGATAAAAATGCTATGTGGTGACATTAATGCGAGGAGGGCGAATCTTACCCCGGGAAACTATTTGTGATCGGAGTTTTTCCGTTTGTCACAATACAAGAACAGTTCTGAAATTGTGAGATGTTCCCAAGACAAAGTGCTTAACTTATATGGAAAGAAATGCTGAATATGTGTACTGTACTGGGATTGCATATCTTAAACGGGTATGTGATGGCGACCCAGAGGGTCGATTCACAACATTGCTGACACAGGAAATAGTTGAATGTTTAAATTTTCTAGTATCTGTAAAACCTTTTGAGTTATTGTGTGACAAGTTGACTTTAAAAGTATTGGAAAGATTTGAATCTGACCACTTACCTCTTCTGTTATGTATAAATAAACGAAGTGACAAGATGTGTTTCAACCGAAAATCATATGCTGAAAGTGACCAGTTTAATTGTTAAATATTGTTTGGAACCAAGATTTTGCTCACAATTCTCTTTCCTCCATGAGTACAGAAGAGGTTTCAGAAAAAGTTATCAGATATGAAGACTTGATACATGTCGATGTCAATAAATGCAATAAATCATTTAATATCGTTGTTAAAGAACAAGCTAAAATCATGGAGAAAAGAATACCAGCAAATAAAGACATTACACAGAATAATTGGTATGACTATGAATGTAAAACGCCTAAACGCAAAATGGTAGATTATTTAGAATATTTAGGAAAACGCTCGATAAAGAAGACAGGTTCCATTTTGTATTGAAAGGGCGTGAATACAAGAACTTAAATAAGAGAAAACAGAAGGAGTAAATGACCGATTGTTAAACGAATTGGTGAATTCAATCCAAAGTCAACAACTCTTTTGGACATCTTTTCATAAAAGTCAAGAAGAAGATCACAACCTTCCAACAACATTTCATTAAAGAATGGTAATGAACATTTCAGAAATTTGCTGGAAAATGTGGATGATGAGAATGACAGTATGGAGGAAACTTTGATTGAAGAAATGAAAGTGGAGTGTATATACATGACAGACCAATATCTAAGGAAGAGATACTGCTTGCCATAAGGAAATTGAAAAAGGGCAAATCTGCGGGGCCAGATGGTATGATTGGGGAATTTTTCAAGAATTCTAGTGAATATACTTTGAGCTTCTTAGTAAAGCTGTTTAATTTTCTGTTTGATTCTGG
>CM031619.1:9489842-9492342 GCA_018398815.1 Conus ventricosus
GTAATAAAGTATCCAAAGAGGGCGTTGGAGACAGAGAGAGAGAGAGAGAGAGAGAGAGAGAGAGAGAGAGAAAAGAGTAGTGATAGCATAATAGAATTTGAATAATACACGTAATTCTTTGAACAGTACGCATTATTAAACAACAAGAAAAACCACAACAGTGGAGAAGAAATGATAACGGGATCATGATGAGTTATTTGGAGTTTTTAGTGAGAGAAAGACACTGGATACAAGTTATGATTTAGAACCGAGTCTCTCTCTCTCTCCCTGCCTCTCTCTCTCTCTCTCTCCTTCTCTCTCCTCTCTCTCTCTCTCTCTCTCTCTCTCTCTCTTTTTTATTTATTTATTTTTTTAAAAAGATTTCTGTCGTTCCAGTTTCGCAGTCTTTTCCTCTTTTTTAAGAGTTATTTTCATACATCTGTTTGCCGATGACTCTTTTTTTTTCCCGCTCCCCTTACTGTCTAACCTTTATATACTGGCTGACTCCGCAATCATCACGCGACTTCACTGAGATGTATTGACATGTTCATAGTTTGATACTAAACCCAAGAAACGAAGGTGTGCCCTTTGCATTGGTATGTGACTTATTTAGACGACATTTAAAAAACAGACAGCCGTGGTGGAATCGGTAGCACGGTGCCAGAGAAACAAACGGAGTTAAGTTTTTATTCCTGACAGTACAAGAAACATCTTGCAGAGCGATTGGAATGACGATGGCCCAAACCACAGTTGGTTTCCACAAAGGGGAAGGTGCACGGGTGTTTCTGTACTGTGAAGGTGTTATGCTGCAATCCCTGAATGTGTAACCTAATGCGTGGCAAGGGAATAAACCGTTATGCAGGTCACTGCACGTACAACAAAACGCAGCGAATAGTTGGACTCGATAGCTAGGTTTTACTGTTGTTGCATCCATGAGCAACCCCCCCCCCCCCCCCCCCCCCCCCCGAACTGCGCGAGTAAACAAACACAGCTACATAAACACTTGCACGCGCGCGCACACACACACCACACACACACACACACACACAAACGTGCGCGCGCGCACACACACAGACACACACACACACACACACACACACACACACAACGCGACACACAACACACACACACACACACACACACATCTCTCATATATATATATATATATATATATATATATATATATATATATATATATATATTGAATTATAAACAAAGCTTGCCCTTATGTCTTAGATTGAAGAAATAGGGGAGATAAGCATTCATATCTGCAGTGGTAGATGATTCTGCCTAACTAACAGTATGTGCTTGAGTGGGTGAATGGGAAAAAATAAAAATAAAAAAATAAATAAATAAAATGCTTCTCACAATGAACCTTCAGCAAGCTTATAGTCTCCAAGGGGGAGACACCCTCCAACAGGGAGGGAAACTCACTAACATATAACTCCTGGTCATATACCGATATTTCGAAACTTGGTGGTTTCTCCTCAGTGACCGCGGAAAGTGGTAATTTGATTCCTCTGCCTTTTCAGTTTTAAGAAGAATGCAATCCCAAAAAGGCTGGTGTGCAATACCGTAGTATGTTTGTTGAGTTTTCAAAAAACCAACCAAAGGTGCCACCTAAGAAGCAAAAGAAAATGATGAAAGAGCAAAACAAGCTACATATTCTTGTGAAAAGTAGAAAATATAAAAAGATATCCTCTTAAGACACAAGTGCTGAGGGCCAGTTCTTGGAATGAATCCGCAAGGCATACACGCACACACGCACGCACACACAATTACACACACACACACACACACACACACACACACACACACCACACACACACACACACACACACACACACACACACACACGCACGCACGCACGCACGCACGCACGCTCACAGACACGCGTATACGCACACACACACACACACACACACACACACACACACACACACACACACACACACACACACACACGCGCGCGCGCACACATACACACACGCACGCACGTACTCACGCATGCGCACACGCACACTCATATGCCTGTCCTAAGCAACCCCAGATTTTCGATTTTTTACTTCCTTTCGTGTGTGTGTTTTTTTTGTGTTTTTTTTAACTCTGTCGCCCCATTTGAATTAAAGAAAAAACAAGCTGAGTTGTGTTTTTGCTGTCTTCCCGTGTTGTGGAAAAGTTATTTTGGTATCTCTATTTTCTGACATCGCTGTCTGTTTTTGACTCCATGTGTCTTGCGGTCTCCTAATTCTTCACCACACCACTGTCCTTTTGTCTCCGTCCGACTCTCCCTCCCCCCCCCCCCCCCAGCATCCCTCCTTCCCGCTTTCTCTTCTGTCCACCCTCTCTCTCTTCCTTCCTCCCTCCCTCCCTCCGTCCCCATCTCTCTCTGTTTGCGTGCGCGCGCGCGAGCGAGCGAGAGAGATAGAGAGAGAGCGTACATGTTTGCCTGTGCACGCACGCAGAACGGGGACGAAACAATAAGAACAACAACATTATAATAATAATAATGATTATGATA
>CM031619.1:9499842-9522342 GCA_018398815.1 Conus ventricosus
CGGCCAAATCAACCGCGGCACATTGTCCCACTTAGTGAGAACAGGTAAATGAACTTAGGGGAGGGCATGACAAGGCCTGGACTAATTGACAGAGAGAGAGAGAGAGAGAGAGAGAGAGTAAGTAAATAGTACAGCGAGGAGAAAGAAAGGGAAAGACAGAGAGAGAGGAGAGAGAGAGAGAGAGAGAGAGAGAGAGAGAGGAGAGAGAGAGAGAGAGAGTGAGCGAGAGAGAGTTCACCAAATTTGAGACACCCTGACTACACACACACACACGCGCGCGCACGCGCGTGTACAACACACATACGCACAGACACACATAGACATACACGCGAGGACGGACACACACACACAACACACACACACACCACACCCACACACACACCACACCATGCACGCATGCACGCGCGCACTCTCGCACGTACGCACAACACACACACACACACACACACACACACACACCAACACACACACACACACACAGGCGCGCACGCGCAAACCTGCACGCACGTACGCACAAGACAAACTCATTTTTGGTCCCCGCAGAGTGCTGCAGAGGCGGAATAGGATTTGGTTGTTGGTTTCTCTCTGACCACTAGGCCATAATGCTGGAGGACAAGTTTCTCCTCTTTCGGACGGATGGAGACTGGGCTTTTTGGCTGGAGTACCTCCGCCATGCTTGCAGACACCAGGGTTACCCCCACCCCTCGACAGTTCCTCCACGGGACGCTAGCTCGGTGCTACCACACACATTTTGCTTGCTCCGTGTGGTGTGTGTGTGTGTGTGTGTGTTGTGTGTGTGTGTGTGTGTGCGTGCGTGCGTGCGTGCGTGCGCACACATTCATATGTGTATGTGCATGTGTGTGCGCGTGCGCGCTTGTGTGTGCCTGTGTATGTGCGTGCGCATACTTCTCAAAGTTACGACTATTTTTTGCTCCGTGTCTTATTACAACAGCATCCCTTCCATATATCTTTGATATCATGATCACTTGATGCACGAAATACAGCCGTTTTCTTTGTCACTTTCACTCCTATTTCTGAATAGAGGCTGAAGAGGCTTTGACATGGAGTTCTTTGTAGTTGATCAGACGTATTGCATCAGAAAGAAAAAAAGAAAAAAGAAAGAAAGAAAAAAAAAAGGAGAGAAAACAACCCTGCTGGAATTTTTTCTTCTTTCTTACCTACACTAAGAGACTTTTTCCTTGCAGATTTTTGCTGACAAATCTCATCTACTTTAGGGAAAGTTCAAGACGGGATGACGGACATTCCGGTGGGATGGAAGAGGGAAGACTGGTGAGGAAGAGTGAACACGGTCGGCTTGAATGAGAACACCAGTGATCCCAGCAGCATGTTACATGACCAACATCACCTGCGTCTGCCTTTCAAAAAACAAAACAAACAAACAAACCAGCCGGCTGAGACAGCCCCCCAGCCAACCCCAACCCCTTCCACCCTTCCGCTTTCCCTACCCCACACCACTCTGACCTGCGTGAGTCACAGTCTTGAGTGGGGGAACAGGTCCTAAACAGGAGAAGCGTAGATGGGCCGTGCGCTGTCTTTCGTTCAGTGACGCGGCTCACTCTGTCTCTGCGCCAGTCAAAGCGCGTTCCCTGCCCGTGTTCAGGCCACTGGGACAGGTGAGAACGTAGCGTCCTGACGCACCGAAGGGAGCAGCCAGCCAGCGGGAGAGTTCTGGGGGTCAGGCGTGCCAGGATTGGCTGTGGTTCTGTACAGTACCTTAAAAAAAGGTAGGCAGCTGCAGAACAGACGTCGAGTTCACTGCGAGTGTGGCATGGCAGTGGACGCCAGGGGAGAGGTGGCAGCTCTCCTTTGAGGGACACTGATGTGAGAGATCAGTGTCGGGCGGCGCAGACAACCTTCCAGCCATGTGGGTGACGGCGGGTCTAGCCTGTGACGCCGGGGGACGGCTCCTGGAGATGTGGGGCGATCGGCGATGGGGCGCTGCCTGACTGTATCTACCGTGGCCTGGAATACCGTGCTGTTTTGTGGGGTGACAGACATGGGGGCACTCCTTACGGGGCTGGGCTGAAAAATGGCCCTCTCGGCCGCAGTCAGCGAGTGCCCGCCAAGTTTTAGGGACTCGTGCAGCGCTCCAGCGACTTTCGTCCTGCTCCCTCCTTGAGGCGGCCTCACGCGGCACAGGACCCTCGCCACTCGAACATGAAGAAGGCCGCCCGGTGGTCCTGAAGACAGCCTGATGTTTGGGGACAGCAGGCAACACACACCGACGCCCATCGTCGGTCGACCAACAACCTGAAATTGAACCAACGTTCAAGACCAATTCGACCAAACTTGAACCAACATTCAAGAAGATCACTACCAGAATTGAGCCAATGTTCAAGAGGAACACGAGCTCTGAGAGACAAATGCGACGATCCCCATTGAAACTGCCCACTACTGCCAGGCGACAGCAGTTGCCACAAATATGCAGACCTATGTCTGCAGGAACCTTGTCCTTAAGGGCCTCAGGCCGATAGGACGTTAATCTCACCCTCAGTGCAAATGCAATGCAGATCACAATCAACGCTGAGGGAATCCCACCACGTAGACAGTGGAATAACTACTGGGTGGGTGGGGTGGGGGGTGAAGCGAGGGAAAATGAAATGAAGATGTTACAACACGAAACCGCCAGACGAATGGAATGGGAAAAAAATAGAAAGTGCAAAAGCCACACGTTGAAATCCTGATCGTCATCTGCAGCAACACTAACAACAACCGGACCTCTCACATACGACTCCTCCAGGAGGTGAATTTCTGCTGCCTCTCCGACCAATCCTATCCACGTGGACCTGGACAGAATTCGGCAAATCGCGTAGCACGCTACTATGTGTCTACGTTTATAACCAACACAGACAGCAGTGAAACATTTACACGCAGTTTAAAACTGTGTACGTTCTTCTTCCCGCTAGTCACCTTCCAGATTCTAAAAACGACCAAAAAATAAATTAAAAAAAAACAAAACAAAAAACGTCTTTGAGTTAGTTGCAAAGTGAGGCGACTGCAGGCGAAAATCTCAACACATCTTCAAAGAAAATTAAGAATTCTATCCGCCAAAGATGAACAAACGAATCACAAGACAAAACACGACGCGTTTCGACTGCTTAGGTCTTCTTTAGGCAAGACAAACAACACTCAGGACAACGAAAATGAAGAACGAGCAGTACTTGTCTCGTCAAATTCGGCGCAAGATGGGCGTTGATTCTTCATGTTCGTTGTCCTGAGTGTTGTTTATCGTGCCTGATGAATACCTAAGAGGTCGAAACGCGTCGTATTTTGTCTTTTGATGATTCGTTTGTTCATGTTTGGCGGATACAGTACTTAATTTTATTTCAAGAGTTGTGTTTGAGGGCTGAAGGCCTAAAAGGAACTCTTCTGATTATTGTCAGCCATTCTTCTCACCTTCCCTGACCCCCCCCCCCCCCTCTTCCGCCCCCTTACCCATCAACAATGGTAATGTCCTCTGATTGGTTCGAAAAGCCTCGGGACTGTTGTTACTCCCCTCACCCTATCCATCACCATTTCCAACACTTACTGAAGAGAGGTAACTTGTTACGCTTCATTTTCCTTGAAAAGGACGCTATGTGTATGTACGTGCTTACGCGCGCGTGCGTGCGTGCGTGCGTGCGCGAGCGTGCGTGCGCTCGCGCTTGTGTTGCTTGCTTTACCCTGTAAACTTCAAGTCCGAAACGCGTCGCTTGTGTGATATGTGTCACACACACACACACACACACACACCACACACACACACACACACACACACACGTTCCATTCGTTGGGCAGTCGGGGAGGGTGTGGCTCTCACAAGTGGATTGTGTGTCTGAGAGTATATTATATGTGGACGTGTGGGGGGGGGGGGGGGGGGGGGGGGAGGCGGCAATGGAGACTGGGAGGAAATGAAGAAGCCGGCATGGAGAAAACAGGAGCCAGAGGGAAAGGTGCTGGGAGTGGAGGGACACAGTGATTTACAGAATGGGGGCACAGCTTCATTCTCTCTCTCTTCTCTCTCTCTCTCTCTCTCTCTCTCCTCTCTCTCTCTCTCTCTCTCTCTCTGTATCTCGTCTGTCTGTTTCTCTCTCTCTCCCCTCTTTATCTCTGTCTGTCTGTCTGTCTCTCTCCCTTTCTCTCTCTCTCTTCTCTCTCTCTCTCTCTCTCTCTCTCTCTCTCTCTCTGTCTGTCCCCTTCTCTCTCTGTCTCTTTGTCTCTCTGTCTCTCTCTCACTGTCTCTCTTTCACTCTCCCTCTCTCTGTCCTCTTCTCTCTCTCTCTCTCTCTCTCTCTCTCTCTTCTCTCTCTCTCTCTCTCTGCTCGCTCTGTTTGCCCCATTCTCTCCCTCTCTCCCTCTTCTCTCTCTCTGTCTCTCTATGTCTCTCTCTTCTCTCTCTCTCTCTCTCTCTCTCCTCTCTCTCTCTCTCTCTCTCTCTCTCTCTCTCTCTCTCTCTCTCTCGCTCTCTCTGTGTGGATAGGCTGACAAGTGGGACAATTCAGGGTGTTTATTGTGTCAGTCTTCACATTGTAGATGACAAGAAACCTCTCTTCAGGCTGTGTTTTGATTATTGGGGGTTGGGTGCCGTGTGTGTGTGTGTGTGTGTGTGTGTGTGTGTGTGTGTGTGTGTGTGTGTGTTGAGCGCACGAGCGCGAGCGTGCATACGAGGGTGCGTGTTTGCCACGATGGGTCAAAACGGTCACTCGTCATGTTTTTGTTGTTTGTTTTTGTGTGTGAATACTATTTGGATCTGCTGATGCCACATTCATATGTAAAAAGATGATGATCAGTCGAAGTACATTAGTTATTAGATTAAATCTCCCCCCTGAAAATATGCGAGGGGCACGGGCATCCACAACCGCGCGAGCACTCACGAATGTGCGTGCGTGCGTGCAGGCACGCCTACAGGCACACGCACACACATACTCTCTCTCTCTCTCTCCCCTCTCTCTCCTCTCTCTCCCCTCTCTCTCTCTCTCTCTTTTCTCTCTCTCTCCTCTCTCTCTCTCGCTGTCATTCAATCTCACACACATAGTCGCCTCCTCTCTCTCTCTCTCTCTCTCTCTCTCTCTCTCTCTCTCTCTCTCTCTCTCTCTCTCTCTCCTCACACCACACACACACACACACACACACACACACAACACACACACACACACACACACACAGAGGCGCGTACACAATATGCACGCACGTGCTTTTTTTTAAGAGAGAGACGGAGACAGACAGACAGAGGCAGAGAGAGACAGAGACAGAGAGAATGCTAGGTGACTCATTTCACTGCAAACCTGCACACACAAACACACACACGCGCGCGCGTGCTTTGAGGAGAGAGAAAAGAGAGAGAGAGGAGAGAGTATGTGTGTGTGCTATGTGACAGAAAAAAAAAGAAAGAAAGGAAGGAAAAATAAAAAACAGCCAACTACAGCGTTTTCTCTTCCAGTGACAGACTCCGTGTGTACGTACCATCCGGCACACTCACGTCTCTTCCCGTTGAGGACGAGTCTGGTCACGGACACCGACCGACACGACACGTTGTGCGCAAGGATCAATCTGTCCACTACCTTGATCGACCTCTTCAACCCCCCTTACTGCAGGGCAGGCGTGTGATGATTGGCAGGGTGCTAGTGGTTTTCTTTTTTTTTTCCTTTTTAAAGTGGCCCAGGTGATAATGCAGACAGGAAGACTGGAAGGAGAATAACGAATATTAGCATGTACTGGATGTGTAACCTGGTGAACAAAAAGCTAGTAACTTATCGCTGTGCCATCATGGTTTTTTGTTGTTTGTTTGTTGTGTTGTTTTTTTATTTTTAGAGTCACTTGGAGTTTGGGTACCGGCGTTAGTCAAGGATGTAAACGAGATAGGCAGGGATTAATTAAAAGGAAAGGGGAGAGAACGCTGATTGGTAAACATTCTGAAGGAATTTTCATTTGTGTTAGCCTGCAGTCTTTATTTTTTTTTTTTTAAATCTGCTCCAGTCTGTCTGTCTGTCTTCTCTCTCTCTTGTCCTCTGTCTCGCGGTCGGTCTGTCTGTCACGCGGTCTGTCTATCACGCGGTCTGTCTGTCTCTCGTCTCTGTCTCTCTCTCTGTCTCTCTCTCTCTCTCCTCTCTCTCTCTCTCTCTCCTCTCTCCTCTCTCTCTCCTCTCTCTCTCTCTCTCTCTCTCTCTCCAACACGCCTTGTCGCTGCCTGCCGATTCCCTCGTATTGCCGGACGTGAGATATGTCCCCGCTGAAAGACGATTGTCAACTTGCCTGGAAACTGTTAATCAGTCATGGCTGTGTATGTGTGTGTGTGTGTGTGTGTGTGTGTGTGTGAGATGGAGAGAGAGAGAGAGAGAAGAGAGAGAGAGAGAGCATTCAGATTCTTTTCAGAGAGAGAGAGAGAGAGGGGAGGGGGAGGAGGCGTCTCACCCTCTCCCTAACTTCGTTTCGTGTGATAATCTGAGCAAGTTGAACATCGTGGATTTCTATTATGGCCTCTGCTCGTGTGATTTCTAGCTTTTTGACTCCATGAGCATCGTCTGTTTAGTTTACAACTTCCGGCTTGTGGCGTTTTTTTCGTATTTCGTTCTTGATATCTGCATGCCATCGGTGTGAAAATGTCGATCGTTTTAAGTATTGTGCAGCTTCTTCATTGATTTCAGTGTTGTGGTGGTGTGTGTGTGTGTGTGTGTGTGTGTGTGTGTGTGTGTGTTGTGCATTTTACGTGCGTGCGTGCGTGTCTGTGTTCACACATTCAGTCAATTCCGATGTCGTGCACACTCATTCCCTCATTCCCCACAGATTCGATCTCCAAAATGAATTTGCATCGTGCATGCACATGACGAACTGCAATGATGAATTCGTTTCATGCGAAGGTTATTTCAACGCCGACACGTGGAATCGGTTCAAGTCATGCCTCTTTGTCCCCACCGACCGCCATCTTCACGCTGAATGCTCTTCACAAAGCGAAAGTGTTTACAAATTGAAATAAATTGGGGAAAAAAAGAAACTGAAACAAGATGAAAGGAGCGCGCGTGAACACACACACACACACGTACACGCACACGCGCATGTATGCACATACGCACGCACGCACGCACGCACGCACACACACACAATCGTTTGACTTCGTCAAATGCAGTTCTGTTCAACCAGCGTGTTAACCTCTAGTGAAACGAACAAGGAAATGATGAATGATTTCGGTGTGTGTTTTACTAACCTGGCTATTCGGGTTGGTTAGTTCTGACTCTGTGGTGCTGCCCATGTTGGTATCAACATTTTCCTCTTGAGGATTGTTGTGCAATATTTCTTCGCTTTTTTCTGTCCATCTCTGTCTGCTTCTGTCCTGTCTGTCTGTCTCTCTCTCTCTCTCCGCTCTCTCTCTCTCTCTCTCTGTGCGCGTGCGCATGAGTGCGTACTTGTGCGTGCGCGCGTGCGGGTGTTGTGTGTGTGTGTGTGGTGTGTGTGTGTGTGTATGAGCACGCCGCGCTCGCGCACGCATATGTGTGTTTTGTGATTTGAAGGAACACCCAAATCAACTGTCAATTTCACAGGCAAGACGACAAAGAAGCCGCCTATGAATGCCGAGTCTTACATGGCCAACTTCTCCCGCGTCCCCCCTGCCCCTCGTCCTTGCCCACCCTCCCCATCCCCCCTCCCCATCTCCCCATCCCCCACCCCCACTCTTCCTTCACAACCAACTCCCAACCCAACTCCCTCCCTATACACACCAACGATACTTCCGTCTCCCCCCCCCCCCCCCCGCCTACCTCCTCTCTCCTACCTCCACTCCTTTCCACGTATCCCCAATCAGCAGTAGAATACGGGATGACGGAGGGGGGTGGGGGGGGGGTGAGAGGCACATGCAGAAATCTTCAGCAGGTCGATGCAGCCAGCGAGTGTTGACTGATGAGGGGAAGGAAAGAGGGGGTTGGGTGTGTGTATGACTAACATGCTCTTCGGGTTGGTTGAGTTCTGACTCTGGAGTCGCCCATGTTGGTAACACCATTTTCCTCTTAAGGATTTTGTCAATATTCTTCGCTTTTTTCTGTCCATCTCTGTCTGTCTGTCTGTCTGTCTGTCTCTGTCTGTCTGTCAGTCCTGTCACCTCCTTCTCTCTCTCTCCTCCTCTCCCTCCTCTCTCTCTCTATCATCTATCTCCTGTGCGCGTGCGCATGAGTGCGTACTTGTGCGTGCGCGGGCGCGTGCTGTGTTGTATGGTTGTGTGTGTGTGTGAGTGTGTGTTGTGTTTGTGTGTGGTTGTGACACGCGCGCTCGCGCACGCATATGTTGGTTTGTGATTTGAAGGAACACCCAGATCAACTGCAATTTCACCGGCAAGACGACAAAGAGCCTGCCTATGAATGCCGAGTCTTAATGGCCAACTTCTCCCGATCCCCCCTGCCCCTCGTCCTTCCCCTTTCGCCTCCCTGCCCCCGCCCCCTCCCCCTCCCCCCATCCCCCACCCCCCACTCTATCACAACCAACTCCCAACCCATACTCCCCCCTATACACACTCATCGATACTTCCGTCTCACCCCCCCCCCCACCGCCTAGCCCTCTCACCCTCCTCTCCTGTCTGTCAGCTAATTCCCCAATCAGCAGGTGATGGATAGGATGACGTGTGAGTGGGGGTGGTGGGGGGGGGTGGGTGTGAGGCAGATTGCAGAAATCTCAGCAGGTGCTGATGCAGCGAGCTGGGATGTGGGAGTGAGGGGGAAGGAGAGGGTGGGGGGGGGAAGAGAATGGTATGACGACAGATTGAGAGGGCTGGGGAGGGAACGCTTCGATTAACACGCCGCAGGTCGCCTGTCTCACAAAACAGCTCGCATTCTCTCCCTTTCTTTCTTTCTTTTCTTTCCTTTACTTCTCTTTTTCTTTAATACATGTCCACCGTCCCACCTCCTCCCCCCCCCCCCCCCCTCCATGCAGGAGGATCGGGTTCTTGATGTCGGGATTGGCGTCGATTAGAAAGGTGGGGACCACGTCGGCCTTCTCCGTGTTCGGATTGGCGTTGATTTAGCGACAGGTGAGTCAGCGTGGATGGCCTTCAGCAGTGTTTGGGATATGGTTGATAAGTGAAGGCTGGGATCACGATAGAAGGCCTTCTTCGTTTGTAGGGTAATCTTGAAGATGAAGGGTAGGATCCATGGTAGAAGGGCCGTCACCGTGTTTGGGATTAGTGTGGACAGGTGAAGGGTGGGGTCACAGTAGAGGGCTGTCACCGTGTTTGGGATTAGTGTGGACAGGTGAAGGGTGGGTCACAGTCACCGTGTTTGGGATTAGTGTGGACAGGTGAAGGGTGGGGTCACAGTAGAGGGCTGTCACCGTGTTTGGGATTAGTGTGGACAGGTGAAGGGTGGGGTCACAGTAAGAGGTTGTCACGTGTTGGGATTAGTGTGGACAGGTGAAGGGTGGGGTCATAGTAGAGGGCTGTCACCGTGTTTGGGATTAGTGTGGACAGGTGAAGGGTGGGGTCACAGTAGAGGGCTGTCACCGTGTTTGGGATTAGTGTGGACAAGTGAAGGGTGGGGTCACAGTAGAGGGCTGTCACCGTGTTTGGGATTAGTGTGGACAAGTGAAGGGTGGGGTCACAGTCACCGTGTTTGGGATTAGTGTGGACAAGTGAAGGGTGGGGTCACAGTAGAGGGCTGTCACCGTGTTTGGGATTAGTGTGGACAGTGAAGGGTGGGGTCACAGTAGAGGCTGTCACCGTGTTTGGGATTAGTGTGGACAAGTGAAGGGTGGGGTCACAGTCACCGTGTTTGGGATTAGTGTGGACAGTGAAGGGTGGGGTCACAGTAGAGGGCTGTCACCGTGTTTGGGATTAGTGTGGACAGGTGAAGGGTGGGGTCACAGTAGAGGGCTGTCACCGTGTTTGGGATTAGTGTGGACAGGTGAAGGTGGGGTCACAGTAGAGGGCTGTCACCGTGTTTGGGATTAGTGTGGACAGGTGAAGGGTGGGGTCACAGTAGAGGGCTGTCACCGTGTTTGGGATTAGTGTGGACAAGTGAAGGGTGGGGTCACAGTAGAGGGCTGTCACCGTGTTTGGGATTAGCGTTAGAAGCGAAGGGTTGGACCATGGTAGAGGACCCTTTCTGTAGAGGACTGTGCCTTGGTTCACTCGGCCAGTCAGCCCCACACCTCGCTGACCCCCTTCCACCCCCAGAGAAACATGCTTCCCAAAACTCGGGTCATTTTGGGAAAAAAACCCAACGATATCAAGATGAAGAACAAAACAATGTGATGTAATTGAAGGCTGGGATTTCATTTCTGCCGGTCCTACTTCGTAATTGATGCTAATTCATTGATGGTATATTTGGACAATGTTACTGGACTCGGTTTTTTTGTTTGTTTTGTTTTTTTTTTTTGGGGGGGGGGGGGGAAGGGAGTGGGGCGGGAAAGGGGGGGGGGGGGAGAGAAGAAGGAGTGTGGTGGAGAAGGAGGAGGGGATGCTTGCTGGATTTACCCAGTGGGTTCACAGGAAGCCGCTTTCCCTGATGGCTGGTTCTGGCTACATTCTGTATTCTGGTCGGATGGCATGATTGAGGAAGCGAATCTTCTTACGCGTGTGTATATAAACAGAATAAGCGCCTTCACATTCAGCTTATTTGCTCCACAGGAGGGACTGTGAGGGGCGGGGGAACGTAGTTCATCCGGTAAGTTCAGGACAGCGTGGGTTGACATGTGTGAGGGAAATTCACTTCCGGTTTACAGGACATCAGCCTTTTTGCCAATCAGATCGAAATCTGCTCGTGCTTTATCTCAGTGTGAGGTACGCTTGCTGTGTAATGCTGTGTGTTTATTGTTTTGCACGGCTTATAAGCGACAAACAAAAGACCTTTCCTCCCATGACGTAATCAAACAAAGGTTTAAAAAAAAAAATGATGAATGGACTGACTCGCTGAGACGGAAAATCCGTTGAGTGATGTGTCGTGTGCTGGAGAAACCTCGATCGTTTTAAACGGTCGATACCATTAGCCAGTCGGAACAGACTCTTTAGAACTGACCAATCAGAACGCAAGCTTCGTATCGATGCGGAATGACGCTTTCACGCTCTCCTTACACAGTTATAGCTCGGCTCGTTTCAATGAAGATTTAATGCGACCACATGCAGCCAGTCCTGCATGATCAAACGCTTCGATGACGTGTTTGTGTTCAACGCTTGCAGAGCAATTTAACACCATTCCCCCCCTTCCCCCCCCCCCCCCCCCCCCCCCGCGTATCATTTCACAAATTCATGTTTCCATTGTGAATTTTAGGTTCATTTTCAGTGATTCTGCTGTCCGCTTCACTCGTGTTTGGCGTCAATTTACCTGTCGCTGATGACGATCTCACACAACAATGACTCATTAGGAAGGAATGACACCGCATGTCAATACTTCACCAACAGACCTCAGCATACTGCCAACCCTCTCGGGAACATTCTTATTAATTTGAGATGTCATCCCCAAAATCCTGGATTTATTTTGAAAATTTTAAAATTTCTATGAAAAAAAAGAATGTTGGTGGATGGTGAGTGTGGGTTTAAAAATTTTTTTTAAACAGAATCATATAGGCAATTATGTGAATGCATTTCTGTGTAAACCTACCATGTGCCAAATGAAACATAATCGGGTTAAAATGCTTTTGAGTCGAAAGCCGGACTGCCCCCCCCCCCCCCCCCCCCCCCCTCTTCAGCCCACTCCACCCCTTTCATCTCTTTAGTGTCCGAATTTTGACTCCTGTTTGTATTTATAAAAAAAAAAATGTTTTCTTGTTTTGTCTTGTAATTTGTCCTTGTTTTGTTTGTGTTTTTCTCTTAATTTGCAAATATTCAATCGAGGACTTCATGACCGGAAACAAGTTTCCCCGACGTCTGTCAGAACGGGCCGGTCCGAAAGTTCACCAAAGGACCAGGGAAGCGTGCTTTGTAGTTGCAGTTGGCTCTCCACCTCGCCCTCGCCCCCCCCCCCCCCCCCCCCCCCCAAGGAAAAACAAAAACAACACAAAAAAACACCACCACCAACAACGAAAAACTATACTGTCCTTGGTCCGCAGGAGGTAGTGGGGGTGGGATGAAAGTGGGAAAATTGTTTTAGAAAGGGCGTTAATTTGGCCCCGAAAACTATGATTTATATCTTCGAAGGTTTGTTTTGTTGTTGTTTTTCACCCCGATGGCCGTTTCGTACTCTTCACCTAGTACTCTCATCTCCACGTTGTGTGCAGCGTAGCTTCTACAGCCATGTTCTCTGCAAGCTTGGATGGTACTGTACTGAGTGAATAGGAACATACATGTCTGTGCGACTGGTCAGCGTTCCACGAGAAGTGCATCTGGTAGGACTGGGTACTTTTGACTATCTCCGGCATATACCACCCGCTCCATCAGGGCCAGAGGACAGACAGACCGGCAGACAGACAGGCAGGCTATTCTATCCAACTGAGTCACCTTCAGCATGGAAGAACTGGTTTTCACGGCAGGTCAGCGGTAGCACACCGTTACTGATTGATGCTGGTACGAGATCAGTGGCACAGAACGCACCTGTAGGCCCGTCTCAAAATGGACACGGGTCTTTGATGAGGTCCGGCATTAACGCCCCCCACCACACCCCACCCACCACCCCACCTTATCACCCTCTCCCCGTAACCCTGTTCACTCACCTGTGGTCTTTCGCCTATGGTCAGTTGCTGCTGTGACCCGCAAATCTACTTCCGCTTTGTGTGGTCGGCCAGACCTTTTAAGTCACTTGCGGTTGTTTCCCAGGGTGACTGCTATTACGGACTTTCTCCTTTTTCACCTGTCCGTTATGACTGGTATTCCGTGACTGTATTCACTGGTGTTTTCTGTTATGACTGGTATTCCCTGACTGTATTCACCTGTGGTTGTGTCTGTTATGACTGGTATTCCCTGACAGTATTCACCTGGGTTGTGTCTGTTATGATTGGTATGACTCTGTTCACCTGGGGTTGTGTCTGTTATGACTGGTATTCCCTGACTGTATTCACCTGTGGTTGTGTCTGTTAGACTGGTATTCCCTGACTGTATCACCTGTGGTTGTGTCTGTTATGATTGTATGACTCTGTTCACCTGTGGTTGTGTCTGTATGATTGGTATTCCCTGACTGTATCACCTGTGGTTGTGTCTGTATGATTGTATATCCCTGACTGTATTCACCTGTGGTTGTGTCTGTTATGATTGGTATGACTCTGTTCACCTGTGGTTGTGTCTGTTATGATTGGTATTCCATGACTGTATTCACCTGTGGTTGTGTCTGTTATGATTGGTATGACTCTGTTCACCTGTGGTTGTGTCTGTTATGATTGGTATGACTCTGTTCACCTGTGGTTGTGTCTGTTATGATTGGTATTCCCTGACTGTATTCACCTGTGGTTGTGTCTGTTATGATTGGTATGACTCTGTTCACCTGTGGTTGTGTCTGTTATGATTGGTATGACTCTGTTCACCTGTGGTTGTGTCTGTTATGATTGGTATTCCCTGACTGTATCACCTGTGGTTGTGTCTGTTATGATTGTATTCCCGACTGTATTCACCTGTGGTTGTGTCTGTTATGATTGGTATGCTTGGATTTCTAATCATCTATAGTTGTGACCGTTAGGGTAGATATTCCATGAGTTGAGTCCCTTATGATTAGAATTCGTGACTGTTCCTGTCTGTGGCTGTGTCCGTTAGGATTGATGTTCCGTGACAGGACCCCCCCCCCTCCCCTCCCTCCCCCTCCCTTTTTCCCCATCTTTTTTTACGTGTTATTCAGTCCGTTCTGAATGGTCTTATGATTGGAATTCGTTACTTCTTTTTTTTTCCTATCAATGATAATTGTGTCCGTTAGGACTGGTATTCTGTGACCCTTTCATTCACGTGTTATTCAGTCCGTTCTGAACGGTCATCGGTGACCTATTTCCCGCAGTTATGTCCACGTGATGGTCAGCGTTCCACGAGAAGTGCATCTGGTAGGACCTTGCCACTTTGACTGCTGGACCGTCACACGGTTGAGAGGGGAGAGAGGGGGGGGGGGGGGGAGAGAGGGAGAAAGAGGAGAGAGAGAGAGGAGAGAGAGAGAGAGAGAGAGGAGGGATGGGGTGGGGGTTGGGTGGTGATGGTGGGCAGTCTCCACGCTTGACCAAAGAAAGTGACCCTGACGACCGGAAATGTCCGATGGTGGGTGTTTGATGTGGCGCTGGACTTGGGCATGTTCTGAAACTCCGTGTGAAGGGAAGGGAAGGGTGGATGGGGATGGGTGGTGATATAGGGGTGGGAGGCCGGGGTGGGGGTGGGGGGGGGGGGTTACGAAGGGGTCAAAACGTCCATCTTTCCTGCACACCTTTCTGTCTGTCCATCTCTCTCTCTTCTCTCTCTCTCTCTCTCTCTCTCTCTCTCTCTCTTCTCTCTCTCCACTCTCTCTCTCTCTCTCCACACACACACACAAGCACGCACACCACGCACGCACGCACGCACGCACACGGCGTGGCTTGGTGGTTTCTGTCGCAAGCGTGTCGACTGAAGTCGCACGATGCATGTGGCGTTTTGAGGGCATGTCGTTAAGTCGATGTCGCTGGAGTTGAAATCTGTTTGGTTGTCTGTCTCTGTTGTCTCTGTCTGTCTGTCTGTCTACTTGTCTGTCTCTCTCTGTCTCTGTTTCACTCTCTCTCTCTTCTCTTCTCTCTCTCTCTCTCTCTCTCTCTCTCTCATTCATCACGTCTGTATTCACTTCCACACGCTCGGCTTTTCATTCTTTCCTTTCCTCTGGAAGAATTTTTTCCCCTCAGGTACAAATTCTCTCTTCATTGCCGCGCCCGCCCATTTCCTCTCCTCGATAAGATTTCTCTGAACCACACAAGCATTTGTAAGGGGGGGGGGGGGGGTGATAAATGGCGTCATTTGGACTAAGTGTCTGAACCCTTACATCACAGCTCGGTTCTTTCTCTTCATCGCCTTGCTGAGAAAGGGGGGGTACTTTATTTAACGTCACAGCGCTCACGTGTTCTTCGCGGCCCGGCACTGAAAAGGCAGTCTCTGCGCTCGGAAAGGCGACCAATCGGTGGGGGGGGGGGGGAGGCAAGAATCGATGTCCGTAGAAAGTGCCTCGTTATTGGGGTTGTATGTTATTCTGCATCGGGGGGGGGGGGGGGGGGGGGGGGGCTGGCTAGCGCTGCCATGAAATATGCATTCTGAGAGTAGGCATTCTAAGTGCATTGAATATCCACCAGCGTGTGTTCGTCTTTTTTTTTTCTTTTTTCTTTTTTTTTTTTTTGCCTGCTTCCACCATCATCTGCAAACTACATATTTATGCACCTTTTTTTTTTTTTTTTTTAAAGAAAATGGAGGGAAAAAAGGAAAGAAAAGAAAAATATGCTGCTAAGTCTGACCATCTAAACACACGCATGATTGGGTGACGCAGCCATTCAAATATTTGTCGCGGACCAGAGTGGACGGATCGATAAGAGCATAGCGAAGTCAACGGTGTTTAAAAAAAAAGAAGAAAAAAAGAGGGGGTGTGTGTGGTGTGGGGGGGGGGGATGGGGGGGTTGAGATGGCTTAAGAGCCGGCTGGGTACATTATTTGATTATGACTGTGTGTGGTTTGTTGGGGGGGGGGGGGGGGGGGGGGGCTACAGAGGGAAAGATTGCCGTGGTGGCTTTTAAGAGCGACTTCTTCTGCCGATTTTAAACGCGCATCGGGGGGAGACAGACAGACAGACAGAGACAGAGAGACTGACGAACGGACCGAGAGGAGAGAGGAGGAGGGGGGGGGGAGGGGGGGGGGAGGGGAGAGGAGATTAAACATGTGTCTGTGTGTTTGAATCCGTGTGGAGAGCAGTTCTATGTGTCCAGCACTTACGATCGGATCAGTACATAGACTCCAGCCAGTCTCACAGCACCCTTCACGTCGGCGGCAGTTGTAGCAGCAACAGCGCAGACTCGCCAACGCCTGATATTCAGGTTGAACGTCCGCACTCCCCAAAGATGACAGTACCTGACGGAGATGTACCTTATTTCGTGAGTGGGGATGAAGACTTATCAAACATTTATACCTTCACCGGGGGCGGGAATAGCTCAGTGGTAGAGCGCCGGACTCGTAATCTTGGGGCTGCGGGTTCGAATCTCCGCCGAGCCGTTTCGGTACAGGTGGATTTTCCCTCGGAGTTAACATTGGTTCTGACTCCATTTCCCATACCGAGGTTCCGTGTGTGAACGCACGCATAACATCTTGCACACGCGTAAAATCCCATCACCAACTTTCAGAATAGAAGGCCAGTTTGGCCGTTGGTATGGATGACACGTTACACATAGCATGCACCTTCTCCGAAGACGGAGTATGGCTGCCTTAATGGTGGGATAAAAAACGGTCATGCACACAAAACTCCACTCCCTTTGTTGGGTAGTTGGGATTAATTCTTGCCTGTCTATACAGGGAGTGTCCGCAGGAGAATCAGCCTGCGTACGCAAAAAAAAACAAAAAAACAAAAAAAAAACCATCGCACTAGAACGAAAGCACGTTATATTTGGGCAGCGAAAAAACGATTTTTTAGTGCGGGCGCCTGTGGGATTTGAACGCGGAACACCTAGCGGCTGATCCGTCGCTCAACAAGAGACTCTGACAGGTAGTCCTTTAAAAATTGTCTAGGTTCAGCCCCGCTTCTAGTCATCATCGGCGCTTCATTTTCTGGATTCCCCTTCTCTCCCTCTCCCCTCCCACACTCCCTCCCTCACCCAGTCAGTCTCCCCCCTCTCTCTCTCTTCCCCCCCCCCCCCTCCTTTCACTCCACCTCCGTCCCTCGTTGGCTGCGTGATTGTGTGGTGTGCTGGTCATTTCCTGGGCTGATGGAAGTGATGGAGATCATTTGCTCCCTCTCGGCCCGCTCCACGTCAAGTAAGGGTCAGCGGCAGGGGAGGACATGATTACTTTGTCCGGCACCGGCCGCCGCTGGTCAGATGGCCACCGGATGCACAGGGCATGGGTGGGGGAAGGTGGGGTGGGGTAGGGGGTTGGGGCTGGGAGGCGGACGGGGGTGGAGGTGGGGGTAGACTCCGCTAGGGAGTCGACAACACCGACGGCAGCGTTCATCAGGTCGTGGCTCGCGCACTGACTGCAGAACAAGAACAAGAACATGTTTTATTGCCATATGAAAACCAGAGGTTTCGTGGGGCACAGATGATCAAGTTAAGACATTCAGTTAAACTAAACTAATCCCCACGTCGTCACATCTTGCAACATAACATCAGTAGGCTATGTAGCAGAAAGAAAAAAAAAACATAGTGTGTATCAGGGTCTGATTCAATTTTCGGTCTCCGAAGAGAAAAACGCAAGAGGATATACTTGGCAAGTACAGGTTGGAAGCAGTCCAGTAACATGAGCTCCGAGGGTTTTGTCATTTTAGGCTGTGGTGAAAAGTCTGTTTTTGTGATCGTTGTCATCAGGTCATAACGTTGCGCGGACTGCATGTTCGACAAAATGACTGCGTTCAGAGCCACGTGACTGCTTGTGGAAGAAGACGCTTTTAAACACAAATGCGATCAGTTTTAGCAATGTTTATGTAAGGGGATTTTGTGTGTGGTGTGTTGTGTGTGTGTGTGTGTGTGTGTGTGTGTGTGTGTGTGTGTGTGTGTGTGCGCGCGCGCGCGCGCGCGCGCAACACCCTGTAAAAACAGGTACGCACATGGGTATGAAACTAAGTACGCATGATCTTCAGCACCCAGATCTCGATCAGAAATGAATTTCGGCCGCGTCGCGCATATAGGCTTATGATTAAGTGCACATGATCCTCAGCACCCATAGCCAGATCAGAACTGAACTTCCAGTCGTGAACACTCTCCAAATTAGAGCCATTGCCCTGATTAATCAGCTGAACCATAAACTACCTGTGGGCGACATATTTTACTTGCGCTGTGTTTAGTTCATGCAGAGTTCATGATGCGTCTGGTCATGGAGCAGCATGTCTCCTATGACGCGGCCCTTGGCTCTCAGAGTCAGTATATTATACGTGTTAGTCACCTTAATTTTTACTGTCATGACAATCACTACATCAGACTGAGGTCGGTAGGAGCGGGGAAGGGGGGGTATGATATCAGGAAGGAGGAGCATAAAGGGCCGCCAGTAACCCTGAGCACTGCTGTTGTTGGGAGAAGTCCCGACTGCCATGCAGACAGGAGACTTCGCTTCAAAAGATGTCACTGTCGCTGCATCTACTTGCCTCCAACCACCCAGCTAAATAAGTAAGTAATGTCCCTTAAAACCCAGTCGACGCAAAGGGCCATATCAGGGCTGTCACCGCGTTAAGTCAACTCACAAGTCATAAAAAAAGAAGAAAGATAAAAATTCACACAACCCTTACGACGTATGCAGCATCCAGGAGAAAGTACTGGCCAACACCGACAGCAGTGGAAGCAAGCTGTACGGCACCCTGGAGGAACTGCGACGGACGGCAGCCTTCATCGAGGACACCGGGCTGCTCATCTAAACGGGAGGCGAACGAGGAAGAAGACACCTTCTAAAAACACACCGGAACCTTCGTTAAAAATCTTTGTTCTCTAAAATCTTACATCAGATGAACAATGTTAATCTCTTTCAGGTATTCAAAGATCACGGCAGGTGGGACATCTCTGAACGAGGTTTTCACGGAGTCTGCTATAAGATGCTTATGTCTCACATCATGCAAGTCCCAACACTGTGAAAGGATATGTTTCACTGTGAGTGGTACATGACATGGAATGCGCCACAACCGCCCAGCTGTCTGTGGACTGACCCAGCTACGTTGCAGACTTTGGTCTGTCAACAGCCAGTTGTAGTCTCTTGTCAACAAACAGCATTCCACGGGATCAGCCTGATTTGACATTGTCACTTTTGAGTTCAGCCGGTCCTGATGGGACTGTAGCCAATTGGAAGTTAACCTCAGCACCTAAGGGAGAGAGACGGAGAGAGAGAGAGAGAGGGAGGGAGAGAGAGATGGGGATGCACACACACACACACACACACACACACACACACACACACACACACACACACAACACATACACACACACACACACACACACACACACACACACACACACAGAAATCAGAACTCAGATGGTTTATTCATATAAAGGCCATTGCCCTTATGAAGGGGGGGGGGGGGGTATGGAGAACACAACAACAATATAAGAATTACAAAGAGCACTAGAAAGACTGGATTGACTAGAGAGAGAGAGAGGGGGGGTGGTATTAGAGTGACAATGATTCTTTGTTTTACAACGATTACAGGGTTGGCAAACGTTTGACATTTTTATGCAGGTAGTTGCTATAAATGAGAGAGAGAGAGAGAGATGGGGAGAAAGAGGGGAGAGAATACTAGAACGGCAATGATTCTTTGTTTAACAACGGTTAAAGAGTTGGCTGAAGTTTGCCGTTTTTTATGCGCGTAGCTGCTGTACATTAGAGAGAGAAAGAGAGAGAGGGGGGGGGGGTGTAGGAAGGTTCAGACAAATGGATGATCGTGAAGGAAAAGGGTGAGAGGAGTGAATGGCGTAGGGGGTGAAACAGGAGAAGAGCAACGGGGACGAGGAGGGGGACGAAGAAGAAAAAGTGCCCAAGGGAAGAGAGAGAGAGAGAGAGATGAGGACACTGGGTCGGGATCGGACGGGAGGAAGATAAAGAAGAAGAGAGAGAGAGAGAGAGAGAGAGGAGAGAGAGAGATGCTAGGCATATATAAAGACGAGAGTGATCTATTAGCGTTGCAATCCAGTAGAAGGGTTGCCGCAACTATTAACCCTTTCCATTCCGCTCATGTCAACTTCACGACTTCTTTGGAATACAGGCAATGCTGGAAAATGCGCTGGTACGCAAGAAAAAAATCGAAGCGATCTTGTTTTGTTTCGTTTTCAGCCAAAAAGTGTCGGAAAAGTCGAAGAATCTAGGGTTAGGGCAAAATTATTTGTAAGCACTTTGTAGATGACTAAGAAAATGTATGGATAGATTAAAAGATGAAACGAAACTGATATCATTGGCTTTGAGATGGTTGTTTATGTTGGGTCGATTAGTTGGATGGTTGGCCGAGCATTGGGTCGTTAGTCGGTTCCTTTATTGTGAAAGACACCAGTGTGTTGTCGTGACTGTGATACAGTCATGTTGGCGATTTGGCATGGTATTGCCCACACCATATGCACACGCTTACACAGGTAGGTTCTCATTCAAAATGGGTTTTCACAGAGACTGGTTCTCACACAGGTCAATTCTCAAGCAGAAGAGTTGTCGCACAGGTGGGTTCTCACACGGATGGGGTTCTTGTCTTGACGCAGACCTCGCTGTTGGATGAGTATCGGCATCTAGGTTTGGACCCACTCACGCACATACGTGCACGACACGCGCGCCGCTTGCTGGCGTTCACGTATTACTTACGCTCGCCAACGCATTGAACAGAAGACGCCTTTTACACCAGCTCACGCATGCACGAACAGCGAAGCGTGTACGTAAACACACACACACACACACACACCGCGCGCGCGCGCGCGCGCGCGCACACACAGCGAGAGGGCGAGGAGTAGGGGGCTATCACAGACGAGGCAAATTGACGGGAAATACTGGGGAGTGACAGACTGTTTCCTTGCGAGTGGGAGGAAGAAGATTGAGAGCTGCGGCTAAAGATCTGTTTCCAGTAATGCCATATTGAGAGAGAGAGAGAGAGAGAGAGAGAGAGAGAGGAGAGAGAGGGGGTGGGGGGGTGGGGGGTTCAAATCACAGTGGCAATAAAGACCGGAGAACCGGTGGAAAAAAAAACACCCTGCACCTCACTCTCTCTCTCTCTCTTCTCTCTCTCTCTCTCTCTCTCTCTTCTTCTCTCTCTCTCTCCTCATCACACACACATCATTCTCCCGTCTCCCCATCATTAAACCACTTTCCTCGCTCCATCCCGCTCTTAGTTTTTACCACTGTCTTTCTTCTTACCCGCTCCCTCCTCTCTCTTTCACTCATCGTGTGTGTGTGTGTGTGTGTGTGTGTGTGTGTGTGTGTGTGTGTGTGTGCTGTGTGTGTGAGTGCGCGCGTGCGCGCTCGCATGCCTGTTTGTGTAAATGTGATTACCATGTGAATGAATGTGTGTGTATATGCGTGAGCGTGCGTGCATGCATGCGTGCGTGCGCGCTTGCGCTTGCATGTATATGTAGCCCCCCCCCCCCCCCTCCCCCCTGTTCTTCGTGGGCGTGGAGGTAGCAAGTGTTTGTCGCCATCCGTGGCGTGAGCGCAAAAGCTACGGGAGAGAGAAACGCCTGTTTAGCGCTCAGATAAAACCAAACAAGAAGAAGAGAAAGAAGCTTGAAAAGGGAGGGAATTGGCGCTCGAGTGACCGTCGCTGGTTGTGCTGGGCTTTGGGAGACCGGCGGCTCCAGGCCTGACGACAAGGCTCGGTTTCATGCCGACCTTTCGCCAACGGTGCCAACGCGAGGAGTCTGCGCGGACCGAGCCGCCCCCACCTTCATCAGCGCTGTCGACGACCAGCAGCAGCAACAGCAGCAGCAGCAGGTAAACAAACTCCAGCGTTACGAGCAGCGCACGCAAACCAAGAGCAGCGCTCAGAGGCACAGACACGCAGGTGGAGGCCTGCCGCGGGAAAGGACTGAAGAGTTTGTGGAGCGGTTGTAACAAAACTACCTCTCCGGTGTCAGAGGCGATGAGAGCGAGAGGGATGTTAGCTTTGCTAGGGTGGGGGTGGGGGGGGGGGGGGGGTTAAGTTTAGTGTCCGGTTTTGCATGAGGACTCGACTGACTCAGGCCACAAGAAGAATCGCGATACGGTGTTCCGTGCAGAAATGAACGCGCAACACAGTGTTTCATGATTTGTTCCCGTCTGTCATACTTTGTGTAGAAAATAATTTTCGAAGCTATTTCGCACGTAGTCTTTGTTTCACGGCGTGCTCTGGGTTTCTGAAGGACTTTTCCTGGATGTAGCGCCATGAGCCAGTGAACAGCGCTGCTGGTAGACGACGTGACAATGCTTGGCTTGACCCTCCTTAGTAGACACGTGACAATGCTTGGCTTGACCCTCCTTTAGTAGACGACGTGACAATGCTTGGCTTGACCCTCCTTTAGTAGACGACGTGACAATGCTTGGCTTGACCCTCCTTTAGTAGACGACGTGACAGTGCTTGGCTTGACCCTCCTTTAGTAGACGACGTGACAGTGCTTGGCTTGACCCTCCTTTAGTAGACGACGTGACAATGCTTGCTTGACCCTCCTTTAGTAGACGACGTGACAATGCTTGGCTTGACCCCCTTTAGTAGACGAAACTGGACAGGTTTGCGCTATGTTCTGGACATGGTAGAAGCTCTCTTTTTGATCGATTCAATTCAAGGATATGTTGACCCGCGAGACGTGAGGTGAAACGGAGAGAAACGGGCATCAGACTGCAGTTTTCTCTCACTGACAATAAGTTGGCAGGGAAGAGGCGGGTTCCACAGACACCAGAATTCGCGAGTTGCTAGCGTTTGCCCGCGCAGAGAGAGAAGCGATGGGGAGAGAAACGAGCAAAGCTCGACAAACGTCTTTAACAAT
>CM031619.1:9529842-9537342 GCA_018398815.1 Conus ventricosus
AAAAACAAACACCTTGGCTGAGAGAAAATGGGGAAAAAAATATTTTAAAGATCGGTTGAAACCTCTCTCTCTCTCTCTCTCTCTCTCTCTCTCTCTCTCTCTCTCTCTCTCTCTCACTCACTCTCTCTCTCTCCCTCCCCCCCCTCTCTCCGCATATGTACCTTGTCTTTTTTTTTTTATTACTTACCTCTTTATTTATTTACTTTTTTATTGAAGGCATTGCGTATTTTGAGGAAAAAAAAAGAAAATCCCGCGATCCGTTCTGTCCACAATAAAGAAAAAGATATCTTCATTTGTTTCTGTGTCTATCTGTCTGTCCCTCCTCCTCCCTCCTCCTCCTCCTCCTCCTCCTCCTCCTCGTCTCCTCCTCGTCTCCTCCTCCATTTCCTTGTCAAACCAGCCGCCCCCAGATCACTTTGGACCTCTGACCTATCCTAACCCTCGGTCGTGGCTCTATACCAGGATTAGTCCTCACGTGGTGGCGCTGCTCCCTTCTCGGTCGGCGCGAGGACTGAAAAGCGAGAACTATTTATGTAATAACCCCTTGGCCGAGAATTATGCTTCGTCTGTGACGGGGGGGGGGGGGGGGGGGGGGGGGGTGTTGATCCCTCTCCCCAGCAACAGCCATGTGAAGATCGGCACAGAGATCGTGAGCACGTCGGTGGAACTAAAAACAGGTGACTTTCTTTTTTCTATTATTATTATTTTTTTTTACTCACCAGCACCAGAAAGAAGGGCGTTCTCTGATTGGTTGACAAGCCCGGATTTGTAGTCTCTCGTTTCTTCAGACGCAGAACACCGGAAACCGGAAACAGTGCCATAAAAGCATGGTTTTCACCACTCTCGAGTTATTATTTTAATTGTAGTTCCCAGCTCTCTTTTTGACAGACTTGTCTGGTGTCTTGTTCAACAGGGTCAGAACTAGTGACAACGGTTTTCACCCAACACGACGTTTTTGATGTGAAAATACCCGTTTTCTCGCAGTCATGGCCCTCACGGTTTCGCGGATGGTAATGACTGTTTTTGTCTATTCGTCTTTTGTCGTGAAAGCGGTGATTATGTCCCTCTGTGTGTGTGTGTGTGTGTGTGTGTGTGTGTGTGTGTGTGGAGAGAGAGACGGGGGGGTGGGGGAGGGGGGGGGGAGAGCGAGCGAGAGAGAGAGAAAGAAAGAAAGAAAGAAAGAGAGTGTGTGTGTGTGTGTGTTGCGCGAACGTGTGTTTGCGTGCACACGCGTGTGTGTGTTTGCGCGCGCGCTTGCGTGCGTACGTGCGTGTGTGTGTTTGTGTGTATGAATGGGGACTGGACTATCCATAGGGTTGTGCGGTATCGCCTCGTGCCGCAGCCCTAGCCGTGTAAGCCAGCTGGTAGTTGGCCATTACGGAGCTGACAGCGGCAGTTGACGCTCCTGACTCCTCGTCTCATCCCCCCCTGTAATTTCCCATTGACCTTTTAGTGCCGTGTGCTGTCGGCCAGGACATGGGGCTAGTTAGTGCCCACGTTGGGCTTCGGCTGCTCTGTGTGTGTGTGTGTGTGTGTGTGTGTGTGTGTGTGTGTGTGTGTGTGAGAAGGGTGTGTTCATGTGTATGTCTGTGTGTACGTGTGTGTTTGTGTGTGTGTGTGTGAGAGAGAGAGAGAGAGAGAGAGAGAGAAGAGAAGGGTGTGTTCATGTGTATGTGTGTGTGTGAGAGAGAGAGAGAGAGAGAGAGAGAGAGAGAGAGAGAGATAAGATAAGATAATGTTGCTTTTTAGCCCAGCCGACCGCAAAGGGCCACATCAGGGCTGGAGAGAGAGAGAGAGAGAGGAGAGAGAGGAGAGAGAGAGAGAGAGAGAGAGAGAGAGAAGGGTGTGTTCATGTATGTGTGTGTATGTGTGAGAGAGAGAAGGGTGTGTTCATGTGTGTGTGTGTGTGTGTGTGTGTGTGTGTGTGTGTGTGGAGAGAGAGAGAGAGAGAGAGAGAGAGAGAGAGAAGGGTGTGTTCATGTGCGTGTGGTGTCTGTGTGTGTATACGTGCGTGCGTGCGTGTGTGTGTGTGAGTAAGGAGAGAGAGATGAGAGAGCGTGTACGCGCCACACACACACACACACACACACACACACACACACACACACGCACACACACACACACAGAGAGAGAGAGAGAAGAGAGAGGAGAGAAGAGAGAGAGAAATGGGTGTTTATCTATGTGGTTTGAGTTGACCTTTCGCAGAATCCATTGGCTGGCTCTGATTTGTTTTTCACATACATGTCTGCGCGCTCACAGGAAGGACGGGAGTCGCTCCCCTTGATGTAGAAACGGGAACAGTTTGCAGTGGATTTCTAGGAGCGGAAAGTCCTCCATGTGTGCGACATGGTTCTTTCGGAGCTAGCTGCGGTGACAAGAGAAAGGTTTTAATTCTTCAGTGTAAGAACGCGGGTGACTGGTGAGAGTAAATCGCTGCGTGTTTTTATTCATCGGTGTGAAAACGGGGCGGAGTGTCTAGAGTGAATCGCCGTGTCTGCTGATAGGTTTCAGTGAGGACCTGGTGTGAGAGAGGATACTGCTCAAAAGAATGCGTTGATTCCTCTATTGCCCCCCCCCCCCCCCCCCCCCCCACACACACACACACCTGTTTAAAGGTGCTTTGAAGGGGAAGTTTTTTCTTTTTTTTTTCCCCCGTCTGATTGAATAACTTCTGGGTTCTGTTTTTTTATTTTATTTTATTTATTTATTTATTTTATTTTATTTTTTTTACGCTGTCAGTGGTCTAGACACACGACTTGCCGAAAGAGATGCCTTGCACCAAGAAGCTAAGATGAAGGGAGAGGACTTTCCAATCCGAGTGACCGCCACTTGTTGTGTGGAGTGACCGCCAGATCGAGTGCCCGCGCTTGGCCACTTGATGACATCAGTATCAGGGGAGACAATTCGACCTCTGGACCGTGCGCCTCGCCTCTCGGCTTTGGTTCGGTTCTGCTGTTGATGTAATTACGTCAGGAAATATTTCCCGGATCATATGGAACCGTAGGCTGTTATCGGTTTGGAATTGTATTCCATGGTCAGATTCTGGCTTGGAATTGTATTGCATGGTCAGATTCTGGCTTGGAATTGTATTGCTTGGTCAGATTCTGGCTTGGAATCGTATTGCTTGGTCAGATTCTGGCTTGGAATTGTATTGCATTGTCAGATTCTGGCTTGGAATTGTATTGCATGGTCAGATTCTGGCTTGGAATTGTATTCCATGGTCAGATTCTGGCTTGGAATTGTATTGATTGGTCAGATTCTGGCTTGGAATTGTATTGATTGGTCAGATTCTGGCTTGGAATTGTATTGATTGGTCAGATTCTGGCGCCGATCATGTGAAGGCCTCAAAGCAGCAAGTGCCTCAAAGGCTCTACACATCTGCGTTGTAGTCACTGGGTGACTGGCATCACAGCTCCAGCTCTTTTCTTTCTTCTTTTCTTCAATATGTCATTGCGACGGCAGTTTTGGTGTCTGGTCCCTGTCTTCAACACGGGACAAATGGGCAAAGTTGCGTGGTACCTCGAGAGAGCAGACGGGAAAAGGTCTTCGATAAGTCAAAATACTTTTTAAAACATATTTCTCTCCTTCCAGAAGCAACAGTAAGTCTGTGCATAGATGCAAGCTACAACCGTTTTTGTTAACGGATTTGTTAACAGTTTGAATGTAATTCCGATGCTCTTTTTTTTAATATAAAGTCTCTCCTAAGTCATCGTTCCAGACTGGACCCCAGATGCGTGCAGAAGATGATGAAAGTTTGTCCGAGAACTCAGTATCCGATGATTGTGACATTAGAGTACACTTGCTTGATGATGCATCTGCAAATGCATGCTACAAAATGAAAAGATTCATTATTTTGACTGTACATCGCCAGACGTTTGTGGCTGTGGCTGGGGTGGGGGGTGATGTTCCGATTGGCTGGGGCAAGAGACAAGCTGCAGTGTGGTGGCATGCTCACAGTGGGTTATGATAACCAGAGGTAGGTTTGTCGGGACATGCTGACGGAATACAAAAATCGATGTTGTCAGAATAGATGATCCTGCATGACAGTAGACATGTTTCATTCGAGACATGTTGTCCGAGTACACTGGTGTGACAAGAGATTGGTGTTGTCCGAACAGGTTGCTAGAGTGGAGGGGTGAATGGGTTGTGTGGTTTCAACACTGAAACTGTGGACGTGTCGGTCCCAGTCTAACCACAGACGTTTTTTTCCCCCACGGTCCATCACACTTTGATACACTGCTGTGACCAGGCTGGCTTCAGTGTTTGAAGAGAACATGTTCCTGCCTGGGTTTAAACTTAAACCGATGTTGTTTTCGCTTAAAAGGCCCATAACCATTGCAATAGATGACTGACAAGATTGGTTTCAGTATTGGAACAGGACCTGGTTCAGACTTAAACGGATGTTTGTTTGTTTGTTCGTTTTCGTTTGAAAGCACCCGTTGCAATGGATGACTGCGACAAGATGGGTTTCAGTGTGCAGACAGAATGTGTGGAAAGAACTGACTCGTCAGTGACAGAGACTGTAGTCAGTGTCCAGTGTCAGGACAACAGCAGTGTCAGAGCTCATAAAGCATTCATATGAGTTGTTGTTTTTTAATCCCAGAACGGTTGCTGATTTCTTGTTCTTTTTTCCCCTTTTCTTTTTTCTTTTTTTCATTTTTTTTTCTCCAGAGTTTACGAAGAAAAGGTCTTTCTTTTCTTCCGGAAGTGGTCAAGCATCTGCAGAGAGAGAGAGAGAGAGAGAGAGAGAGAGAGAGGGATGCCAGGTAAAATAAGTGGGGTCTTTGAACTGTTCCGTCATTAATAGTCGGCTCGCCCACCGCTGACAAGGAGAGCTGTTGCTGTTCATAAATTGATGATGATCTGTCGTGTGGGGGGCAGGTTGGGGGCGGGGGGGGGGGGGGGGGGGGGGGGGGGGACCAGGCGGAAAGAGGAGATGGTGGGGGGGGGGGGGGGGGGGGGGGGGCAGGAAGTCATGGTGGCACAGACCGCAGGTGGCCACAGTCGCCGTAACCTTACCATGCAGCCTGCAGGCACTGGCATCCACACCATCGCCCTACAGCTGCTTACAGGAGTGTGACTGGCCTCACTGTGATGTCAGGCCATACGACGGACTGGCGTGTTCGTGTGAGGACTCCCTACTAGGCTACTACTCCGTAGTGTGTGTGTGGGTGTGTGGTGGCGCTTGCCCTCAGCTCGTAGTCACTGTTGTTTGGGGGTGTATCATGTACGGTTCGGCCGTGCCTATGTGTACAGCCTCATGGTCTCTGTGCCTCTTCGTGCTGTTGTTGTTTAGTGTGAAATTCTGTCATGTGTCTTCCAGTCGAAACTCCAGCCGATCGCGTTCATGAATTAGGGGGGGGGGGGGGGGGGGGGGGTGTCTTATAAAGTGCAGATTGAACACGGTGTGTTGAACTGCTGTAGTTGTCATTCCTGGCTATTTTGGGGTGGGTTGTGGTGTGACATGTGAGGGTGGAGTGCAGAATCTGCCAGTGTCCGACCAGGTCTTCACTCATCCGGCGCTGTTGAGGTCCGGGTGTGAAGACGTCCCACGTCTGTGACTGAACTACCCAAGGCAGACAGTCTGTCAGGGTTTTTTTTGTTTTGTTTTGTTTGTTTTTTATATTTAGCTTTAAGAAGAACAGCAAACGAAACACAGGGAGTCGATCGTTTCTGATTTTCAGCGGCGTACGCCACTCGCTCTCAGTTCTTTATGTTCCGTTGTAAAGAATCGGAGGTTCCCCGTGTGCCTTTCACGTCACCAAATGGGATGGGCGTGTGATGGGATAGTGTCAGTCCGTCCTTTGTGTTGATTCTGGGGTCGAGTTCCTACAACACGAAGCCAATGCAGTGGGTCTCTTGGCGTCTTCCGTCAAACAAGCCACTCTCGCTGTTCTTTGAGGTTGTCGGAGTGCAAGAACTGTATCTGCTCGTTGGTCTGTCCAGCTGTGTGACCTCCATGTGAAGTTATTCTGTGGACACCGTGGAGAACGTGCCGTTTCGCTGAGGGTGTAGGCGCTTATCAGGTCCTCAGGTGGTCGGTGTCTGTTGCGGTTGATTCGCCCTCCCGAGTTGAGATTGCAAAACGGTCGTGTCGGTCCTCTCACAGTTCACACCTGCAGCCTTTCAAATTGAAACGTTTGAGACCCTTGAAATTGAAACGTTTGAGACCCTTGAAATTGAAACGTTTGAGACCCTTGAAATTAAACACGTTTGAGACCCTTGAAATTGAAACGTTTGAGACCCTTGAAATTGAAACGTTTGAGACCCTTGAAATTAAACACGTTTGAGAGCATTGAAATTGAAACGTTTGAGACCCTTGAAATTAAACACGTTTGAGACCCTTGAAATTGAAAACGTTTGAGACCCTTGAAATGGAAACGTTCTGAGACCTTGAAATTAAACACGTCTGAGACCCTTGAAATGGAAACGTTTGAGACCCTTGAAATTAAACACGTCTGAAACTCTTGAAATGGAAACGTTTGAGACCCTTGAAATTAAACACGTCTGAGACCCTTGAAATGGAAACGTTTGAGACCCTTGAAATTGAACACGTCTGAGACCCTTGAAATGGAAACGTTTGAGACCCTTGAAATTGAACACGTCTGAGACCCTTGAAATTAAACACGTCTGAGACCCTTGAAATTGAACACGTCTGAGACCCTTGAAATTAAAACACGTCTGAGACCCTTGAAATTGAACACGTCTGAGACCTTGAAATGGAAACGTTTGAGATGATGATCTAGCAGGCTTGTTCAAGACAGTCTGTGTTTCTAGATCCTTGTAATTGAGGAAGTGATTCTACGGGTTTTTTTTTTCTTCTTCTTTTCTTTTCTTCTGGCAAGCTTGTTTAAGACAGTGATTCCACGTGCCTCCCTAGTGTCCCCGTCATCAGGAACGTGATTGTATGTGTTTTTCTGGCAAAGTTGTGGAAGACGGCGATTCCATATGTCCGTTTAGGATTTTTGTAATAAAGAAAGTGATTCTACATATTGACCGGCATGCTTGTTGAAGACAATGATGCTACGTGTCTGTCGACTGTCCTTGATTCTACAGTCTGTGTAATAGCTCTGGTTAAGACAGTGTGTCTGTACAACAACTTTGTCAAGACAGTGTGTCTGTCTCGCTACATCGTTTGAGGCGGGGGTTCCGAGCATCTGTTAACACTGTTGTTTATGCGTCTTGTCTAGCGAGCGTGTTGAAGACTGTGGTTGTACGTCTGTTTTTGGCAGTTGTGTATGACACCGTTGCTTGTCAGGCAGTCTTGCTGAAGGCACCGATTGCATGGAGACTGTCTTGTGATCCTGTTTAAGACAGTGAATTTAAGTGGTTTTTTGTTCAAACAGTTCTGTTTAAGGCATCAGTATTACACGTCTGTCTAGCTATCCATTTAAAGACACTGGTTTTACGTGTTTTGTTCTGAAAATCCTGTTTAAGGCACCGTTATTACGTGTCTATCTAACAACCCTTTTTAAGATTCCAGTAATGCGTATCTAACAA
>CM031619.1:9539842-9543118 GCA_018398815.1 Conus ventricosus
CCAAAGGAATGATGTGTACGGCTCCTTAGGGGTATGGGCGTGTTACTGGTCTTATCATGAGAGCAAGCGTTTATTCAGTTTGCTTGCTATTCAACTTGCCGTGTTTAGGAATTTTTTTTCGGTGGGAATGGTTCAAGGACGTTGTAAAAGGCCCCAGTCGTTCATTTCCCCTGTAGCACACACGCCAGATGTCTGTGTGATGTCATAAACGTTGCGAGAGCCTACAAGCGGAAGTGGCATACCTAGAGGCAAGAGAGCTGTTTGTTTTGTGTACCACTACCACTCTTCTTTTGTCATCGTGGGATCTGTCTGTCTGTCAGTGTCTGTCTTTCTCTCAGTCCCTCTCTCTCTCTCGCTCTCTCTCTCTCTCTGTCTCTGTCTCTGTTGGTGTTTCTGTCTGTCTGCCTCTCTTTCTCGCTCTCTGTCTCTCTCTGTCTGTCTCTCTGTCTCTGTCTGCATCTCTTTCTGTCTCTGTCGGTCTGTCTGTCTATGTTTCTATCTCTGTCTCTCTCTCTCTCTGTCTCTGTCTGTCTGTCTGTCTCTCTCTCTAACTCGCAGAAATATCCGCTAGCTGTGATGGGGGGGGGGGGGGGGGTCATTGTTAGTCCATGGCACCGAACTCCCCCCCCCCCCCCCACCACCCCACTCACCCTCCACCCCCCAAGGGACCTGTGGTCAGGCATCCTTGGCAGAAAGGCGCGAGGCAAGCACGCAGCTGGTGACCTGCGCGGCTGACACACGCGGCCTTCCCCGCCCGTACTGGTTGAAACGAAACGTTTGAACCTGTGCGTTCCTACCAGTCAGTGTCGAACGGACGGAGTGCTTCACGAAACTGTTTTGAACCTGTGCGGTCCGACCTATGCGAGTTTTAAACCCTTCGAGTTTTGATCCCACATTGCCGCTTCAATGGACCTGTACAATTGATACGAAGCTTTTCTCGAATATTTAGATTCTATAATTTTTTGAGTTGACATTCCCAAAGCACATCATGGCCTTGGTACGATTCAATCAAATGTTTGGTCTCCGAATTGGGACAGTCTTGATCGCCTTGCTGGACGACGCCATTTTTTCCTTTTGTTATGGGTGTTGGCTCAATGCTTAGCGTGATTGGTTGGAGGATACAAATGTCCGTTCGAATAGATCACGGTGTATCTCGAACGGTCGGGTCGAACTGGATGCCGAAGTCCGTTTGAGACGTACGTTTACTATGACAGACGCTCCGTTTGGGATCGGGTTCGACCGGTACGTCCGAAGCGTACGGGCGGGGAGGCTCGTGTGTCAGCCGCTTTACTGATCCATCCTCTCTGTCTGTTGTCTGTCTCTCTGTTGTCTGCGTCTGTCTCTGTCTGTCTGTCTCTCTTTCTCTCTCTCTATCTCCGTCCGTCTGTCTCTCTTTTGTCTGTCAGTTTCTCTCTCTCCTCTCTTCTCTGTCTCTGTCTCTGTCTCTCTCTCTCTCTCTTCTCTCTCTCTCTCTCTCTGTCTCCTCTTGTCAGTTTTTTTCTCTCTCTCTATCTCTCTCTGTCTGCCTCTGTCTCTCTCTCCCTCTCTCTTTTGTCTGTCTCTCTGTCAGTTTTCTCTCCCCTCTCTCTCCTCTATCTCTTTTTCTGTCTGCCTCTGTCTCTTCTCTCTCCTCTCTCTCTCTCTCCTCCGTCTCTGTCAGTTTCTCTCTCTTTTCTCTCTCTGAGTGGCTAGTGGTGTAGTGTCGTGTTGCTGTAGTGGCAGTGTCCAGTGTCGAGGGCCGGATAAAGAGGGGGGGGGGGGGGGGGGTGTCGGGAGAGGAAGAGCCGTGTGTGTGTGTGTGTGTGATTGATCGATCGGTGGGCCGGCACCGGCGCCCTGCCAGGTGCAACGGCCTGTGATCGCCGGTCACGCAGGAAAAGACGGCCGCATGTGATCACTCGAGGTGTGGAACATGCACTGCTGCGCCTGCGCGCTGCGCCTGCGCCTGCGCCAGGCAGACACACTGACTGATCCAAAGCATTGGACAGATGCCTGCAAGGGCCTCTCACCTCGGCCACCACTACCAACCCAGCCCTACCCCACCCCTACTTCTGCCACCCCCTTCCTCCCCACGCACGCACGTGCGCGCGCGCCACGCACGCGCGCGCACGCACACACACACACACACACACCACACACACCTCTCACTGCATCCTCGCTGCTGCTCCTTTGCCAGCCAGTGTGTGTGTGTTGGCTTGTCCAACAATTAAGTGCCCAAGAAGGAACAGCTCAGCAGATAATTTCATCGATCGTCGCAACGGAACCGCCACCGCAAACATAAAGTGTGTGTAGGTGTGCGTGACGGGAAGAGACAAAAAGACAACACCAAAGAGAAAAACCCCCCCCCCCCCCCCCCAAAAAAAAAAAAAAAAAAAACAAAAAAAAAAAAACCACACACACACACACACAAGGCAAACACGCGCGCGTTGTGTGATAAGTATAGTTTTCGGTCTGATGTAGACGCGGCGACATCTATCGCCGAGAACGCCATCATAGCTGAGTGGGGACTGACTGGCTGACTGACGGACTGAGTTTGTGTCTTGGTTGTTTGTGCTGTTGTTGAACAAACCAGCGGAGAGTTGTCGTTCCTTGTTAAGTCTTTGTGACTGCTGGCTTGCAAGCAGCAAGCAGACGTGTGCTCGCTTTGGAAGACGAAACGTCAAGTTCTCTTTGTGTCGGAAGAGGTGTTTGCAGGCCAGCCTGAGGTGTCGTGGTGAGGTGGTGTGCTGTAGTTCGTCCTCAAACTCCTTGCGCCGATAGTCACACGTGGTGTCTGAGACCGGGGATGGAGAAGAGAGAGAGAGAGAGGGGGGGGGGGGGGGGTGGGGGGGAGGATTAGTTGACATTTTGCGCATGCGCATGAACTATCACATCGTAGTGTGTGTCGTTGGTGAAACGGGCAGTGACCATCTTCTAAGGTGACAGTCGTCCGCGTGGTGGCGAACGTCGGGCAGACCTATTCCAGCATCAAGCTTCTCTCGTGGATTGTGTTGTCAATAGGGCCTAGACAGCTCTGCTGTTTGGGGTTTGTGTGTGTTGCCCGACCCCCCTCCTCCCCCCGGCCCCATTCCGCGATCCTCCATTCTGACCTATTTTCGTTTAGTTTGATTTTTAACATCGACAGGACGAAGCTCGTTTGTGCTGACGTTGATTTTTTTTATTGCTAGTTTTTTTTTTAATGTATTATTTTTTTTGTTTTGTTTTGTTTATGGCGATGTAAGGAACCGATGGATACGGCTTACTGCTTGACCTGGAATGATTGCACAACACACACAC
>CM031619.1:9544388-9551888 GCA_018398815.1 Conus ventricosus
ACTTACTACCTCACACCTACCCGGTAAACGAAAAACCCGCCGCTAGGCGGCCCGGCCCACACCAAGGGAGGTTACCCACCTTGCAGCGGAAGTCTCTGAACTGGCACCAGACGACGTTGATGATCTTGGGGACCTCCACGTGGAGGTGCAGGATGAAGAGGTGCCGGCCAACGTCCAGGGAGCTGCGCACCGAGTAGCTGGACATGACCACCCGCGGCGTCAACGACGGCGACGACGACAACGACAACAACAACCCCTCCTGCCGCCCCGGCCTCCACGGACATTGGGGAGGGCTGGCACGGGCCACGGGCCACAGGCAGGGCTCCCCGCTCCCGGGAACCGCGGGTCGAATCCCGCCACGCTCTGACCGGGGAGGAGGCTGGAGGCTGCTGGCTCGCGCATCAAAAACGTCTGAGGGCCGTCGGAGTGCAGGTCCCAGCAGGGGCGGGTGGATGGTCGGCGAGGGTCCACGCCGGAGGCCAGGCGTCACAGACCAGCTCACCTCCTCTTTCTGCACCGCAGCAGCACTGCTCGCTGTTATAGCTGCTGCTATTTTTTTTTTCCAATTAACCACTTTGCTTTCTGTTTTATGAGGATGTTGATGTCTTTTCTCCACCTCAATCGGGAGTCAACTTGCCACAGTTTGATGACAGAGGCCGTTGAGTTCAATGCTGCCATTGATCCAGATATGTGTATTTCACTGAAGGTTCAACTATTGTGTCAAAGCTGAAGAGTTCACAGGAAGTCCAGCAATCGCCTCGAGGATAATTTTAGGGCGATAGGGAGTTCTACGAAAGCCCACATGACTGTCTTAAGCGCTGCAGGTTCACTGACAATCCAACGACTGTTTCAGGCATGGCAAACTCACCGACAATCCAACTGTTGTCTGGAGTGTTGTAAAACTCTTTTGAAAATCCAGGCTTTTCCCGAGGTGCCGAGTTCACAGAAAGCCCAAACTTTTTTTTTAAAAGCCTAGCACATTTCACTGAAAATTCAGCTGTTCTCTGAGTGTTGTAGAACTCACTGAAAATCCAACCGAAATCTTCGACGTTTGCAGAATTCATTTAAAAATCCCAACTGTTGTATCAGACGTTGTAAAATTACACTGAAAATCGATGTCATGCGTGTTGAATCGACTGACAATCACACTGTCGTCTCAGCGTTGCAGAATTCACTGAAAAAAACAACAACGTTGAATTGTCTGACAATCACACTGTTGTCTCAGCGTTGCAGAATTCACTGAAAAAGTCAACGGTTGAGTTGTCTGACAATCACACTGTTGTCTCAGCGTTGCAGAGCTTGCGAATAGTCTGAAACGCGGTTTTTGACAAGCTTACATCTACCTTCTGTTCTGAATCCTGCTCGACGATCTGTCACTCACAGGAGGTTCCCTGCCAGTCGAACATTCGCCTACTCTCGCGCGCTGCTTCCTTCAACCTTACTCTGGCACTTCACCTCGTGTGGCATGGGGGTTCACTCCTCACCCCCCTTCTCATTTACTTCGTCGTCAAGCTGCTGCCTAAAAAAAAAAGTAGTACATGTAGTCTTTTCCTCTTAAATTCAAATAATACATTTGCATTTCACTTTAGTCCTCAACGCGTCTTGCTTCAAATTCATTTCATGTTACACTTCAGAGAGAGTGAAACAGTTTGAAACAGATATTTCGCTTCCGACAGGCAGTCTGCAGTCAGCCAAAATACACTTTCTTCTTTAAAAAGCAAAATGTGAAAACAACAACAACAACAACGAAGGCTTCATTTTGTAATACAGCAGTTCAGTTCGCGTTGATTCTACCAGTCTGAAAATAATAATAATAATAATAATAATAATAATAATAAAAGAAATTTCGTTTCAGTTCATGCTAGGTTCTATCAGACTCTTCCCACCCCCCCTCCCCTCCAAAAAAGGGTAATATTCCACTCCGGTTTTATTTTTCATTCCTTTTCCATAATCCATATCAGTTCACGATGATGCCACCAATCTTCAGACGTTTTCATGGCAGTCACGTGCTGCAGATTTTGCGCGTGTGTCAACTGCTGCGGCTGATGTTGCCTCTGTCGTGAAATCCTAGCCTTCACACGGCTAACACACTTACAGGAGACATGCTCTCATTGTTCCTGGAACTGAACTAGATTACTACTGTAACCACGACTCCAACGACAACTACTACTACTGCCCGCTGCTACTTTCTTCTTCTACTACAACTACTACTATCACCACCACCATCTTTCCCCTACCACCACCAATCTATTTTAACACCATTACTACTACTGCTGCTGCTGCTGCTGTTGCTACTGCTTCTTTTTACTGGCTGCTGGCTGCTACCACTACTGTTACTGCGACTGCTGCTGCTGCTGCTGGTGTTGTACTAATTCTGTTACCACTACTGCAGTTACTGTTGCTGCTGCTACTGCTCACTCTCCACTACCTCTGTTGCTGCTGCTGTTGCTGCTACTACAACTGCTGCTCTAACTTACTATTACTGCTGCTGCTGCTGCTACTACAACTGCTGCTTCTACTACTATTACTGCTGCTGCTGCTGCTGCTGCTGCAACGTCTAAAAAAACAACTTCGTTATCAATGATAACGATTTCAATATTCATATGGCAACAGACAAGGTTCTCAACTTTGCTATGGTGAAACGGTCTTCCCTGGAAAGTCTGTTGATCAAAATGGTGAAGGAACTGTCCATGCGACAGTATGATGGACATAACCACAGCCCTCTTCGCCACAACTGCTTTTGTCTGTCGAGTGTATCGCCATCCCAGTTATCTCCCCTCTCACACAGTGTCAGTTTCATCAAAGAGGCGTCACTGTGTGCGGACTAGTCCATAGACGCTACACCCCATCCGCTAAGTTTTGAGACCACACCACACTACGCATGATTTTAAAGCTGATGGATAAATGAATTAACACCTAAGATGAGAGAATTGAAGAAGAGGGTCTCGTGGCGACGACTTAGCCGATGTCTGGCCTACGCATTAGCCCAACGCGCTGGCCAGACCTTGAGCACGCTCTCTCTCTCTCTCATCTCCTCTCTCTCTCTCTCCCTTTTCTTTTCGATTCAGCCAAGCGGATTTTTCCCCCCACACGGGAGATTTATGGAATTTATACGCTTCATGATTTTTAAAGGAACATTTCCTTTCTGCTTCATTTGCACATGTTCTTTGTGATCCAATTATGCGTGATGTTTTGGGATTTTTGTTGCTGATCGAATGATGCGTGTTCTACGTTTATACCGTTGATGACTTTCTTTCGTGAAGTAGAGATACGTTTTCTTCATGATTGAAATATGCGTTTTCGTCATGACTCAAAGACGTATTCTATGTGGATCAAAGAACCGATTTTTTGTTTGTTTGTTCGTTTGTTATCGTTGTTGATGTTGTTTTAAACATGAAGACCCGTTGTCTTCAATCGATTCAAAATTGCACCCCCCCCCCCTCCCCGTAATTGAAGAAAAAATGCTCTCTCTCGAGATCTCGCTCTCTCTTCCCTCACTCACTCACTCTCTCTCTCTCTCTCTCTCTCTCTCTCTCTCTTTTCCTCTCTCTCTTCTCCTCTCTCTCTCTCTCTCCTCTCTCTCTGTGCGTGTGTGTGTGTGTGGTGTGTGTGTGTGTCTGCATGCGTGCGTGCGTGCGTGTGTTTGTGTGTGTAAATGAGTGAGTGAGTGACTAAGAGAGAGAGACAGACAAAAACAGAGAGACAGAGAGAGACTATGTATACGTGCGTGCGTGCTCGCGCGCGCACGCGAGTGTGTGTGTGGGGTGTGGGGTTGTGTGTGTGTGTGTGTGTGTGTGTGTGTGTGTGTGTGTGGGCGCGTGCGAGAGCGCGCGTCTGTGCGTGCTCACGCGTGTGTGTGTGTATGATTCAAAGATGTTTTCTCTTCTTCTTGTCGTCTTTTTTTCATTCAAGCATGTGGGTTTTGCAGTTACAGACAGGCGTTTGATTCATAATTCAGACACGTACTTCAGACAGGCCTTTTATTTGCAATTCAAAGATCGTGTTTTAACGTAACTACCCTTTAACCCGGTTTTGGGCCCCAGTCCATAATCCTATTCGTTTGCATTCCCTACCCCCCCTTTCCCCCCTATCGCCCCCCCTCCTGACGAGAGAGAGAGAGAGAGAGAAGAGAGAGAGTCACAGAGAGAGAGAGAAGAGAGAGTAGAGAGAGAGAGAGAGAGAGAATGTGCGTGTGTGAGTGAGTGCGCGCGCGTGCGTGCGTGCGTGTGTGTGTGTGTGTGACATACTGATCTCGCCGACTACAGAACGCTGAAGGCCTGTTAGCACACGTGACGTTGGGCAGCGCGAGCAGGTGAGTTGCAGGCCTGCTTGAACCATTACTGTAGCTGTCTGACCTCTACAATACACAGTCTTCAATGCTTGCCCCGTGGCCGACTCTTCACTGATCAAAGCTAATTACTCTAATTATGAGAGCGTTGACGCTCGGAAAGGTTGAATCTGACCCAAACTAGGTACAAAAGATCATGTGCTCTTTAATCACAGACCGATGCACGCTTGCCGTTTTGACGCCAGCTCGTTACAAACAGACAACAAACAAACAAATTCCTTCTTGGCGTTTCTTTCGCAATTCAAACACGCATTTCACTCACATTTCAAACAGAAGATCTACTTGTATTCAAAAAGAGGCGTTTGAATCTTATTCGAACAGACGCTCTGGTTCTAATTCAAACGTGCATTTTACTCCTCACTCAAACTCACCCTCTACTCCTAATCCCAACATGCGTTTTACTGATTATTCAAGTACAGTCTTGCTCCTAATCCCAACATGCGTTTTACTCCTTATTCAAGTAGTGTCTTACTCCTAACTTCAAACTGTGTTTTACTCCCACATCAAACATGCGTGTAACGCCTAATTCTAACACCATTCTTACTCCTGGTTCAAACATGCGTTTTCACTCCCAATTCAAACAGGCGCGTGATATTCCTCATTCAAAGAGGCGTTTTACTCGAATTCAAACAGGAGTTTTACTCCTTGCTCGCACGGGCGTTTTAATCGTTTTAATGGGTGCTTTACTCCAAATTCAAACTTGCGTTCTACTCCTGGTTTAAATGGATGTTTTACTCTTGACCGAAACAAACGTTTTACTCTTATTTCAGACAGATATTTTACTACCAGAATCAAAGACAGGTTCACTCCAAATTCAAAAAGACGTTTCATTCTCTTTTTTTAAGCGATTGTCTCCTTCCCAGTTCAAACAGCGTTTTACCACCAATTCCAGGAGGAGGTTTACCTCACTCAAACAAGACGGTTTACTCCTCTCCCAAGCCTACCGTTTACTCCTTATTCAAACAGGCACTTTACTACCCACTCAAACACACGGTTTCTGTCACCAAGAGATCTGCTTTTTTGTTTTGCTTTTTCTTTTTTGGTCTACTTCGTGATCCAGAGACTTTCTTCCACACAAGACACCAAGGTTATCACCGTCTAACATCAGCCACCGATGATAACTCCGCCCTCACGGTTCCACCGCACTCGTTTCCGCAACGTAACGCAGCACCAATGGTCGTTTCCACCTCTATGTATCATCATCCCCAGCCCAGTTATTAGTTGCTGTTGTAGTTTTTAATTGAGGTTCCCATCCCAACAATTCCTCCGCTTCATCCGTAAGACTTTCCCAGCAAACCCCCCCCCCCCCCCCCCACAACCACCACCATCCCCCCCCCCCCCCCACCCCTCCCTTCCCCCATGGCCCAGCGTCTCAGCCTCAAACCAGCATGCAACATTAATCGCCTGCCAAGTGGCTTTCGCTTTGTTGCCGTCTTTCTTTCCTTCGGCGCGGCTCGGGCCGGCCTGGCGGTCGGCTCGGGGAAGGCCCTAATTAACTGTCAGCGCCCGCCATCACTCCAAACACGTTGAGGGTCTGGCCTCGCGAGCTCTGATTAACCAAGCGGCTGGAGGCTTTTGGAGGGGGGTGGGGTGGGGGCATGGGGGGAAAAATCGATGTGTTGGGACAATCGCCGCTTGGAACCTCTGTGACATTTCTTGTCTTTTCTTCTCTTTTCTTCTTTTCTTTCTCTGGGTCTTCTTTTTTTCTTTCTTTCTTTTTACACGCTCCTTCTGTACACGCATATTCTCTCTCTCTCTCTTCTCTCTCTCTCTCCTCTCTCTCTCTCTCTCTCGTCTTTTATCATTCTGTTCTCTCTCGTCTGTTGTCATTCTACTCTCTCCCTTCTCCCCCTCCCCCTCTCTCACTCACTCACTCTCCCCGTCCATTATCATTTTACTCTCTCTCTCTCTCTCTCTCTCTCTCTTCTCTCTCCTCTCTCCTCTCTCTCTCGTCTATTATCATTTTACTCTCTCTCTCTCATTTTAAAAACAGTTTTTGTTTTTTTCTAACACGCAAATATGGAATCGATTTTGACATGGCAACCGCCCTGATGTGAACCTCCAACTCCTCCACCCCACCCCACCCCACCCCCTCCCACCCCTTGCGGTCGGCAGAGCTATAACCAACATAAACAGACCACGCACCCACCCACCCACACAAAGAGGGAAAAACTAGCCAGCCAGTCCTCAAGTCAGGCGACGTGTGAAGAGGGCGTCCCCTATGTCCAGGGCGGCTGAGCGCCGTGACAATACCACAATCATAACAATCAGGGGAGAGAACTCGGCAGGAGCCAATCAGCTTGCCAAGAGTCGCCATCCCCCTACCGTCAAGAGGCATGAGGCCGCTGCTGTTGTTGTTGCTGCTGCTGCTGCGCTGCCGCCACAGAATTAGCCCCGACAGCCCGACAAATGACAACACCTTCTGAGAGAGAGAGAGAGAGAGAAGAGAGAGAGAGAGAGAGAGAGAGAGAGAAGATCCTCTCGCTAGACCCCCTCCCCTCCCCTCCCCCGACTCCTTTCTCAACCCATCCCACACCCACCCCCTTCTGTCCATCACCCGCTCCCCATCGCTCGACCCCCCACCCCCCCCCACCCCCCTCCACCCCTTATGTCTTTCCATAATCACGGATTCCTTTTCAAAACAAAAACAAACAAACAAAAAAAGCCTTACAAACGTTTGCAAGAAAAAAAGTTATTTTCTAACTCATTCCAGTTTTTGTAGCCCGCTACGATGTGGGGATTTCCGGTCACCTGAGCCGCTGAATAGTCTGAAGGCGGACAGTTCTTCACTCTGACAGAATGTGGAGACGTCAGGTGCCCTTAATCACTGAATACTTTGAAGCGGCCAGTTCTTCTGTCCTGCTACAAAACAGAGATGTCAGGTGACCTCAATCACCACACAGTCTGAGGCTGGTCAGTTTCCTCAGCCCCGCAACACACATCTACGTCTCCACTGAAGCTTCTGTCCCTCCACGGAGGGTGAAAGAGTGCTTTTATTACAGTAAGGTTGGTGTGACTGCCAGTACTGTCCATTAGTGCCTTTTCACAAAGCTTTGGTTCATTTCATGTGGTGAAGTTAAAACTCAAACGAAAACAAATTTTTAAAAAAGAAAGAATACAACGTGTGGAAAAAGTAACCGACATTTGCCATC
>CM031619.1:9556888-9560365 GCA_018398815.1 Conus ventricosus
CCGCCCAGCCGACCGCCGAAGACGGTGTTAGAAATGAAGCCATATTTAAAAACAAACAAAAAATGTTTTCATTGCACAAAGCTAATGTTGTTGTTGTTGTCGTTGTTGCTGCTGCTGCTACAGCTGCTGTTGTTGCTGCTGCTAATGATAACATCCTCATCATCACCATCATTATTTCATTGTCATAATATTTTATATTATTATTATTATTATCATTACAAATTATTATTATTGTTATAAATTATCGTCATTATTGTTGCTGTTGCTACTGTTGTCGTCGTCGTCGTCGTCGTCGTCAGCACTATCATTATTATTATTATCATTATCATATTATTATTACTGTTATCATTATTATTATTATTATTATTGTTTTTTCTTGTCATTGTTCTTGCTGCAAGACTGTTGTCACTGTTCCATTATCATCATTCCCAATTATTACCAATCATCATTACTTTCAGCTTATGTTCTGGCCGGGAAAGAAAATTGGGAAAAGAAAATTAAAAAAAAAAAGAAAATTAAACAAACCCTCTCATGGATTCAATTCCTCGTTCCGCAGTCGATAAATGACACAGTCCAAACACACGCGCCTCAATTCCCCCGTCCGCAATCAATGAATAATGCAGAAAAAAAGCCTGAGTTCAATCCCCCATCCGCCACAGTCCAAAACACGTGGATGGAATTACCTGTCCGCCAATCAATCAATAACAACAAGTCCAAAGACCAGCGGACTGAATTCCTCTTCCACCACGACTAACAAACGACAGGGGCCACACACAACTCGTGGGGGGTGAAGTCCTCGTCCACAACAACAGGGCAACAATCGAGAATAGTTGTGAATGGAATTCCACGTTCACAATGAATTACTTTGTCAAGTAGCCCCTAAACCACCAGCAAACACTCTTCACTCCAAGTCACAACAGCACGTGGTGTTGTCTTTCGCGCCCGCAGATCCCACGAAGAACACCACCAGCCACCCTTCCCTCATCTCCTCCGTTCGTAGACCAACAACCTCACACCACACCACACCACTCAGAAACCCCCCCAAACTGTGACCGCTCCGCCCGAGTTCAAGGGACATCACCCCTCACGCGCTCTTCCAGCAAAAAGAAAACACGGCAGGCCTCCTGAACAAACCTGTCCGCGCAGGAAACACACACCACAATCTTGTCTTCCCACAAAAGAGAGCTCTTCCCCTCCGCGCCAACAAGCCAGCCGCGCACAACGCCCGGTCCGCGCGGCCCACGTGCATGCACGTGCGTCAGTGACGGGGGCGACAGCGCCGCTCCTCCCCCATCTCTCTTTCTCAGTGCCACTCACGACACACGTCCCCCTCTCCTCTCTCTCTCTCTCTCACCTTGTCCAGCACAGCGAGAGCGGCGCTGGGAGGAGGAGGAGGCGACGGACAGACAGACAGACAGACAGGGACAGCGGGCAGTCAGGCAGTCCTGCTCTGCTGCCTATACCGTGGCTCTCCTCGCTCCGTGCGCGGTGAGGGCCAGTGCCGCGGCTCTTGTTGTGCGACTGCCAGACTTGCACGTGCGACAGGAGACAGAGAGAGAGAGGAGAGAGAGAGAGACAGAGACAGAGACAGACAGAGATAGACAGTGAGAGACAGAGAGAGAAAGGCAAGACAGAGAGCGAGCGAGAGAGAAAAGAGGAGTGAGAGAGAGAGAGAGAGAGAGAGAGAGAGAGAGAGAGGGGGGGGGGGCAGAGACAGAGACATACAGAGAGAGACAGAGAACGAAATCAAAACGAAATTTTTATTTTACCAGGGTAATGAGATACGCGATATCAATGTGTTTTTGTTTTTCAACCAGCCTGAGAGAGCGAGACAGACAAAGGGAGAGACAGAGACACTGAGAGAGAGAGAGAGAGAGAGAGAGAGAGAGAGAGAGAGAGAGAGAGAGAGAGAGACGAAACGAAACTGTATTTTACCAGGGTAATGAGATAAGCAATATGAACGATTATTTTTCCACCCAGCCCTGAGAGAGAGAGAGAGAGAGAGAGAGAGAGAGAGAGAGAGAGAGAGAGAGAGAGAGACAGACAGACAGACAGACAGACAGACAGAGACAGAGAGAGAGACAGTGAGAGAGAGCGACAGACAGACAGACAGACAGACGAACTGACAGACAGAGAGTGGGTGTTGGGCTTTCCTCGACGCTCGGGTTGGTTCGTGAATGTTTCCGAAATCATCCACTGGCTCACAACAATGCCGCACCTGCACGAGCTTCCTTAATGCACGTCCCCCCTCCCCACCCCCACCCCACCCCAACCCTCCCCCTTCTAAAACATTGGAACGGAACAACTTAACACACACCGGATACGGAGACGCGCCGGAACATGGCCTTACATGACGTCGTTCCACGCGATGCTCGGAGGTGATGACACTCATGGATTGATTGACGCACACCTGACCCGGAGACCTTCCAGCAACATATCAACAGCAATTGTTTCCCGAATCGCCAAGGACTCGAGTTAAAAGATATGTGAACGGGCTGGATTATTAAAACTTCTGGGGGGTTTTAAAGTAAAAGGGGAACGACAAGGGGCTGGGGGGGGGGGATGGGGGGGGGGGGGGGGGGGGGGGGCTTTGCGAATCCATTACCATCATCCCATGTCGAATACACAGGGGTGCTACAACAGACACACAAACAACAATGTTGCTGCTGTGTGTTCATCATGCTATTTCAGTGACAGACCCATGAACAACAATGTTCCTGCTGTGTGTTCATCATGCTATTTCAGTGACAGACCCATGAACAACAATGTTGCTGCTGTGTGTTCATCACACCGTTTCAGTGACAGACCCATGAACAACAATGTTGCTGCCGTGTGTTCATCACACCGTTTCAGTGACAGACCCATGAACAACAATGTTGCTGCCGTGTGTTCATCACACCGCTTCAGTGACAGACCCATGAACAACAATGTTGCTGCCGTGTGTTCATCACACCGTTTCAGTGACAGACCCATGAACAACAATGTTGCTGCCGTGTGTTCATCACACCGTTTCAGTGACAGACCCATGAACAACAATGTTGCTGCCATGTGTTCACCACTTTTCGGTGACGGAGCTATGAACACTGTTGCTATGTGTTCACTGTCACTTCAGTGACAGACCCATCGACATCAGTCTTGCTGCTATGTGTTCATCATCACATTTCAGTGACAGACACCTGAACAACGACGGGTGCTTTATCTAAGAGCTCATCACTGCAATTCTGCGAGCAAGGGAAACGCTTGGCAGTGCCTATCTCCTCCCCCAAGTATAATGCGGCACGCCTGGTGTTCTAGGGTATCCGTATAACCCACCAAACGATGACCCGGTTACAGGATCTTCATCAGCGCACGTCTGATTCCGCGTAGGGATACAAACACACGCGGAGCTCCATCGGCCGTCACGACTGTGCTCATACAGCTGATCTGGCAGATGGAGTGGGAACATTCCACACCCATCCCCTGACGGTGCTGGGGATC
>CM031619.1:9565465-9572965 GCA_018398815.1 Conus ventricosus
GGCGACAGAGAGTCAAGCAGCGATAAAGAGCTTCAGAAACCCCACACAAAAACGACCCCAGACGGAAAGTTCTAGCGCAATTGTCCTGAAGCCCTCGACACTGTTATATATTTTTAGACCCGTATTTCCAAGTGAGGTTGAAGGTTAGATGAGGAGAAGGAGGGGAGGGTGGTGGTGAAGGGTGTGGCGGAGGCTTCTGAAACTAGAGCTCTGCGGCTAGACCCCAGACAGGGACCTCTGCTGGGTCTAACGCTCTGAACAGACCCATGACGTTCACCACAACGTACCTCTCCTGTCAACCTCCAGACCCATACTTTCCACAACGTACCTCAGCTGGTCGAACACTCAGACCCCATGACTTTCAACACCACAACGTACTCTGCTGGTCGACCTCTGACAGACCCCATGACTTTCACCACAACGTACCTCCGCTAGGTCTACGCCTGACAGAACCCCGTGACTTCACCACAAAACGTACTCTGCTGTCTACCTCCAGACCCCATACTTTCACCCCAACGTACCTCTGCTGGGTCTACACTCAACTCCATGACTTTTCACGCTCAACGTACCCTCTGCTGGTCTACCTCTGACAGATCCCGTGACTTTCACCACAACGTACCACTGCTGATCCACGCTCTAAACCCGTACTTTCACCACAACGTAGCCTCTGCTGAGTCACCTCTACAGACACCCGTGCTTCACCACAAACGACCCTGCTGGAGTCACGCACTGACAGACCCCGTGACTTTCACCACAACGTACCTCTGCTGGGTCTACACCCAGACCCAGACTTTCACCACAACGTACCCTGCTGGTCTACCTCTGACAATCCCGTGAACTTTCACCACAACGTACCTCGGCGATTCTACCTTGACAGCCCCGTGACTTTCTCACCACAACGGAACCTCTCTGTCTACACTCCAGACCCCATGACTTTTCAACCACAACGTACCTCTGCAGAGTCTACGCTCTGCCAACCCAGTGACTTTCACCACAACGACCTCTGCTGGTCTAACACTCAACCCCATGACTTTCACCACAACGTACCTCTGCTTCTACACTCACCACCTTGACTTTCACCACAACTACCTCTCTGGGTCCTACACTCTGACAGAACCCCAGGAACTTTCACCACAACGTACCTCTGTTGGTCTACACTCGACCCCATGAACTTTTCACCACAACGTACCTCTGCTGGTCTACACACAGACTCCCATGACTTTCACCACAACGACCAGTTACTTATTTTTATTCACACTGTTTACGGCTAGAACCTTGCTGTACACACGATGCCCTCTTAGCGCCTACCACTCTGACCCTCGTATTTTCCCTGTTCATCACGCCCTCATCATCTGCTCTCTGAACCAGCACTTTCTTGCCGTTCGATTTTACACCTTTATTCAGCTAACTCTGATCAGAAGACCCGCCCACCTGGCCGCCTGCCTTACTAACCCGCAACAGGACGTGGCTTCGGAGCGCCCACCCTTTGTGGTCCGCTGACTATAAAGCACATCACCTTACTTTACCTCAACCTCTAGTGCCGGGATCAACATCCAACAGTTCTGATCCCACTACACGCTATATCCATCGCCCTCTGTGAAAAGAACACATACTCGCGGCACCACTCCTCCATGCACCACTGGAAACAACTCATCCAGCAAACATCTGGACTGACCAATCAGCAACATACACTGTCCCCGTACCTCACTAGCACACCCCGAAGATGCCAGTACTGACGAGCGGTCATCTCTTCAACAACCGACTCCTGCCTTCCGCGGATGCTGGCAACTCAACACTGAAATCCAGCAGTTCATACCCCAGAAATTCTGGGACGTGCCGCAGGACCAGATCCGTAAGCAGGAGATGAAAAGAAGAGAAGAAGAGAGAAGAAGAAGAAGAAGAAGAAGAAGAAGAAGAAAAGAAGAGAGTAAAGAAAAAGAAAGAAGATAGGTAAAGTAAGTAATTTGCTTGTAGCCCACCGACCGCAAAGGCATATCAAGTCTGTCACCGGCTGGTCAACTCCGAGAAAGGAGAAGATGGATAAACACGAAGACGACGAGACACAGACAGACGACGACGATACGAACGAAGAAGAAGAACAACAACAACAACAACAAAAATAACAAGAACAAGAAAAAAAAAAACCTGATATATACCAAACAGACGTGGGGAGGGGAGGGGGGGGGAGGAGAAGAAAGCAACGACACACGATCCCACTCACAATCCCACCTCCTCCCCTCGCAATCTGACGACCCCCCCCCCCCCCCCCACACACAACACACACACATTATTTCAACCCGTGTCCCCCCTCCCCAGCTAGAAGATGAAAGTCCGTGCCTAAATCCCCTCCACCCCCACCTCTGGAATGACCTGACCGGGTAGCGGCGCTCCTGTGCTGCAGGGCCAATTAGCATCAAGCACCACTCTCACGGCTGAATACAGCCACTGCGCCACGAGAGAAGAGAGAGAGAGAGAGAGAGAAAGAAGAGAAGAAGAGAGAGAGAGAGAGAAAGAGAGAGAGAGAAGCTCGTATTACGTCCCCTGTTCTCGGTCTCTGATCGCCTTGCGTGTGGTGTGTGTTGTGGGTGTGTGTGTGTGTGTGGTCTGTGTGTTTGTGTGTGTGTGTGTTCGGTGTCCCGTGTCCTGTTGTGTCAGGTCAATTAACATATCTCCATGAGATATACCAGTATGTTCTGAATACAGGTAATTGAGAAGGTTGGTGTGTGTGGTGTGTGGTTGTTTGTGTGTGTGTGTGTGTGTGTGTAAATAAATTAGATAATAGATACTGATAAGAACGAGAGATAGAAAAGTAATAGATGATAGGTTTGATACAGAGAGACAGACAGAGAGGCCAACAGAAGACAGAAGAAGACAGAGAACCGACTAGAGATGGACAGATCCATGATGATAGAATAAATAGATATATATTTTTATGTTGTGTGTTTTGTGTGGACCGCATACATGCTGCATCAGCGCGTACTGTCGGTTGTTTGTGTTTGTTTGGGTTGTTGGTTTGTGTGTATGTTGTGTGTGCGTGTGTGATTGTGTGTTGTGTGTTGTGGCCGCGCGCGCGCCTGGGCCGTCAAACATGTGCTTCAGTGCGTGTGTGTTGTTGTGTGTGTGTTGTGTGGTGTGTTGGTGTTGGTGGTGTTGTTTGTGAGTGCGCGCAGCGCGCCTCCCCCCCGTGAGTAGTTTGTTGTGGGTGTGAGCCTCAAGACATCCACCGAACTTCCTATGACAAAAGCGACAGAATTTTTTTAAGAGCAAGAGAAAACAGCCTCCCAATATAGGAACCACCACCGCATCACAGTCGAAAACACGACCCCCTAACTGGTGACGAAATACGCCAGTCTTTCAAGGAAATAACTCAGACCGCATGGCGATTCTAATGTCGTGGGTGGGGGTAAGCGTAATCGAAGAGAAGGAGAGGGGGAGACAGAGAAACAGAGACACAGAGAAAAACACAAATAGAGAGAGGGGGGGGGGGGGGGGGGGGGGGGGGGGGGGGGGGGGGGCGGGGGCAGAGAGAGGAGAGACATGGGAAGGTGAAGAGACCGAGAGGAAAAATAATGAAAGAGGAGGAAGGGGATGCGGAGAGTGCGAGAGGGGGGAGAAAGAGAGACAGACGAAGGAGGGACGAGAGAAAGTAAGAGGAAAAGAGGGGCGGGAGGAGGGAAGATTGAGGAAGGGAGAGGGAGGAAAAGAAGAAGAGAGAGAGAAAGAGAAGAAGAGAAAAGAGGAATAGGGGACGGGAGGATAGAAAAGCAAAAAGAGAAAGAAGAGAGAGTGAGAATAGAAGAAGAGAAAGAAAAGGATATTATAAACACAAACGAAGGGGAGAGGAGCGAAATAAAACAGACAACAGACAGACAAAAAGACACGACACACACGAATCTTTTACGGGAACACTATCAAACATCTGTTGTTCGCTGCCTTCTTGCCTCTGGTGTTGTGGGGGGGGGGGGGGGGAGGGGGGGGGGGGGGGGGGGGTACAATTCATGTTAACGTACAGACACTCTATTCATTCATCCAACCTATCTTAACTCACCACATCCCCATAAACAGAACCGTTGCTCACCTAAACACTCCCCCGCGGTGGAGAAAGCAGCGCCCGCCTCCTGCCGGCCAGCCTTCCAGCTCTCAGCGACCTCGGCGCTAGACCTGGACACGGCAAGCTTGGCGGTGGCCGTCTGAAACCGTCCACGCAGCTATCCTGGGACTAGGGCCACCCACCCACCAAAAGCACAAAAATGGGGATTTGAAAGGGAGGAACGGGGGGGGGGGGGCGGATAAGGAGGACTTGGGGTTGGGTTGGATGGATGTGGCATGGTGCAAGACGGAAGCGGCAGTTATATGGTGACGGAGAAGAAGGTGGTTGTGGGTGTGTGTGTGTGTGTGGTGTGGGTGTGTGTGTGTGTGTGTGTGTGTGTGAGTGCGGCGTGCGCGAGTGCGGTGGCGTGGCGTGCGTGCGTGCGTGCGTCGTGTGCGTTGTTTTTTTTCAATTTGTCTGTGGTATTCACTGTGGTATATGTTCTTGTTACTGAGTGGAGGCTGGGAAAGAGAGTTAAGGAAATAAGGGGATCCTATTTCAAGCATACCCACACATACCAAAAATCGTTTTCTCACCCCGACCACACGATCTAAAACCGAGTCAACAACACAGTCTGTTCACGACACGTCTGTGCACGTCACACAAAAAACGGCCACATGGCCTGTTCAGACACAATACAAACGGCCGACAAGTCTGTTCACGACATCAACAAACGGGCCACTTGTGTGTTCAAGACAAACAACAGCCACGGTCTGTTACGGACACACCCAACGCCACTGGTCTGTTTCACGACAACACCAAACGGGGCCACTGTCTGTTCACGACACACCAAACGGCCACGCGTCTACACAAACACAAAACCAAACGCCACTGAATATTTCACCACAAAAAACACGACAACTGTGCATTTGCACACAACAACACACACACAGCACACACCCACACCATAACACACAACAGAAGAGAATAGAGAAAGAGAGAAAGAGAGAGGAGAGAGAAAAGGGGAAAAAAAAAAAGAGAGAGAGAGAGAGAGAGAGAGAGAAACCCACAGGAGTCAATTCCACAGCAACGCCCAAAAACGGAAACCCATCATGTTGCCATATAAAAAATAACGAACGCCACGATATCCTCTGGTCTCCACACAACCCTAACACCGGGCTGACGATTTCGGTCAAAATCCTCGTAACTCGCGTCGCACAAACATCCTATTGGTGAGACAACCAGCCATTTCCCATGACGAACAAGCCGCTCCACCACTCCCACCTGCAGGATGCGTCATTCATCATCATCATCGTAATCCATCATCATTTACCATCCTTCTGCTGCCCGCCTAGACTTCTCCCCGTCTCCCCCCCCCAACCCCCCCCCCCCCCCCCCACGTGAACCAAACACCGCGCCCTCATCCCTCCACCGCAAGCATGCCAGAGGGTGTGACCCGAACATGATGGACACACGGACCATACCGCTATGGCCAGGAGGGGAGCGTACATGCACGAACGCGCAGCCGCAACACACAAACACACTCACACACCTTCCTCCTTCCACACACACTACGTACATACTTGTGGCACACTTGTACACACTCACAACACACACACACACACACACACACACATCACACAAACACAAACGCCCCCCCCAAACCCCGCCCCCCCCCCCCCCCAGACCCCCTCCCCTTCCCCCTAACTCACAGAGCGCAAACGCGAGTAGTTTCGAGCCAGTTTCTTATGTGAATTACACCGCGGCCTTACCTTGAGAGAGTGTAAGCACGGATGAGACGTCGCGCGCGCCTCGTGTGTGTATGTGCGTGTGTGTTTGGTGTGTGTTGTGTGTGTGTGTGTGTGTGTGTTGGTGTGTGTGTGCGCGCGTGGTGCGCGCGCGCGCCCCCGTCACCTGTCTATCACCTGCATGTCTGTCTACCTGCCCTGCCTGCCTGCCTACCTGCATGCATGCATGCCAGGCGGGGTGGACGGGTGGCAAAAGCTAGCTAACTGTGTGGACGAGCCGCGCTGGCCTCAGAGGCATGCAGCTGCTGTTGTTGCTGAGAAAGGCCCGCCGCCAACCACCATCATCATCATCGTCGTCATCATCAACAGTACGTGTCTCCGTCAACACCGTCGTTTCTGAAGCTTCCCAGTTCTGGCGGCCGACGTCCGTCCACGCAGGGGTAGAGAGGGGCGTGCGTGCGCTTCTTCCTGTCGCTCTCCTGGGAGAGCAGGGCGGAGGAAGGGTATTCTGAGACACAGGACATGTCTGACGGGTGGGTGTCCAGCTGAAGCACTCAGGGGTCTGAAGTCCTTTGGCTGGCATGAGGGCATCCTCGGCTCCGCTTGTCCTTTTCTTTGCATATCGTGTTCTCACTAGAAGGCGTGCAGTGCCACAGCACGTGCGTGCACGCGCGTGGCGCGCAGCCGGCGCACAACACACACTACACACACACTCAATCACCCAACGCACGCAACCGCGCATAAGCCGCGCCACCTGCACTTATCACATTATAACATTTCTCTCTCTCTCTCTCCTCTCCTCCTCTCTATCTCTCTCTCTCTCTCTCACTCCTCTCTTCGTCTCGCTCTCTTCTCCCTCACGACGACACACACACACACAACACAACACACACACACATACACAACACAACACACACACTAATTTCTCCTCTCTCTCTCTCTCTTCCCGTGGATCAGAAGTAAAGGCCCATGAAAATGAAACCATGTCCTTTGTACTGAAGTATGTTTCCTATTATTGCAAGCCTACCATTACGCTCGCCTGCACGAATATGCCAATGTTATGCTATGCATTCCTTTTTTTCTGATGCTGTGGCCATCATGTGACCAAGAACGATTTTTTGTGTAGTGCATGAATTGCGTGGTGATAAGACGGGAAAACTGTATTGAAATAAGGCAAGTCTGGTATTTCCGTTGAGTTGCGACGTCTTTAAGTGTGTGTGTGTGTGTGTGTGTGTGTGTGGGTGTGTGTGTTGTGTGGTGTGTGTGTGTGTGGTTGTGTGTGTGTTTTGAGTAGAGTGAGCGTGTTGCGCGTGGCATACGTGTGTGGTGGTGTGTGTGTGTGTGGGTGTGTGTGTGTGTGTGTGTGTGTGTGTGTGTTGTGTGTGTCTGTGCGCGCGCGCTGGCGCGCGCTTGTTTCTGTATAGTAAAGTGGAGGGGTGGGCGTGTGGTGCGTGTTTGGACAGCGACGTGCGTATGCGAGACAACTAGAGTGCGTGCGTGTGCACACAAAAATGGGGGGGGGGGGGGGGGGGGGGGGGGGGGGGAGGCAAGAGGAAAAGAACATAACAAAATGGTCCAACAAACAAAAGAAGAGAGAGAGAGAGAGAGAAAGAGAGAGAGAGAGACGAGGAGAGAGAGAGAGCCAAGAGAGAGAGAGAGAGAGAGGGGGAAAGAAAAGGAAAACAGAAACCCCATTGTAACTACGTCCCAAATTCGTGACAA
>CM031619.1:9582965-9587965 GCA_018398815.1 Conus ventricosus
TTTTCAATATACGGTTCCATCAAATAGAGAGGGGGGAAGGGAGGGTGGGAGACAGACATACAGAGAGAGAGAGAGAGAGAGAGAGAGAGAGAGAGAGAGAGGGAGGGAGGGAGGGAGGGAGGGAGAGGGAGAGACAGAGAAATGGAGGGGGAAGGAGTGAGAGACAAATAGAGGGAGTGAAGGGGAGAGAGAGAGAGAGAGAGAGAGAGAGAGAGAGAGAGAGAGAGAGAGAGAGAGAGGTGTGTGTGGTGTGTGTGTGTGTGAGAGGAGAGAGAGAGAGAGAGAGAGAGAGAGAGAGAGAGAGAGAGAGAGGAGAGAGAGAGAGAGAAGAGACAGGGAGAGAGAGAGATGGATGAAGGAAAGGGCAGAACGAGACAGCGAAAGGGAGAGAAAGACAGAATGAGAGAGAGGGAGATGGAAGCAGAGAAGACAGAGAGAGAGAGAGAAGAGAGAGAGAGAGAGAGAGGGCTAGAGAGACAGACAGACAGAAAGACAGACAGTGAGACAGAAAGACAGATAGAGTGAGACAGACAGACAGACAGTGAGACAAACAGACAGACAGAAAATGAAACATTATGAACAACAATCTCCACTTCAGCGTCTTTCCGTGTTCATTTCGCTTCATCTTCGCTACAAACCGGCAAGAAGATTGCCTTTCAAGGTCAGAGGCCACAGAGGAAATCGGGTCTAATCACGCGCCATGACAACACGGATGCGCTCAATCTCTCACTCTCTCACCGACAACACGACGCGCCCTCATAACATGTGCGCTGGCTGACAAACAACCAAACGTGCGCTCATCAATTTGTTACCAGTGCCAGAATTCTCCAGAAAAACAAGATGCCAGAATTCTCCAAGAAAACAAGCATGTAAACGTACTCCCAGTTTATCTTGAATACGACGTCACAATCAAACATGCGTCATAATGTATTTCGTCACTTCAGCTTATGACGCAAAGACGCTTTGACGTCATTTTTCTTTGCGTTATCATTTTCTAAATATTCCATAAAGAAGAAGAAAAACCGCTTTGGGCCGTTATAGCCGTTAGCAACGGCTATTCTGGTAAAATAAAACATCGGGAATCATCCGTGATCCATAATGAACATACCTACAAATTTTCAGAAAGATAGGCCCAGAAGTTTTGTCTGGAGCGAGTGGAACACATTTTGACCACGGACAGACAGACAGCATTTCTTCGTTCCTATTGTAAAGTACTCCCTGTACTATAAGAACTGGGAGTACAAAAAGGACAGCGTTGTGACTTTATCCGTCCCTACTGGCTTAAAAAAAAAAACCCAAACAAACTAACGAACGAACAAACAAACAAAAACCCTGTGTTGATTGGCGAGTTGTCTCCATTGGACTAATCACTGGTCCGTGCTTCTACACACGTTTTGCCAAGTGTGGGACAGGCTGTCTATATGTCCCTCGTGTATATATGGACATCGTGGCAAATCACAGGTAACCATCCCATCAGCGAGCGGTTTGTCTGGAACGATCCGCTCCTGAAGGCCAAAAAGGAAGAGGCGGACAGTTTTATTTCTCATGAGCGCGATCCAGGTCTCTCGTGACTAACTGTAACTTGTCACGCTTCTGACGTTCATCCGTCTCTGAAAAAAAGACTGCACTACCAAAAAAAAAAAAAAAAAAAAAAAAAGAGAAATCAAACTGTGACTGCATGACATTTGTGAGGTAATAGCTATGCTTGCACAACATTGTTGATTTTGTTTGTAAGCGTAGGCTGGCAAGAATATGCACCATTTTCGACCAGTCTGGAAAAGAACTGTACATTCTGTTTTTCAAAAATTGCCAGCCTACACCATTTTCGACCAGTCTGGAAAAGAACTGTACATTTTGTTTTTGAAAAATGACTTACGAAGACACTTTTTTTTTTAAAAGTCAAATAAACGTACATCATATTTGTCCCACCGCCTACTCTTTGCAATCATTGTATTTTGAAAGAAATAAGGGGAAACAGAGAGAGGACAAACACTGAACAAACAAAAAAAGAAGGAAATTCTGAAAGAAAAACAAAAGCAAAAACAAAAAACGCAGGAATCAAGTTGTCAAGTATGTATGACGTGCATGTCGCCATCTCCGTTTACGTCTAAACAATAAAAGATCAGGTGCAGAAATGTTCACCCTGAGGCCATTCTAACCTCAGGTCTACGCATTTAAGTTCTTATCTTACAGGCAGGGGGTGGTATAAATTGATGCAAAGGTGTTTGCTCTGACAAGACGATCTTGTTTGGGTAGGGATTCTGTGAAAAGATATTTTTGATTAAAAAAACAAACAAAAACAAAAAAACCCATTGTTTTGGTGTGGACTCAGCAGAAACATGTTTTACTTCGTATGAAATCTGCTTTGACGTCGACTGAATAGAAACAGCTTTGTAAAAGTTAACTGATATGATGTCTGATCAGTAGAGAGACAAATTGTTTTGTAGAAGTACGGGCTTTGACGTCGATTCAGAGGACACGCATTCGCTTTCCTGTGCATGTGTTGGAAAGGTTCTGCTTTGAGATACAGTTTCTGGAAAGATCTCTGCTTTGCCGCAGGAAAAGGTAAGCTCTGATGTTTCGGAAAATATGTCTGCTTTGATGCGCACTTGTTAAAAAAATGTTTGCTATGACATACAATTTCTGGCAAGCTTTGATGCGTTGCTGCCGGAAAAGAGTTAGCTCTGACGTTCCGGAAAGCTATCTGCTTTCATACGCTGTTAATGGAAAGTGACTGCTTTGACGTACTGTTAATGGAAAGGCGTCTGCTTTGAAGTGCAGCTGTTGCTAAAAGTGTCTGCTTTGACATGTAGCTGTTGGAAAAAAGTGTCTGCTTTGACTTGCATAGTTGGAAAGGTGTTTTGCCTTGACAGGCAGTTGTTGGAAAGATGTCTGCCTTGACAGGCACTTGGAAAAGTGTCTGCTTTGACTTGCATATTTGGAAAGGTGTTTGCTTTGACCTGAAGTTGTGGGAAAGGGGGGGGGGGGGGGGGGGGGGGGGGGGTAGCTGTTCTCACATGAAGTTGTAAGAAAGGGAGTCTGTTTTGAAACAATGTCTGTTTTGATACAATGTCTGTTTTGATACAATGTCGAAGAAATGACTGATGTTTGAGTTGGCGTGGAGACGGGAGCCGAAGTATGTTTCGCAAAGAAGCTCGAGCCGAGACGACGACGGATGTAATCTATCTGCTTTGACGCCAAGTCTGTTGAAAGTCATCACCTTCCCTGCGGACGCAATGGGACAGTATTTGCCGTGGTGTACAGATGGTGCGAGTTGAAGGGTACATCTGCTGTGGGCAGGGAATCGATCCCCGGGTCCGTGTCGACGGAAAGGTGCTGTTGGTCTTTTTATTATGGGGAACACACACCGTCTTGTATAATCAACCAGCCCTCGGCTATAGAGGTGGGATCAGCGTGTCTGGCTCATCAGTCTGCGTGTACAGAAAGCAGCAATGCTCTCTCTCTCTCTCTCTCTCTCTCTCTCTCTATCTCTCCTCCCCCACTCACACACACACACACACACACACACACACACACACACATGCGCGCGCTCATTCATTCTCTCTCTCTCTCTCTCTCTCTCTCTCTCTCTTCCTGAACAATTACATAAACATTATTTTTTAAAAATGGCGATAGAAAAGCAAGTAGAAAAGGCGACAACAAGGCCAGGCGACAGGGGGATGAAGTCGTTGGTGCATGCTGGCAAAGCGACCTGACACGATCAGAACAGATCACTGCCCCCCCCCCCCCCCCCCCCCCCCCCCCCAAATCCTCCGCGGCAGAAAATGACACCCTCCGTCAGTTTCCATGGAGGAGAAACAGATAGAGAGAGATGGAGGTGTGTTGGTGGGGGGGGGGGGGGGGGGGGGGGAGGGTGGAAGAAGAAAAAACAAAGGGTGAAGAAGAAAAAAGAAGAAGAAGAAGAAGAAAATAAGGAAAAGAGGAGCAGAAGAAGAAACTTTCAAAACTTAAAGACATAAAAAAAGGAATCAAAACCGGGCGCGCGCGCGCGCGCACACACACACACACCACACACACACACACCCACACCAAAACACAGTGAAAGAGAGAGACAGATAAAGAGCGGGGGGAAGCAAAAAAAGAAAGAAGAACAAAAAAGGGAAGTCGGACAGACTAAAGAGGGGGGAAACAGTCAGGAAAAGGGGGAGGGAAGAGAGAGGGGGGGGAGGGGGAGAGAGGGGGGGGGGGTGAGACAGGGGGGAGGGGGGGGGGGATAAAAACAGAGATCAACAGAGGGAAAGGAGGAAGGAAGAGAAAGGGGTGGGGGGTGAAAAAATAAAACACACCCCCTCTCTCTCTCCTCTCTCTCCCCCAATCCCCTCCCCTCTCTCCCTCTCTCCTCTCCCCTTCACACACACACACACACACACACAACACACACAAAACACATTTAAAAGAAAGAGACAGGAGGAAGGGGGGAGGGGAGAAAAAAGGGACAACAGGCATGAAAGGGAAAAAAGTTTGTACCTGAAAAAAACGAAAGCTGCCTTTAAATTCCCGGGATGCAATCACCCCCAAAAGACAGAGGGGGGCCCATTTTCCCCCATTCTTTACCCAAAAATAACCACCCCCCCCCCCCCCCCCCCCCCCCACCCCCCCCCCCCCCCCCCCCCCACCCCCCATCCCCCCCCCCCCCCCCCCCCCCCCCCCCCCCCCCCCCCCCGCCCCCCCAAAAACCCCGGAACCCTCCCCCTTTTTCCCCCCCTTTTGGGGGGCCGGGCTTCCCCCAAACCCCAAACCCAATTTTTTGGGGGGGGGGGAGAGAGAGAGAGAGAGAGAGGGGGGGAGAGAGGGGGGGGGAAGGGGGGGGAAAAAGGGGGGGGGGGGGGGGGGGGAAAAAAAGAGAGAAAAGGGGGGAGAGGGGGAAAAAAAAAAAAGAAGAAAAAAAAAAAGGGGGCAAAGAAAAAAAAGGGGGGGAAAAAAAAAGAGGGGGAAAAAAAAAAGAAAAAAAAAAAAAGAGAGAAGAAGAAAAAGAAGAA
>CM031619.1:9592965-9622965 GCA_018398815.1 Conus ventricosus
ACGACCATGTTCCTACACACATACAGAGACAAGAGAAACAGAGACAGAAAGACACACAGACAGGACAGATTACAGACTGACAGACAAACACAGAGAATGAGATTTAGAGACACAGAGAGAGAGAGAGAGAGAGAGAGAGAGAGAGAGAGAGAGAGAGAGAGAGAGAAGAGGAGAGGGAGAGTGGAGAGGGAAAAGAGAGAGGGGTGGGGTGACGGAGACAGACACAGAGACAGAGACAGAGAGGTAGAGCAAGCCACAGGATCGGTCATGACTTCTACATGACACCACTCACAACACTAGAGGGAAAGAGACGAGAGAAAAAAAAAAACAGAAAAAAAACCAAAAACCTTTTAATAGTTTCTGGCCGGGCTGACCACGCGACCGGGGTGTGAGAAGGAAACCTTCAGTCTGTATAGCCCGTGACTTCCAGCACATCAACGAACGACAACTGCGTCGTCAACTCAACCTGCAGCGTTGACCCAGCTCCTCCCATCCACCCGGTCAGGGCACAGCACCAGCAAAAGCGCAAGCACACAGCAGCAGGTGCTGTTGACAGCCGGTGAGCCTCAACGTGACACGATGGGCGTGACGTCACACCGCCACTGGCCGACCACATGGACAAAGAGGGGGGGGGGGGGGGGGGGGGGGGGGGGGGGGAGAGGAAGAGGAGGCGGGGGTGGAGAAGGTGGAGGGAGGGGTGGAGGAGGAAGGAACGTCAGTGATCGTCCTTCACCCTTTCAACACCGATGAAGCAAAACTGTCACAGCGAGGCTCCAGATGGATGCGTGGATTTTTCCAGCGCCAACACATGACAGACTGCGCCCTTTCTCTTGGGGATAAGATGGAAGAGAAAGCTGAAATGCATCCAACATTTTCCTTTCTTTCCATTGATTCAGTCAGCGAGAATTTGGTGTCGAAAGAGACGGAGTTACAGACCTTTGCATGCAGTGATTGGAAAAACAAACAAACAAAACACAGCAGTCAGTCATGGTGATGAGAGTGTTAAGAGGTTCGGGTTTACACGGGATTAATGACCTCGCCCTTCGTGCCAGCAGTGCAAGTGATACGGTGTGTGGTGGAGGCCTGATGACCCATCCTTCTTCCTCCCTCCCCCCTCTGTCTTGGACACACACACACACACGGGCGCGCGCGCGCGCGGACACACACAACAAACACACGCATGCGCGCGCGCACGTGCACGCATACACGCACGCACACACACATACGCGCGTGCGCACATACACACACACACACATACGCGCGTGCGCACATACACACACACGCACGCACGCATACACGCAGCACACACACCGACACACAACACACACACACCACACACACACACACACACACACACACACAGGTAAGCATGCAAGCACGAACGCGTGTATGTCTTCACAGACCAAGCTTCCCGATCGTAGTTCAGCCAAATGTTGTGATATGTCTGATCGGAATGGAAACTGAAGGCGCGAGGCTCGGGTAAATCATTACTATTGTTATTGCTATCAATGCTATGCTTCTTCTCCCATAGACAATCATCATCATCGCTCTCATTCTCTCTCTCTCTCTCTCTCTCTCTCTCTCTCTCTCTCTCCTCTCTCCTCTCCCTCCCTCCCCCCCCCCTCTGTGTGTGTGTGTGTGTGTGTGCGTGCGTGCGTGCGTGCGTGCGTGCGTGCGCGACCTTTTGATGACGAAGACATTAAAATGTCAACTAATACCGAACACTATCTCCTAGAACTTATAACGCATACGGTCAAATGCCCAAGACCTGTTCAAAACGAAAGAAAAATGCAAGCAATACACGATAACTATCTGCAAAACCTGCTAATGCGGACGGACAGTAAAATGCCAGCTAATATACAGCACACTTTTCCAACGCCTTCCTGTAAACAGAGACTGTAAAGAGCCAGCTAATATACAGCACACTTTTCCAACACCTTCCTGTAAACAGAGACTGTAAAGAGCCAGCTAGTACTGAACGCTTTGTCCAATACCTTACTATAAACAGAGACTGTAAAGAGCCAGCTAGTACTGAACGCTTTGTCCAATACCTTACTATAAACAGAGACTGTAAAGAGCCAGCTAGTACTGAACGCTTTGTCCAATACCTTACTATAAACAGAGACTGTAAAGAGCCAGCTAGTACTGAACGCTTTGTCCAATACCTTACTATAAACAGAGACTGTAAAGAGCCAGCTAGTACTGAACGCTTTGTCCAATACCTTACTATAAACAGAGAATGTAAAGAGCCAGCTAGTACTGAACGCTTTGTCCAATACCTTACTATAAACAGAGACTGTAAAGAGCCAGCTAGTACTGAACGCTTTGTCCAATACCTTACTATAAACAGAGACTGTAAAAAGCCAGCTAATACTGTACACTTTGCTCAACACCTTTCTGTAAACAGGAACCGTAAAATACCAGCTAATACTACACACTTTGCCAAATACCTTTCTGTAATAAACAGAAAGTGTAAAATACCAGCTAATTCCGAACACTTTGCCCAGTACCTTTCTGTAAACAGGGACTGCAAAATATCAGTCATTATATCAGACTTTGCTCAATACCTTTCTTGAAAGTAGAAACTGTCAAATACCATCTAATACCGTACATGTTTCCTCACTGCCCACCAAAGACGAATACGCGGCTGACGCTAAACACTTTCCCAAAGACCTGACCCCCCCAAAAAAGACAGTAAAGTGCCAGACGATAGTGGGACTATTTACCGAAATATTTCTGCTCACGATAAACTGCCGGCGCACAGTCCAACCGGTCATGACGAACAGGTACACAGATCACCGTTACTCATCAGGATTTTTTCTGATTTTTGTTGCTGTTGTTGTTGTTGTTGTTGTTGTTGTTGCTGTTGTTGTTGTTGTCTGTTTTGTTTTGAACTGTTTCCCCAAAACCCTTATGAAACAGTAGGGGATGGACGAAGTCCTCACGCCCAAACTGCCACATGTGCTCATCTGGTGAGCCGGACAAATCGCCACATGTCAGTCACAATAGCAGACCCTTCAATAACTACACAGTAAAAATCAAATAACAGAAACTTTACACGGGGGAAGAGGAAAGCGGGGGTGGGGGTGGGGGTGGGGGTGGGAGTGGCGGTGTAACCACTGCCGCTCCGTTCAAAAACGCGGGGTTTGCCAAATGGGGAAAACAAGATTTTCTGCCTCCAATCTTCTGGAATTCCGTCCATTGTGTAAAACAAAACAAAAAACAAAAAAACACCCACCCAACCTCCCAGGGAGAGAACTGCGGGTGCAGGGGGTGGGGTTGCTTGATAGGGGTGTTTAATATCATCACGCACCACGTCTTGTTTCTCTCTCTCTTCTCTCTCTCTCTCTCTCTCTCTCTCTCTCTCTCTCTCTCTCTCTCTCTCGTCTTCCATGTTTCTGTTTGCGTGCCTCGCTCCTTCTCCTGGCCCATCTCTCTTTTCTCTCTCTCTCTCTCTCTCTCTCTCTCTCTCTCTCTCTTCTCCTCTCTCCTCTCTCTCATACACATACTGGGGCTATGGCCAATTTACAGGAAAAAAACATTTTCATCTCTCTCTCTCTCTCTCTCTCTCTCTCTCTCTCTCTCTCTCTCGAACTCGGCCACTCATCTGCCACTAGATACTGACAGCCACAGCTGCTGCAGACACTGCTGCCAGACAATGACGCCAGAAAAACATTAAAGAGAGGGGCGAAGAGTGGTCAGAAGAAACGGTTTCACTTTTGCCAGGGGGGTTTACACAGAAAGGGGAACAAATCAACACCTCACCTTTCAAATAAAACAATGTTAAAAAAAAAAAGATAAAAAAAAAACAACATCTTGGATGCCTCCTGAAATTGTCAACCGTTCTTGATGCTGACAGTCCGAGTGTTTATCGTTCCTCTTCCCCCGCGCCACAATCACCTTCGTCTCCACTCCAAACCCCACCCCCCACACCTGTGGAAAAGGAAATAACCAGAACCACAGCAAAGGGAAGTGATTAGAAGAAGAAGATGAGAAGATGAGACGACGACGACGAAGAAGACGAAGAAGAAGAAGAAGAAGAAGAAGAAGAAGAAGAAGAAGACGATGATGACGACGACGACGACGACACGACCACGATCAGATGATGATGATGATGATGATGATGATGATGATGATGACGAAGTAGAAGAAGAAGAAAAGATGAGGACGATGAAGAAGAAGAAAAGAAGAAGAAGAAGAAGAAAGAAGAAGAAGAAGAAGAAGCAGAAGAAGAAGAAGCAGAAGAAGAAGAAGAAAAAGCAGAAGTAGACGAAGATGAAGATGAAGAAGAAGAAGAAGCAGAAGAAAAGAAGAGAAGAAGAAGAAGAAGAACAAGCAGAAGAAGAAGAAGCAGAAGAAGAAGAAGAAGAAAAGCAGAAGAAGAAGAAGAGAAGCAGAAGAAGAAAAAGAAGCAGAAGAAGAAGAAGAAGAAGCAGAAAAAGAAGAAGAAGAAGAAGAAAGCAGAAGAAGAAGAAGAAGAAGAAGAAGAAGAAGAAGAAGAAGCAGAAGAAGAAGAAGCAGAAGAAGAAAAGAAGAGAAGAAGAAGAAGAAAGAAGCAGAAGAAGAAGAAGAAGAAGCAGAAGAAGAGAAGAAGAAGCAGAAGAGAAGCAGAAGAAGAAGCAGAAGAAGAAGCAGAAGAAGAACAGAAGAAGCAGAAGAAGAAGAAGCAGAAGAAGAAGAAGCAGAAGAAGGCATGTTCCCGTGCCTTTCTCAGTTACACAGCTAGGGCCTCACCAAAACTTTCTTCGTTCTCCTCCCCCCATCCCCCCCCCCCCCCCCCCCCCCCCCCCCCCCCCCCCAACCAAATATTGCTCCTGTATCTTGTACTAGTCAGAATTTCGCACCAAAACTTGTCCCTTTGTATTCTGAACTTGCATTTGAATTGTGGAGACAATCTTCCCACCCTCACCCCTCCTCTGTCAGTGTTGTAAGCCGTGCCGTGCCCTTCAATGTATTGTGTTAACGGACGGAGCTGCATTCGGAGTCTGCTATGACCAGCCTGTGGAGTCAGGTCAGGAGTTTTGAGGCAAAAAACAACTCTCCAAGACTTAACTAACGGGCTTGTGTGTGTGTGTGTGTGTGTGTGTGTGTGTGTGGTGTGTGTGTGTGTGTGTGTGTGTGTGAAGAAAGTGGATGGACAGAGAGTTAATGTTTGTGTGTTTGTGTGTGCGAGTGTGCACTCCACAAATCTCTCTCTCTCTCTCTCTCTCTCTCTCTTTTCTCTCTCTCGTATGCTTCAAACGAATATTTACCGAACATGGTACAATCAAAGCAGTTAACACTGGATGCTTTATAAAATCAGACGAGAACTCAACAAAACAATGTCAAGTTTTAAGAACAGGACGATAAGAAATACGACCGCGAGAAAGCTTCAACAAAGGTCTCGGGATGCGAGGGCGGGGGGGGGGGGGGGGGGGGGGAGAGAAGAAGGAGTGAAGATGGATTGCCAAATGTCATCTCTTTGTCCCGAAAAGCGCCAACGAAGAAAGTCGCTTCGGGGTTCACACATGCATCTTAACCGTTGCCCTTCTCTCTGCTTTGAAGAGAACTCAGCCGAACGGAGCAAGGGAAGCAACCCCTGTCGCCCAACCTGCCCGGTGGCTTTGAAGGAGAACAGAGTGAAGGGAAGGTTGCTAGGGTAGCGTAGGCGGAGGCGAGGAGGGGTGAGGGTGGGAACGGGGGAGGGGAGGGGAGGGGGAAAGAGGAGCGAGGGGAGGGGGATCTTCACTGCGCGAAGATGAAAAAGGAAGTTTTCTATTTCAGTGTACTCTACTCAACTAAATGGCTACTTTTAGCATTGCGCAATGCCATTGTGAAACGAATCAGGCGGCTTTTCTTTTCTTTTTTTTTCTTCTTATCACCCCTGTCAAATAGCGAGGTCGATTTGTTCACGTGGTCGTGGACATCTTCCCACTGCACATTAAAAAGAAAAGAGACCTTTTGGTGGATTTTCATGACTAACGCAGCTTCCGAATCGGGATACCCGAGATGACGTCACACAAGACTGCTGCTTAAAAAAAAAAATATAAATAAAATAAAATAACCGCGAGAGAGAGAAAATACAACAGAAACATGTAAGGCATATCGATTAGAGGTAAGCTCTCTCTAAATATAGACAGATAGACAGACAGGCAGACAGTCAGAGACAGACAGACAGACAGGCGGATAGATGGGTAGTTAGATAGGCAGACAGACAGACATAGATAGATAGATAGACAGCTAGACAGAAATAGTAAGGAAGGTCCCCAAATAAGGATGAAAACAGGAAATTTACCAAGGGAAAACAATTTCCGAAACAGGCACAGATTAACACCAGCGATTCTTTCCACCAATCAGAGGATGGTTTACACAATTCAGTCAATCACGTAACCCAACACATCAATATATTATACGAATAAAACAAGACAAAGATGGAAAAACAAACTTAGAGTTCAACAATGTACTCGGCCTCATCCTTTATACAATGCTCTCCTCTTGAACACAAACAACAAAAGAATTGTCTTTCAAGAAATCGTGTTTGTAGCTATTAGTCCGCCCTCCCCCATCCCGTTCCCTCCATGCACCGAAAATAATACCGTTCTCGATTGGTAGAGAAAACTAGCGGTTATCTCGTGCTCTCACAGGGCGGCACAATGACACCTGACAAACCCCGAGGTTAGTTTCAAGGTGAGGTACCGTTTCGCCTTTTTCATTTTGCCCTGCCAGGGCGAACTGGGACTTCCACAACACGATCCTGGCAGTGTCATTTCGTCCTGTCTACCAATGTCATCTCGCCTTTTCCAATGTTCAGGGTTACTTCCCATTTGGTCTACTCCCATTTCGCCTACTCAGAAATGTGTGAGCACGACTTGGCCTAACGGCCTTCGTTCATTCGTCCTTCGTCCTCTCTCGGGCTTCGCCCTACTCTAATCTAAAGACCATCGATTCTGCTTTGGAGTAGACTGGGACACTGGTTACGCAGGGGGGAGCCTTGCAGTAGGAACGTTAGGGCGAAATAGGAAAGGGCGAAAAGGGAACAGGACGAAATGGGAAAGGGCGAAATGAAAAAGGGCGAAACGGGATGACACCAGTTTCAAACCTCGGGCACCTGATGACTGCTTTCTGAAGTAATCGGATTTGTTGTAGTGTGGTGATACAAGTGTTCACTGACTCCCATCTGATACGAAAGACAAGCCAGCAGTTTTTTTTTCCTTTCAGATTCATATAGGCGCATGGAACACGCACACACAGACAGAGAGATCAGTGAGTGGCACGCACGGACGCACGAACAGACGGACAGACTGACAAGATAAAGGGGCGGGTGGATGGGGGAAGGGACGGAGGCATTTGGTGGAAGGATGGAGGGGGTGAAAATAACAAAACAAAGGAAAGGAACGGTAAGGAGTGGGGAAGAGAGAAATTAGGGGGGGGGGGGGGGGGGAGGGACAGACTGAATGTGACAGAGATACGGCCAGTGAGGGGAGGGGAAATGACGGGGGGTGGGGGAGGGGGGAAGGCGGCGGGAGTGGGAAGGGCGGGCAAGAGAACAGACGGAGGGGCAGACAGACACACTCCACCGCAGACACAGTGAAAAATTGCCAAATGAAAGGGAGATAAGAAAGAGGAGAAAAAAAGACAAGAATAACAGCACGGCCAGAGAAGCGACACGGACAGACCTAGCAGGAAGAAAGGAGAGAGAGAGGAGGGAGGGAGAGAAGGAGGGAATACGACGACCACAGACAAGACGCCATACAGACAGTCAGACATCACGTCACAGCTTGTCACTCATGCACCACGTCACACACGCAAACCAGCATCGGAAGAGACTCCGGAAGTAGCTTGACTCGGTATACCATACATGTCATAGACATGGGATCGGATTTCGTCTGAACGGCAAAAAAAAAATAATAATAATTATAAACAAATTATTAAAAAAAAAGGGGGGGGGGGGGAGACGCTACTATTGTTTCATATCCAGAGTAAAAAAGAAACCCCAGAGCAAAGAAGAAAAAAAAGACGAAACACACAAATCGGGGGGAAAGTGTATGTTCTAACTTCATCCCCAAATTTGCAGCCGTTACGCTGCCCCCAACGCTGTTGGGGGTTATTGTTGTCAAATAGGGGAGACAGAAGAAAGGAAGACGACAGCAGGTGAGAGACAGAGAGAGTGACAAAAAGGACAAAAAGAGACGCAATAGACGGGGACAGAAAATAAAGAGAGACAGGCAAACAGACGGACAGACAGAGAGAGAGAGAGGAGAGAGAGAGAGAGAGAGACAGATGCCCCCCCCAAAAGAAAAAAGAAAACGATAAGACAAAATTTTAATCCCATCATCTTTATATCCCCTTCCCCTTTTCCACGAGTGCAGAGAGTAGAACGTGAACAGAACGCAAAAAAAACAAACAAAAAAAAAAAAACACACGCACGTACATGCAAAAAAACGTTAAACGATATATGAAAACGCGCGGCCCCCGGCTTACACAACACACACACACACCACTGTCAGGGACAAAAAAAAATGAAACAACCAAATTGGGGGGGAAAAACCTAAATTGGGGGGAACAACTAACTTGGGGAGTCCCCAGTAAAATTTGTTGGGCCTAAGTCCAAACTCAAACATTTGGGCTCAGAAAGAGGGCCATGGGTGGGTGGCCAATTAAGCTTAGCGGAGGGCTTCGGGAAGAGGGTTGTCAGGCTATACGGGCAAAGCAGCTTTGACCGACGCCCCGATGTCTGCGAGGAGTCGCAAAAGCCGAGCTCAAGTCATTGCCATTGGGGAAACCCAAAGTATTGTTACTGGGGACGCGTGGTCCCTTCCCGGGACTCAGGGGCCCAATTTAGATTGACCAGTGTCCACCACTTAAGCCACACCGCCAGTGAAGTAGGGAAGGGGGGAAGGTTTTGTGTGTGGTGGGGGTGAATCTAGCAATCAATTAAATGCCCAATTGACCCACAGAGGAAAGGGTGTAGACGGGACTGTCATGATTTGAAAATCCAATGGAATTAGAGGGAGACAACCTGGGTTTTGTAGGGTTAAAAATATGACAATGGTACTCCCCCGTTTTTGGCGACGGAAAAATAAAAGAATGTGGGGGAAAGGGGGGGAAAAAAAAAAACAAACAGCCCGAGAGGAGAGGGGAGAAGTTGGGAGAGTAGGTCTGCCTAAGGAAGGCAGGGATGGAACAAACGAGACAGAGAGATGAGGAGGTTTTGGGTGTAGTCTCTGCACGAGGGAAAAGGCAGGAGAGAAGAGAGGAGAGGAAAACGAGGGAAAAACAAACAGAGACAGAGGGGGAGGGTTCTGGGTTTCTGCTTGAGAGAAAAGCGAGAGATGAGGGGAGGAGAGAAAGAAACCAAGTTGGGATTAGCATGAAAATTTCTGAAAAGAGGAAGGATGAGGAGAGATGTGGAAGGAGGATAGTTGCTAATTTATGAAGAAAAAAAAGAAAGAAAAGAAAAAAAAAAAAAAAGAAAACCCATCCCCCTTTGAAAAAGAGCGATAGAAGAGGAGGAGAGAGGAGAGAGAGTGAAAATGCGTTTTTTGCAGGAAAAAAGAAAGGAGAACGTCGATTTTGATAGTCACTGTCTACCCAAAACGGGGGGTTCGATCTCCCGGGCAGCGTCACTTCCCCCCAAGCAAAAACCACAGCCCCAAGCCAACGTTATCTGCCCAGGCGCATCAGCCAAACACAGTGCCGGCATTTGTGTCGTTTGTAAAAAGTGACAGTGAAAAGAAAAAAAAAGAAAAAAAGACAGTGATTGTGAATGTTAAGATCCCCCTGGCCAGGTAAAGTAGAAATCTGTTTATCCCCGGGGTTAGTTAACGAGTTTTAGATAAATGATTTTGTGGGTTCAGGAAAGAGGTGTTTTTTTTCATTTGATTCCGATGCATTGATTTTCTTTCTATGATCAGTATAGTAAAGTTTAGATTTACTAGGGGTTTTGATGTCGACAATGCTGTATTGAATGAGATTGTAAGCAAGCTGTGAGTGTGTTTGGGCTGTGCGCGGTCCTTCCCCCACGAATTCCCGGGTTTGCAATTTTTGGCGAGCTTCCCAGGATATTCTGGCCCCTTTATTATAATTTTTCAACTTCTCAGAGAGGAAGGGGGGGGATTCAAGGGGTTTTAATCAAAGACAAGGGGTTGTCTTACTGTATTTTCCCCAAGATAGTTAAAAATACTAGCTTGGCATTGTTCCCAAGATATTTAATACTAGGCTTGCATTTCACCCCCAAAAATACTCATTTCGCACAGATTGCCTAAAATTCGCTCTCATAGTTGGGTCAGGCGCTGGGGTCTTATAAAAACTAACTACGTTGCCCCAAGTAATTTATCTTCATGGATTGTGTTTTAGTCATCGTGTCGGTAACCCCAGTTTGGCTGTGTAGTTGAAAAATCTTGTTCAAAAAAAAAAAAAAAAGGTATAAGGGCGGAAGAAAAAAAAACCCTATTGAACAACTTGTGAGCTTTCGCTGTGATTTGGGTTTATAGGGAGAGTTGCGAGCATTTTTGAAAACCAAAAAAAAGAGGAAGGATGAACGGGGGCAAAAGAGCCGTGTTCCTTTAGAGTAGCATTAGCAGACAGGAAAGGTTTAAAGCTAGGGAACGGGGGGAAAAAGGAAAGTTTAAAGGTTAATTAGAGCTAGAGAAAGTGAAAATACAAAGGGGACCCCCGGGATGGTAGTTCGTTCAGTGACTCTGGCGCAGCTTCCCCCCCGACCAATTCCCAAAAATTCCGGAAGGAACCGATTCGTTTGATGATACATCAGCGTTCGAAACTTTTTGCGACCAGTCAGGGTTGGCCCCCAGAAGAGTGGGCAGTCTTTTGTCAGGTTTGAGGGGTAAGATTGAGTTTTTTCACTCCCTTTTCCCAGCAGAACAACGGGGTTTGTTTTTGGTGTGTGAAGGAGTCTTTAATGAAGGGATTTGCCCTCACAGGGGAAGGTTCAAAAAGAAATTTCGTTCAGCTAGATTAAAAAGCAGGGGGAAAAAACCTCAGTTTGGTGCACGTTTTAGATCAATTTTGAAAAGGGGTTTAGAGTTGAGCGGTCAAAGAAGGAGTCGCGGAATTGAAAGAGCTAGTTATGAAGAACAGATTTTGGGGTTTGGGGCCCCCTGAGTTAACTATCATTTAAAAGAGAGACGCCAGGAAGGGGGGAGTTGTTGAAGTTCCAGAGGTGTATAGAGAGGCACGTTTGGGCACGAAGGTGAGGAGAAACAGGGTGGGCACAGGGGGAAAAGAGTGCCAAGGGGGCCCGGGGGGTTTTCTGCAAAGTCTGCAAACCCAGTGGTGGGGGAGAGAAGGGCCCGGGAAATTTGGGTTTATTTTTTCAAGAAGGGACATGTGGCGAGGGTTGTCGCTGAGGGTTTCCGAGGCAGCGCCTTGAAGAGGTGGGTAAGGGTCGTCAAAGGGAACGACAGCAGTGGAACCCAAAAGGGGGTTCCTTGAAGAGGGTGGAGTGCAGCCTGTGGTGCCCGGGCAGCAGTCGGTCAGGGAGGAGGGCACTAGGCTGAGTGGTTGTTACCCGTGGAAAAAGGGTGGGTTGGGCCCGAGAGGGGGAAAGTGTTTCGAGAATGGGTTTTTCATGCGGGGGGAGTAGACAACGTGGTGTTTAAGGGGGTTTAACAGGGAATAGATGTCTCTTCGATGGGATGGAGGGAGTTTCCAGTTTTCTAAGATAGAAGTAGTACCCCTTACTTCTCAGGCGGTTGTCTGGTTGGTGATGGAGAAACCCCTTTGATTTGATCTTGGAAATATTCCCGGGGCAAAGGGATCAGGGGGGTCCTGAGTTGTTGACGTACAGGGGCAGCAGTTCAGAACGGAGCAAGAAGGAGGAAAAGGTTGTTAAACCCTTAGTTGTTCCCGGAAGGGAAAGGGGGATAGACGTGTCGCCTGTGAGTTTAGGGGGGAAAAGGAACAAAAACCCCTTTGTCGTGAAGTCTTGGGATTGGCATGAGGTGGAGGAAAAGGTGGTTAGGGAGGTTGGAAAAGAAATTTTTTGGAAAAGGGGGGTGTTGTTTCCGAGTGTTCCCCAAGGGGGGGACAGGGAAGGTGACCCCCTCAGTTAGAGGTACCCGCATTTTTAGTGAAAATGCATGTCAGTGGGTCACGAGTCGTCATGGCGAGTATCCGGCACCGGGTTTTAAAAAAGGCCCGACCCAAGTCTTTGATGATTTCATTTGGGCCAGGGCAATGGCAGCTAAAACGGGGTTTTGATGTCTTGAGTGTGTCAAAGGTCGCACAAAAGGGGGTGAGGGAAGGCGCCTTTAAAATCCCCCGTTAATTGACACACCCTTCAGGAGGGGGGTTTGATCTGATCGGCCCAAAAACTCGCCCCGTTCCAAAGGTGGGCACAGGTTGAGACTGTAAGGTTGCAAGGGAAGGTTGCAGGGGGGGCTAGGGTCGGTCAGAAGAAGCAATATGAAGGAGGTGAGGAGAATCCCCCAAGGGGGGATCAAGTCCTGGTACTGTTCCCCCGGGGCACAACGAGTGTGAGGCATTGGGAAAGGGCCATTCCCCCCCCACTGAAAAGGCGGTCGGGGGTTTGGGAAAGATGTGAATGGGAAACTAAAACTTTTCCTGCGAATTTTCTCCCCAAATTTAAAATTTAGGTGAGCTCAGCCCAAAAGGGGCGCAGATCATTGATGAGGTGAAGGACCCCGTGAAGAAGGGGGATTTTGTTGCCTAAATTTTCCCGAAGATCATACGGGGTGTCACTGTATGAAGGGTTGACAGTAGGGGTTCTAGGTTTTGTTGTCGGGGCGAAAAAGCAGCCCCGGAAAAAGGAAAAGGTGGGAAAATGATGAAATTTTTGAGAGACCAAAGACCAAAAAAGAAGTCAGGAGTCTGCTAGGCTTTATTGGGTTCTATAGGGAGTTTGCCCCAAATTTTGCAGCATCACGAGTCCTTCCTGATTGGTCAAAGGGAGGGAAACCGGCAGTGGTCGAATGGTCAGACGCTGCGGCAAGCATGCAGACAGGGTTTGGAAAGCTAGGTTCCGTCCCATCTTGAAATACCGTAGTCCCAAAACCCTTTTGTTGCGGGGCAGTGCATCAGGTGGTGGGATAGGGGCGTTTGTAAGGAGCTGAAGGGGTCGGTTTCCCGTGAGATGCTAGCAGGAAAAATTGACAAAGTGTGAAGAAGGTCGCAAAGGTGGGGGAAGGAGTGTTAGCGGTGTTGGGCGTGCGAAATTCCCCAAAAACTTGTATGGGAAAGATTCGTGATGAGACAGATCACCAACCACTCAAAATTTTGCAGGAGGCGCGCTGAAAACAGGAGTTCTGCGTTGGGCAAGGGGACTGCGCCCTACAGGTACCGAGTGCAGTACACCCAGGCGACAGAATGTCGGAGCTGTTTTATTTGTGTGTCTGGGAAGCGCAATCAGAGGAAGTCAGTTTCCGGGGGTGCATTGTTGATAAAAGTGTTGTTCCAGTTATGTTGATTGGAATTTGGGTTCTTCCCCGTTGGGTAGGTTCATATTTTTTTTTGTTGAGACTTGTTCAAATTTTTTTTTGTGAGACTTTTTTGTGGATGTAGTTATGCTTGGGGGCATACAGTGCTTGTGTAGGAGCATTATTTGCAAATGAGTGAGGTGGGATTCTCAGTGAAGTGTCATGGGTCGTGATCTATTTTGTTTTTTTTCATAATAATTGTGAAGGAGAAGATGGGCAATTTCCCCAGGGTTAGGGGAATTGCATGGTGCGCCAGAGGTCGTTATAAATGAGTCGAAATAACGCAAGAGGGACGTCAATGATCTATTGGAGTGGTATTACTAATGTTATTTTATATTTATAAAACCCCCTTTGGTTTTAAAGTATTTCCAAAAATTTGGGGTGTGCGTGTGTAGCAAATTTGGTTTTTTGCTTTTTTTTACCGTTGTTTTGAGACAATGCGGAAAACATGGTCTTTTTAGGGGGAAAATTGTCCGGAAAAAAAAATGAAACAACCAACTTTGGGGGGGGAAACAACCCAATTGGGGGGGAAAACCTAACTTGGGGAGTCGCCCGTCAAATTTTTTCGGCCTAAGTCCCAAAATCAACTTTAGGGTCGAAAGACGGGCCATGGGTCGGGGCCCGGGCCAAATTTAAACTTGCGGAGAGGGTTCGGGAAGAGGTCTGTCAGGCTTAGGGCTAAACAGCTTTGACCGACGCCGTGTCTAGCGGAAGAGTCGCGAGCCGGCTCAAGTTTATTGCCACTTGTGGAAAAACCCAAAGTCATTGTTTCTCGGATCGTGGTGCTACCAGATCATGGCCAAATTTTGATTGCCGTGTCCCCAAATTAAACCACAGCGCCAGTGAAATGGGAAGGGGGGGGAAAGGGAGTGTGTGGTGGGGGTAAATTAGCTATCAATTAAATGCAATTGCCACCCAGAGAGTAAGGCGTGTGACGGGGCTGTCAGATTTGAACATCCCAAAGGGGAAATTTGAGGGGGGACAAACCCCGGTGTCGGGGTAAAAAAAATGACCAAAAGGTATCGCCCCTTTTTGGACGATCGGACGAATAAAGAATGTGAGGGAAGGGGGAAAAAACGAACAGACAGAGAGAGAGAGGGGGAGAAGTCTGGGAGAGTAGGCTCTCGCCTACAGGAAGGCAGGGATGAGAACGAACAGAGACAGAGAGATGAGGAGGTTTTAGGTGTAGTCTCTGCACGAGGAAAAGGCAGAGAGATGAAGAGAGGAGAGGAGAACGAGGGAAGAACGAACAGAGACAGAGAGAGGGAGAGGTTCTAGGTCTGCTTGAGAGAAAAGCAGAGAGATGAGGGGAGGAGAGAAGAGAACCAAGTTGAGAGATTAGCATGAGATAGTCTGCAGAGGAAGGACTGAGGAGAGATGTGGAAGAGAGAGATAGTTGCTAATTTATGAAGAAGAAAAGAAAGAAAAGAAAAAGAAAAGAAAAGCAACCATGTCCATTTGATAAGAGCAGACTAGAAGAGAGAGAGAGAGAGAGAGAGAGAGTGCAATGCGTTAATGCGGAAGAAAGAAAGGAGAACAGATCGATGTTGATAGTCACTGTCTACCCTAACCGGGGTTCGACCTCATACCTGGCAGCGTCACTTCGCCAAGCAGAACCACAGACCAACGCCAACAGTCTCATCTGACAGGCGCCATCAGACCAACACCAGTGCCGGCAGTTGTGTCGTGTTGTGAAAGTGACAGTGAAAAGAAAAAGAAAAGAAAAGAAAAGACAGTGATTCGTGAATAGTTAAGATCACCTGGCCAGGTAAAGTAGAAATCTGTTTATACCCGGGTTAGTTAACGATGTTTTAGATAAATGATTTTGTGAAGTTCAGGAAAGAGAATGTTTATTTCATTTGATTCCAGATGCATTGATGTTCTTTCTATGATCATGTATAGTAAAGTTATAGACTTTACTAGTGGTTTGATGTGACGAATGCATGATATATGAATGAGATTGTAAGCAAGCTGTGAGTGTGTTTGGGCTGTGCGCTAGTCCTTCCTCCACTGACATTACACCGAGTTGACACACCACACACACACACACACACACACACACGTGCACACATGCTAGACACTCAAGAACACAGATATCCGAACAGGCATGTTCAAACCTTAAAGTGCATACATCACCATCCACGCAAACTTCTCTCTCTCTCTCTCTCTCTCTCTCTCCTCTCTCTCTCTCCTTTCTCTCCCACGCACGCACGAGCACACACACACGACCAAAAAGTACAGTGCAAACCAGATACGTCTTTGTACGATTTCACATATGCGCAAGTATCTAGATACACACACCCCACATCCTGCTGACAACGATAGACAAACGGATAAATAGACAACAAACGGACGACAGAAAGACAGACAGACAGACAACAGACGGACGGACAGCGACGACAGACGGACGGACAGACGACGGACAGAAACAGACTAACCGACCGACAGACAGACCCACAGACAGACGGACGGACTAGACAGCCAGACAGACGAACAACAGACAGATGGACAGACGACGGATAAGACATACGCAGACAGGACGAAGACGGACCGACAGACTAGAGGACGGACGACGACGGACGCCAGACAGACGGACAGCAGAGTTGATAGACGCAGACAGACAAACGACGGACAGACAGACATAACGCAAAAAAGACGAGACAGACAGACGGACAGACAGACAAACAGACGACAGACAGACGCAGACAAACGAAGAAAGACAGACAGACGCAGACTGAGAGACGGCGGACAGACAGGACAGACGGACAGACTGACAGACGTTGCCCAGTTCTTGAGCTGCTCATCAAGGCTGTCGACCTGGACAGCTAACGCGCATTCGTTGGCTGAAGTCTTCGCGCAGCTCTCTCCTGAAAACACACACACAGACACACACAACAACACACAACACACAAACACACACACACACACAACTAACCACACACACACACAGACACACGTTGACCAACACACGTACATAGCCACGACACATGCGACGCGAGCGCGCGCCACACACACACACGCACAGCACCACGCAACCACGCACACACACAATTGACAAACACACGTACATGCACAGACACATGCGAGCGGCGCGCGCAGCGCACAACATACACACACACACAGCACAGCACGCACGCACGCACGCACACCACACACACACACCACCACACACACACACACACACACACACACACAAAACGTTGACAAACACGTACACACACACACACACACACACACACACACACACACACACACACACACACCGACCGTGAATGGCCATTCTGTTGCTGACAATATTCTGGGGAATATTGTTTGGTGCATTGTTAGTGTCTGAAGAGAACATCAAGTGTGGAACATTCACTGGTCTTTTACATGTTGACCATTTCAAAAAAACAATACAAAACAAAACAAAAAAAGTTCCTCTGCACTCAGCCAACAAGACTTTTTCTATCCGCATCTATGTGTTTGTTTGTTTGTTTGTTTGTTTGTTCGTCAGCAAAATTTCGCGACAATTACCGAACAGGTTTGAACGAAACGTAATAGAAAGAAAGATGGAGAGGGGCCCCAAGGACTGACCCACTGGATTTCTGTGCCGATCCGGATCCAAGGCCGGATCCGAGATCCGTTCGACCTTGGCAGAGATCTGCGCTCTCTCGTGTGTCTGTCCGGATGTGAGGCAGACTCAGCGAAGGCAGAGAGGGAAAAATATCGGGGTTCAAACATGTCTTGTTGAAAGGAAACGGTCTTTGTTCCGTCAGTACGTTGTATGTACGATGAATACACGTGAGACGCAAGAGACAGACGATTGATGTTGTTTATAGCCCAGCCGACCGAAAGGGACCACATCAGGGCTGTCGTCTCCTCAAGGTCAAGTCCTTACACAGTGTGGAAAAAAAAAGTCCACAAAAAGTCCAACTGATTAGTTTTTCACACACAAAAAAAAGTCCACGACTCATTAAAACCGATCTTCCAAAATACGCACCCAAAAAAGAAAAAAAAAAGAAAAAATCTTTTCAACTCTTTCGTCCGTAAATTTCTTTGATCAAGATGAAAGACGTTTGCCTCTTTCAGAACAGACTGACAAAGAGTCACACAGACAGACAGACAGACAGACAGGTGGGCAGGCGAAAAGACAGCAAAACAGAAAGAAAGCAACCCAGATGCGTAGTTCGTTGCGTTCAGGTCTGACGACCGCACCTACCAATGATGTTATGAGAGAGAGAGAGAGAGAGAGAGAGAGAGAGAGAGAGAGAGAGAGAGAGAGAGAGAGAGAGAGAGAGAGAGAGAGAGCGAGACAGAGACAGAGAGACAGAGAGAGAGAGACCGAGACAGACAAACTACCATCTCTGGAGAGGAGGGAATGAGCCTCTCTACAACAATACTCAACCACCACAATGGCAACAAGTTAAAATAGGCAGCAGAAGACGCCAGTGTTTATAGCTGTTGCCAGTCGGGATTTGAACGCCGAACATCTGACCGTGAACTGCGTGCTGCACCACCGAACAACCAAGCGCCCTGAATTGTGGAACGCATATTCTGTGTGTGTGTGTGTGTGTGTGTGTGTGTGTGTGTGTGTGTGTGTGTGTGTGTGTGTGTGTGTGTGTGTTTTCTTGCTGCCAGTGAAGAGGCTGTGCACATGACCTGGCACCAATGGCGTCGCCTGATACGAGGCTGGTGGAAAACAAAGTTGATGTAGTCAATTTGAAGCAAGACAACTGAAGGGGGCCCGTGGTCACATAGTTCGAGCGTTTACCTGCGGAGCCGACAATCATGAGTTCGATCCACTCGTGGAGTCATTTTTTTTCCCGACTTAATATACCCTCTCTGTCCGCAGAGCAGTAACTGGGTACCCGATTCAGTTCTGGGATCGTTACATGCGAAAGATAGAGAGGGGATGGGCTCCGCCTTCCATCATGCCGTGCCCCTGATACGGTAAAACCTCTAACAGTCTGCGCGATGTCCCTACGGTCAATCAACTGTGGGAACTGTTAGCCTGCTTTTAAACACCGATTGGAAAAGAAAAAAAAAGAAATTAAAAAGATGTCTTTTTAAATCTGAGTCGCTTTCTCTTCGTCACAAAAACAAGGTAACAGTCGTCTGCAATGCCCAAGGCCCATAAGTGAGATTCGGAATCTTTTCTTCTTCTGTTCCCTGTCCCCCCCCCCCCCCCCCCCCCCCCCCCCCCCTTCCTAAACCAAAATAGTAAGGCTCCAGGTTACAGAACAACCGTAATTCTCTCTCTTCCCTACCAGACGCACAACCAAGATGAAGAACTCGATAGAGACGTTAGTAATGCTAAACATGTGTCGAGCGACGATGAATGGTTTGTCTCCCTTAATGCGTCTCTGTCACACTCCGGCTGCGAGCAAAAAAAAAAAAAAAAAAAAAGGTAGGCAGAGTATTTGCTGCAACCCAATCGTCTAGTTTCTAACCTTAGGCGGTTTTAACAGGTAAACGCAATAACCAGTATTAGAAAACCTAAGATAGTCTACACTAGTCAGCGAAAAGCGTGTTTAGTGCACGTATGCGTGTGGACGAGTGCGCGCGCGTGCGCACGTGTGTGTGTGTGTGTGTGTGTGTGTGTGTGTGTGTGTGTGTGTATGTGTGTGTGTGTGTGAGAGAGAGTGCGTGTATGTGTGCGCGTATGTGTGTGTGTCTGTGTACGTGTATGTGTGCGTGCGCGCGTGCATGCGAGTCCATGCCAGCTCGCGTGCATGCGTCTTATAAATATTTTGCGTCCATGATTGACTGTGTGTATGTGCATACGTGCATGCGCGCGTACGCACGCGCGCGCGTGTGTATGTGGTTGTGTGTGTGTGTGTGTGTGCGCGCGCCTATAGTACAGTCCTGTAATGTGTGTGCCTTGTGGTGTGTGTGTGTGTGTGTGTGTGTGTGTGTGGTTTGTGTGGTGTGTGTGTGGGGGGGCGCCGCGCACATGTGCGTATGCGCATCTGCATGCGTTTGTGCTCTTATTTGTGTGTTCGCATATGTGTATGTGGAACACACGAAATGCGTGCACTTTTACATACGCGTGCATGCTAACATCTGCACCAGCATGTGTGGGGGCTATCTGGCATGTAGGTATAGATATGGAACAGCAGTCACCAAATTACAAGTTTGGATGTGACTGTCATCACGTTACAATATGACAATCACCACGTTCCAGTATGACAATCACCACGTTACAGTATGACAAACCTCATATTAGGTGTGACAGTCATCCCGTTACACCATGACAATATTTCACTATGTCTGTAGATGACGAACATGCTACAACCATTAGGACAGTCATCAGGTCAGGAGTGACAAATCATGACGTTACAATCTGACAATCATTAAGTTCGGACATGGCTGGCAGTCTTATGTTACACTGATAACAATCATTGCTTCTGTTTGCGACAATCATCATCACATCAGGATAACAATCATTGCTTCTGTTTGCGACAATCATCACATCAGGGTAACGACCATTGCTTCTGTTTGCAACAATCATCACATCAGGATAACAATCATTGCTTCTGTTTGCAACAATCATCACATCAGGATAACAACCATTGCTTCTGTTTGCAACAATCGTCACATCAGGATAACGACCATTGCTTCTGTTTGCGACAATCGTCACATCAGTACGACATGCTTCTGTTATGCGCAATGTATGGAACAGATCATCCTGTTCGTTTCACAATGTACCAATAACACACGTTCGTTGGACAATCACACTTACAGGATAACAACCTAGTTGTTGGACAATCATCCCGATACAACATGCATTTTTCGACATGTCAATCAGATAACAATCACTGCTTCATTTGGACAGTCATCAGTCAGGATGACAAATCATTGACGTTCAATCGACAATCATTAATTCAGGACACTTGCTTGGCATCTTATTCTACATCGATAATCAATCATTGCTTCTGTTTGCGACAATCATCATCACATCAGGATAACAATCATTGCTTCTGTTTGCGACAATCATCACATCAGGATAACACCATTGCTTCTGTTTGCGACAATCATCACATCAGGATAACAATCATTGCTTCTGTTTGCGACAATCGTCACATCAGGATAACAACCATTGCTTCTGTTTGCGACAATCGTCACATCAGGATAACAACACTTGCTTCTGTTTGCGACAATCATCACATCAGGATAACAATCATTGCTTCTGTTTTCGACAATCGTCACATCAGGATAACAATCTTGCTTCTGTTTGCGACAATCATCAATCAGGATAACAACCATGCTTCTGTTTGCGACAATCGTCACATCAGGATAACAACCGTTAGCTTCTGTTTGCGACAATCGTCACATCAGGATAACAATCTTCGCTTCTGTTTGCGACAATCGTCACATCAGAAGATCTGCGAAATTACATCAGCATTACAATTGTTTTTATACGACTTACATCAGGATAAGACGTGTTACTTCGGTATTTGACGGTCTTACATCAGGATATGACGCATGTTACATCAGTACATCAGAGCAGTTGTTACATCGAGATATAACGGTGTTACATCAGGATATGACGGTGTTACATCAGGATATGACGATGTTACATCAGGATATGACGATCATCAGAATAACAGGATGTTTTTGTTTCTGTTTTTTTCTTTTTTGAGCTGATCCATTCTCTGTGCCACTTCGCGGCATTGCACCCAGCACTCATTCCAACCCTCCATCAACAGCCGCGGCTCCGGCACCGGCACTCCATGGGAGAAGTGAATGTCAAGTCGTTAGAAGGCAACCCATCAGAGGAGACACTGCACTGCTGCCGAGTCACCTCGGCGGTGTTCAGCGGCGCCTGTTCTGATCCAAACGCACGCAGGACACCAGCTACTAAGCCCCCCTACTGACGACAATGATTGTCTCGTGGGGAGCTAGCTTGAGTGAGCTCTCCCTTCGGGTGCGCCACCACGTTCGTCCAACGACAGGCCCATGAATTTGCCGATACTGGTGATCTCGACGGAATCAAATCAAGGCCATGCACGTGGAGTGGCAATCAAAATAGCTCACCCTTCTAGCAGGGCTTCAATGGCCACAGAATTTACTATCTTTTTTTTATGCTGATCAAAGAGGATGAGAATGATGAAGATTATGCTTACGATTTCTGCTCTGGTCTGAGACTGCATTACAGGACTGTACTATATATGCTTACTTTCGCAATATATCCCGGCACCAAACAGGCCCGAGAGACACAGACACCTGCAGTGTTAGTCAGGAAATTTGAGAGCAACACTCTCAGAGACGCATCCATGAAGTGGATGAAACTCGACTGTGTGGTCCCAGTCTTCTCAACTGAGCCCATAGAAAACGCAGCTCTGGGTAGGAGTCGGTTCGGGCTGAAAACTCCCACAATTAAATGGCTCTGGTCGGAATCGAACCCACAATCTCCCAGCCGGGAGTTCGCGACACTAACCACTTTGCCACGGCAGTTGGCACGATGCAGCAATATCAATGTTTCTGTATGACAATGGATTCATCACTTTCATCACTTTTAAGGAAAACTGCTGAGCTATGAGGTGACTCATTAGCCGGGATGCGACAGTGGTCACTTCAGAAAATGACAAGTCACCAGCGACCCCAACGTGGTGAAGTACTAGCGTTGCAGACGACAGACTGTGAAGAGCCATTTGTTTATGGAATCTTTTTGGCCCCGACTGGCTCCTACCGAGAGTTGAGTTTGCTATAGGCTCACCTGGGAAAACTGCAACCACACGGTCGAGTTTCATCCACTTCAATGGATACGTCTCTGACAGCGTTGTTCAAACTTACTGCAGGTGTTTGTATCTCTCGGTCCTGGCCGACACCGTAATACATTATGAAAGCAAGCATACAGTACAGCCCTGTCATATAGTCTCTGACCAGAATGAAACACAGTAGCATTCAATCATCATCATCACCATCATCATCACCATCATCACCATCATCATCATCATCATCATCCTAATCATCTATTCTCACAAAAAGGTTTCAAATTCTGTGAGGCCTTCATGCCCAGCTCTCGTGGTGATCATCTCAGTCTGGACGACATCTCCATATCCGTGCCCCTGGTCAGTTCGTGTGCGGGTCGCGGTACTGACAAGTTCATGGGAGTAAAAGCTGTTGTTGGGCGGACGTGGCGACCCTCTTCTAGAGGGGAACGCCCATTTATGCTGGCTCCGTGACTATGCAATCATTGTCGTCAGTAGGCGGCTACGTAAGTGGTGTCCTGCGTATGTTGGAACAGAACAGGCGCCAGTGAACACCACCGAAGTGACTGGGCAGCAGTGCAGTGTCTCCTCAGGTCGGTGGCCTCATGACAACCTGATATTCACTGCTTCCTGTGGATTGCTGGTGCCGGGGCTGTGGCGGTCAAAACGAGGGTGTGGCGGTGAAGAGGGGCCAGGATGAGTAGGAGCAACGCCACTGAAGCGGTATGCAAGATACCAAACAAACAAACAAATCAGTACGTCAGAGCCTCACAGCATGAGGAGTCTCCACGTCAGGGTGTGGCAAGCCATCACGTCAGGATGCGACAAGCCACCACGCCAGGGTGCCACAAGTCATCACGTCAGGATGCGACAAGCCACCACGCCAGGGTGCCACAAGTCATCACGTCAGGATGCGACAAGCCACCACGCCAGGGTGCCACAAGTCATCACGTCAGGATGCGACAAGCCATCACGTCAGGATGCGACAAGCCACCACGCCAGGGTGCCACAAGTCATCACGTCAGGATGCGACAAGCCATCACGTCAGGATATGACAAGTCATCACGTCAGGATATGACAAGTCATCACATCAAAATGTGACAAGTCACCACGTCAGGATGTCACTAGTCACCACGTCAGATGTCACTAGTCACCACGTCAGGATGTCACTAGTCACCACGTCAGGAGTCACTAGTCACCACGTCAGGAAGTGAAAAATCATCACGTCAGGACGTGACAGGTCATCACGTCAGGACGTCAGCATGCGACCAGTCATCGCGTTATGAATCACTGAACGCCGATATTGATTACAGGAGGATCTTTAACCTGCGTACCAAACGTTCTGCATTATAATATATCCGCAGGAAACAGCTGTTCATCTAATACCAGGGCAGCACACGATGTGCTGACTTGGGAGATGTCGCGGATCGAACCCACGGTCTCCCGACTGAGAGTGAAACGTTCTGTCCACTCCACTGTTCCAGCAACACTATCTCAAAGCGGAAACAAGTAAATAAGCAGATGAATAAATCTGTTCTGCACGTGGAGTACAACGTATGTGATGATACCACAGGAAGCATGCCATTCTATAAACGAACCCACAAAACAGCCACGTTTATTTGATACACAAGGCAAAACCGGCACGTAAACTTCCGACTAGATTTTCAACAAATGGGTCTTTTTCGTTCTAATAAGATACAGTTGTTGAATATTCACTTGTCTCTTTTCTTAACTGTATATACAAGTTAATTTTCGATAAATACGTCTTCTTTGTCTGAAGAAGACACACTTTTGATGAAAATTCAGAGATCAGTATTACATTATTAAGCGTCAGTTTACTCACTGTGTTTGTGATTTTTCGTATTTTGCCCTTTGTTCAGTGACGCTGCTCTCTCTCTCTCTCTCTCTCTCTCTCTCTCTCTCTTCTCGTCCTTACCAACTCGGCGTTCTGTTCCTTCACCAGTACCAGGTTGCCGGTCAGGTTCTCACACTCCCGGCTTTTCTGAGACAGGTTTTCTTTCTGTTCAAAACAAAAACAGCACGTGCAACCTGTCAGTTCACAGGGGCCAAAACGGCAACAGAGCTGTGCAGGATACAAACAGTGAGAGTGGTGTAATGATCCAACGAATCAGGTGTGTGTGTGTGTGTGTGTGTGTGTGTGTGTGTGTGTGTGTGTGTGTGTGTGGTGTGTGGGTGGGTGCCTGTGTGTGTGTGTGTGTGTGCGCGCGCGCGCGCGTGTGTATTTCTGTGTTTGTGTGTCTGTGTGCATGTGTGTGTCTGTGTTAGTGTGTGTGCTCACGCGCGTGCGTGCGCTGTGTCAGTGTCAAGCACCAGTGCACATGTGCGTGTTGGTGTTCGGACGCATTTAGATGCATGCTGATACATGCAAATATGCACCAGTTTAGTATATTCGGGTTTTTTAAAAGTTGTTTTATGCAAATATGCATAAACTGGTGCATGACACACTGGTGTATTCAGGTTTTATAGAGGTGTGTGTGTGTGTGTGTGTGTGTGTGTGTGTGTGTGTGTGTGTGTGTGTGTGTGTGTCTGTATTAGTGTGTGTGCTCGCGCGCTTGCGTGCGCTGTATCAGTATCAAGCACCAGTGCGCATGTGCGTGTTGATTTTCGCACGCATTTAGATGCATGCGAGTACATGCAAATACGTACCAGTTTAGTATATTCAGGTTTTTACAAAAGTTTTTTTTCCATTTATTAAATAGGCCTGTGACTTTTTTCTCACCCTAATCCCACCTGTGCGTTGAGCAGGGGAGGTAGGAGGAGGGGAGAAGGGGGGGGGTGGGGGTGAGCGCGCATATACGTGCACTGCACGTATACGAGCATGATATTTCTTGTAAATAATCCGATCAAAAAGAGACAGAAGGGTGGAGAGAAGAGAGAGAGAGAGAGAGAGAGAGAGAGAGAGAGAGAGAGAGAGAGAGAGAGAGAGAGAGAGAGAGAGACCCATGAAGTGTGTATCAACGCAACATGATCAAACATGAAAACAAACCTGGCTAACTTCGGGTGTGTGTCTCTTTCGCTTTTTTTTTTTTTTTTTTGGTTGTTGGTTTTTTTTTGTTTTTTTAATTATTGTGGATCTTCTTTTCAGCGCATTTGGAAACCATTAAAGAAAATCCATGAACGACACATCTCATTCAGGAACGAAACACGCTTCATCTGTGTGTGATTCCTTACATCGAAGGACGCAAGGGTGACTCGTCCGCTCAACGGCCACACCAGCGCTTGCCGTTCTGGTTCCCCTCACACAAAGCCACGCTGCTCATGGTTGTTCTGTCACAGGTCAAGCGCCAGCAGTCACGTAGGAGCTGTTAATTATCGGTACATCATGGGGTGACTCGACAGAGGAGACACTGCACAGCTGCCGAGTCGCAGCAGCGGGATTCAGTCGCGCCTGTTCTGATTTAGAGGCTATACCTCATTTACGCTAATTTGTTTGTTTTGTTTGGGGGGGGGGGTCAGTTGTGTATTTTGGTCGAGGACGTGTGAACAATGATCTTTCGCGTTGGTGATTTCTCTTTTTCTTTTTTTCAATCTCAACCTACATTCCCCCCCTTTTTTCCCAGTCGAAGCATAAACAATCACTCTTTCGTTAGCCCACTCCCAACGAGTTCTTTATGCAGATACTGAAGACACAAACCGCACGTGTAGCAGACTGAGGACATTCAACATAGTTGGAAGCTGAGAAAACCCAGAAGAACGGCCAGAATCTTCAAAGGAAAAAGAAAAAAAAGTGCCGAGATCACAGTATTTTAATCGGGTACAAGATTTGCTGTCATTGGTGAGAAAGTTTGCGCCAATCAGAATGAAGCGGTTTGAACGCCTGCGAATTGGCACGATTTGTGATGGCATCTGAATTTACATCTGGGAACCCCCAAGATTTGTGAATGAGCGTCTGAAATTACATCTGTGTACCCCTATGATTTGTGAATGAGCGTCTGAAATTACATCTGGGAACCCCCAAGATTTGTGAATGGCGTCTGAAATGACTTCTGTGTATCCCCATAGTTGTGAATGGCGTCTGAAATTACATCTGTGTTATCCCCATGATTTGTGAATGGCGTCTGAAATGACTTCTGTGCATCCCCATAAGTTGTGAATGGCGTCTGAAATGACGTCTGTGCATCCCCATAAGTTGTGAAATGGCGTCTGAAATGACGTCTGTGCATCCCCATAAGTTGTGAATGGCGTCTGAAATGACTTCTGTGTACCTCCATGATTTGTGAATGGCGTCTGAAATGACTTCTGTGTATCCCCATGATTGTGAATGGCGTCTGAAATGACTTCTGTGTATCCCCATAAGTTGTGAATGGCGTTCTGAAATGACTTCTGTGTATCCCCATAAGTTGTGAATGGCGTCTGAAATGACGTCTGTGCATCCCATAAGTTGTGAATGGCGTCTGAAATGACTTCTGTGTACCTCCATGATTTGTGAATGGCGTCTGAAATGACTTCTGTGTATCCCCATGATTTGTGAATGGCGTCTTAAATGACTTCTGTGTATCCCCATAAGTTGTGAATGGCGTCTGAAATGACTTCTGTGTACCTCCATGATTTGTGAATGGCGTCTGAAATGGCTTCTGTGTATCCCCATGATTTGTGAATGGCGTCTGAAATGGCTTCTGTGTACCTCCATGATTTGTGAATAGCGTCTGAAATTACTTCTGTGTAACCCCATAATTTGTGAATGGCGTCTGAAATGACTTCTGTGTATCCCCATGATTTGTGAATGGCGTCTTAAATGACTTCTGTGTACCTCCATGATTTGTGAATGGCGTCTGAAATGACTTCTGTGTACCCCATGATTGTGAATGGCGTCTGAAATGACTTCTGTGTACCCCATAAGTTGTGAATGGCGTCGAAATGACTTCTGTGTACCCCATAAGTTGTGAATGGCGTCTGAAATGACTTCTGTGTACCCCCATAAGTTGTGAATGGCGTCTGAAATGACTTCTGTGTACCCCCATGATTTGTGAATGGCGTCTGAAATTACTTCTGTGTAACCCCATAATTGTGAATGGCGTCTGAAATGACTTCTGTGTATCCCATAATTTGTGAATGGCGTCTGAAATGACTTCTGTGTACCCCCAAAATTTATGAATGAGCGTCTGAAACAACAGCTGTGGCCCTCATGCCCAAAGTGACAACTATGTACCCCAAGGTGTACGTTTCTAAATATGTTTGTCATTAAAGGTATTTCGTGATACATTAACACATAATAACTGTGTTTGACTCTGTATGAAACAGCCCCCCCCCCCCCCCCCCCCCCCCCCCCTTCCAAGTCCCCTTTGCCCCGGGGTAAAACGTGATATCATAGCGCATTTGACAACCTAAGTAACTGACGACTGACTTCTGCTCGGCCGACATTGGAGGTTCTTTGTGAAACTTGCGCGATGGAGATATGCCGTATCTAACATTCGCTGGGCGACTCTACTGACGATAACGATCGATTGATCGCGGACTCAGACTGAGGTAGAACTCACGACTGTCCCCCCCAAAAAACTTCCCGGACAAATTCGGGTAAACTTGGACTGATCCGAGCTCGTCAAAGCTTATGGGAAAGTCCACAACAGACTGTGAAGGGTGACAAAAACTTTGAGATTTTTGTTTTGATTATTTTCGATCGATACGGATGACAGGCGCGGATGACGGAGGTGGACGCGATCCTCCGACCCCCCCCCCCCTCCCTCCTTTCCTCTTCGCCCGCCTGCCTCCCTCTTCCCTCCTCTTCCTGACTTCCCCCTCCTCTACTCGCTCCCCGTCCACTTTTCCAAAGAGGAAAAAAATCTGAAAGCGATTGACAGAACGCTTTCGTCGGAGAAGAAAGAAAGAAAGAAAGAAAAAAGAAAAATGGAAGAACGCGGAAAATCGTCAAAGAAACACTGATCAACAAATCTTTTACAAAACACTCTCTTCCATTCTGCTGAACTTTTTCGCAAGTGTTGTTCAGTCGCGGAAAGAGGACAAGTTTTGCTGCAACAGCCTCTCCTCCCCCCCCCCCCCCCCCCACCCCCGCCCTTCTCCTTTGACCTCCCCCCTCCTCCACATCCCTCCCAACATCGCTGCTCGCAATCTTTTTTCCCCATCTTTTGGGCACTTGCACGTCCACATGTGTCCCCCACTTCATCCCTACATGCATAGCGGTGTGTGTGTGTGTGTGTGTGTGTGTGTGTGGTGTGTTGTGGTGTGTGTGTGTGTGTGTGTGTGTGTGTGTGTGCGTGCACGCGCGAACGCACGCACGCGCTTTACAGAGTGAGTATGTATGTGGTGGTGACGGGAAAAGGGGGGGGGGGGGGGGGGGCATGTGTTTTAACCCCAAGCTTCTCAAAACGGTCCAAGCACTCACGAGTCCCTCCGTCTGTTGCAGCGCGTGTTCGAGCTTCTCGATCTCCTTGTGCAGGATCTCATTGGCGGCCTCCAGCTCCCTCTTCTGTTTCTCCCTCTCCTGGTCGTCTCCTAGAGGCCTCTGAAAAACACACACACACACACAGGGCCGTCAACTCATTGCTTCCTTACGCTGGACAAGGGTCAGGACTAAGGTGGTAAGCGCCACACGTTTGACATCATACAGAATGACCTCAGGCCACAAAGAGCAAACAGGACAATGCAAAGGCATCGGGGTACGAACACAACGAGAGTTGATTCAATGAGAGTGATACTGGAAGAAGACAGTAAGCACTCGAGGTCGGTTCTATCTATGGAGAAAACATCTGCGTGGAAGACGTTGGTCATTTTGACGTCGGTCTGTATAGAAGTCTTTCGTGTAAGAAATCGGTCGTAAAGAAGACGTTAGTTACACGGACCTCGGCTGTTTTGAAGAAGTCAACTACTGATTGTTAAGATAAATTGTGGTTTGGGAAGAAGAAGTCAACTACATTGATAAATTGGTGGTGAAAAGAAGAGTAAGTCAGTTATACTGACGTCGGTTGTTTACAAGAAGTCAACAAATACAGTGACGTGAGTTAAGGCAAAGAAGTCTGTTGTACTGACGTCCGGGTGTAAAGAAGTCAGTTATACTGACGTCGGTTGTTTACAAGAAGTCAACAAATACACTGACGTGAGTTAAGACAAACAACTCTGTTGTACTGAGGTCCGGGTGTAAAGAAGTCAGTTATACTGACGTCGGTTGTATAGAAGTCGATCGTTTTGGGAAGTCGGTAGTTTAAAAAGGGATAGGTTCTTGGACAGAAAAAGGTTGTAGAAAGAAGTCATTTCTAATGGAGCCATTCAACATATTGTATGTGTTTCGGGTGCATACAAGAAACCCACTGTGCAGAAAAAGTCAACCGCATAGAAGCTTAATATGCCAATAGCCTGTTACAACGAAGAGATCATCTTCTCCCTGACAAAAAGAAAAAAAAATCACGTCACAAGCACCGACTGTAACGAAAGTCGGTTACATCGTTCTGACCCAAACACTCTCTGAACTTCTAACTAGTCGTCCTGGACAATGCATCTTCATTATATCTTTCAGGAAATCATATCGGTCGTTCAAAGGGTTCGGCGTTTATATCGCACTAACCACAGTCTTTCAGTCAACTATCGCACACATTTGCCTACAAAAAGCTGGGGTAAAACAGAGAAAACATGATGGCTATGTAAGAATAATGGTCGTGTGAGAATATTGGTTATGCCTTTATATCACACACACACACACACACACACACACCACACACACAACCACACCACACACACCACACACCACACACAACACAACACAACACAACACAACACACACACACACACACACACACACACACCACACATAAACGGATTCAAACGGTATTCTGCCTCTGGAACCACGCACAGAGAGACTGACTACATTATGTACGTTAAACGGTCACACTGTATCCCAC
>CM031619.1:9640465-9642965 GCA_018398815.1 Conus ventricosus
CAAGCACTTCAGCCAGCGTCTGGCTTTGATATTTTGTCAACATGGTGCCAGCACAGCTCTCAGGACCCCACCGCTTCTGATTCTGCCAATCTGCTCAAGTACATCCCCCCCCCCCCACTCCCTCCCCTACCCGTTCCCACCCGTCTGTCTGTCTGACTCTACGCACAATGGGACTCGTTCTTCTTTATTGACGTGATTTGGGAACAGAGTCGCTCCCAGCAGCAGAAAGGACGGTTATTTTCAGACAAGAAGGGGGAGAGGAGGGGGGGGGGGGGGGGGGGGGGGGGGGGGGGAGGAGATGGTGGGCAAGAGAGAGGAGAGGGATGGGGCAGGGTGGCTAAAACTGCTTTGCTGAACACTGGTCTTGGGCCACCACATAAACACAGGATAGGGCAGGGATGACTGGATACATATCCAATTAGAGAACCAGCAGAGAACCAGTTATCTGCATACGTTTTTTTTCTGTTTAGCATGTGTGTGTGTGGTGTGTGTGTGTGTGTGTGTGTGTGAGTGTGTGTGTGTGTGTGTGTGTGTGTGTGTGTGTGTGTGTGTGTGTGTGTGTGTGTGTGTGTGTGTGTGTGCATGTTTGTTTGTGAGCGTGTGTGTGTGTGAGTGAGTGAGTGAGTGAGTGAGTGAGTGAGTGAGTGAGTGAGTGAGTGTGTGTGTATACGTTTGTGTGTGTGTGTGTGTTGTTGCGCGCGCGCGTGTATGTGTGTGTGTGTTAGTGTGTGTATGTGTGTTTGTGAGTGTGTGTGTGAATGAGTGAGTGAGTGAGTGAGTGAGTGAGTGAGTGAGTGAGTGTGTGTGTGTGTGTGTGAGTGTGTGTGTGTGTGTGTGTGTGTGTGTGTGTGTGTGTGTGTGTGTGTGTTGTGTGTGTGTGTGTGTGTGTGTGTGTGTGTGTGTGTGTGTGTGTGTTGTGTAAGAGAGAGAAAGGGAAGAAAGGGAGGGCGGGTCAGAAATGTTTTGCTAAACATGGTCCTATGCCACAACATAATAACAACTTAGGAGGGGATGGTCGGATACATGTCCCATTGACGGGGGAGGAGAGAGAGAGAGAGAGAGAGAGAGAGAGAGAGAGAGAGAGAGAGGAGAGAGAGAGAGAGAGAGACAGACAGACAGACAGACAGACAGACAGACAGACAGACAGACAGACAGAGAGAGAGACAGACAGACAGAGCAGACAGACAGACAAAAGGCACCACTGGACATCAAATTGAGTCGGCGACCGCACAGTATCAGCTCTGCCGGGTTGCCTCATGACATGAGGCTTCCTGTGCACAGCCTAGAGAGAGAGAGAGAGAGAGGCGGGGGGGGGGGGGGAGAATGATAGAGAGAGAGATGGTGGGGGGAGAGGGGAGAGAGAGAGAGATACGCTTCAGACATAATTTCATTGACATCGACCTGTACAGTTTTTGTGACAAGGGGGAACAAGATCATATTCGCAGCGCCGGGGAAAACAAAAAATTCTGGAACGAAATAGGCAAAATGAAACAGCTCAGTAAATGTGAATAATCACAGTATTTCGAAATAAAATAAGAGAAAAAGCAAACATGGATTCGTCTTGATAACAAATCAAAAACACAGTAGAAGAAAAAGAAAAAAGAACATTTGAGACACACACGCACGCACATACACGCACGCGCGCGCACACACACACACACACACACACACACACACACACACACACACAGAGAGGAGAGAGAGAGAGAGAGAGAGAAGTGAGAGAGAGAGAGAGAGAGGGGAGAGAGAGAGAGAGAGAGAGGAGGAAGAAGAAGAAGAAGAAAGAAAGAAAGGAAACGAAAAGGTGATCTTCAAACTGGTATCAGCATCAGACACTATTACAAGTCATTAAGATCAAGCATTTTCTTTTTCCTACAGCTAACAGCTTCCGCGACATACTGTATAACATTAGCATCGTCAGTGGAAAACAAATCACGTAAATCAGGACGGCTTTCAACGATTATCTCGAAGAGCTGAGACTTCGACCTAATGTCTTCACATTCTTTACAATCAAATACTAAATGTTCTTCATCTGCTTTCACTTCATTTTCACACGTCATACAAAAAACCTTCTACAGAGCTTTCCAAATCAAACGCTCTCTTGTTGGCTCTCAGACCTTGAGTTCTACTTCTGAATCTAGCCAGTGAGTCTCTTTGCTATTTGTTGGTAGCCATATTCAAAAATTCTTCCGGCTGTAAAATACTTTCACAGGAATGGGGAACCAAGAGTACTTCGCGCCCTCTTCCATCTTGTAATGCCAGTTTTGTTTGTAACAGGGTATTAAACGGAGAGAGAGAGAGAGAGAGAGAGAGAGAGGAGAGAGAGAGAGAGGGGAGGGGGGGAGGGGAGAGAGAGAGAGAAAAATGACAAAGGAGACAGCGAGAGAGAGAGAGAGAGAGAGAGAGAGAGAGAGAGAGAGAGAGAACATCATTATCCAAAGAATCTAGGGAAGAGATTTTTTTTTTTTAAATCTCTTTCTCCCAGCCTCTTTGCTATTCC
>CM031619.1:9660465-9697965 GCA_018398815.1 Conus ventricosus
CGATCCTAAGTATCCAGCAGAAATGAATAAAAGAAAGAATGAAAAAAATGAAAGAAAGAAAGCAAGTCAGAAAGAAAGAAAGGGAAAAATGGAAAGAAAGAAAATGAAAGTAAGAAAGAAAGAAAGAAAAGAAAGAAAGCAACCTGTAAGATACTGGTCAATGAAGCCTACATACACGCCCATTAATTCTTCGGACGAACGGACTTACTATTATGGACGAACCCATCCGAAGACCTGGCAGCTCACTTCCAGATTTCGTGACGCAAGAAGGGAACTAAAGCCGTCGCATGGCCGTTGATACCTGAACGACTAGACTCCAGCCCACCGTGGGCCTCCCCGCCTCTCTTTAGGAAGACCAAGAAAACTAGATGGGCGCTCAGGGGGGGGGGGGGGGGGGGGGGGGGCTCAAGGTTCCGCCGAGTAAAGCGAGTTCCCAAAGTGATTTTTTTTTTGTTTTTTTTTTTTGTTGTTGTTTTTTGTTAGGGGAAGTAATGGTGGACCTGTATGAATTTGGAGAGTTTTTTCCCATGTACTTTTTTTGTCCCAACAGGATTGGAAATTTTAGACAAAATTTCAACGTTCACTTCACGACAAAATTTCAAAATTCCACGAAAATTTAGTATTTTATATACATTCGTAATCAGACCTGCACCAGAAAATAACAAAAAAAAACAAAAACAAAAACAAATCAGGAGCAGATTACTCCTGCCTTTCCATTGCAAACAGAATGACCTTTTCTCAATTTGTGGGTCAACATACTGATCCGACGATTCAACACACTTCATTTGATGAAGCGCACGCCAGAATAACTAACGATCGGAATGCCGACTTGCCTGCATTACGGCGCACCGTTTCACACTCGAGTTCCGACACTTTATTCTCTCTCTCTCTCTCTCTCTCTCTGATTGAACCGTTAAGCTGACTGACGGGACAAAATTGCATCGAGCGTGCTCACCGACGACATCTGTCCAATGAATCGGCGGACATCACTCTCGCTGAATGAGAGGTCTAACACAGATTACCTCGCTTTGGAGGTTTCCGAGCATCGTCTATTCGTAGACGGCAACTTCAAGGTGTTCGTGTCAGACGATGGGTTTATATTCATTTTGCTCAAACGATTCAAGATCCATCGTCTGATCTGGATCTGCTCAACAGACCTGTTCCGAAATTGACAGATCGATCATTATGCCATAGTCCTGTCCTTCCACCAAGATTAACTGAAATCAGTGTCGTGGTTTCGCGTGATCTGGCCGACAGACAAACGAACAAAGAGACGCCGGTTAAACCATGACCTCTTCGGTACAAATACAGGAATGAAATGAGGATGACAGTAACAGATAAGAGAAGAAAGACGGAAGGAAGGGGGGGGGGGGATTGAAAAGAAAGGATGTGGAAGGAACAGAAGGAAGAGAAGAACAACGCGACAACTCAGGAAGAGAAGAACAACATAACTCTTTCCTCCAATGCATGTAAAGAACATGTTATGGTCAAATTCATTATTAAAAAACCTGCACACTTTCATCCTGTTGTCTAGGTCTTTGCTTACACATTATACACACGCCGCATGCACACACAGACACAGAAAACCACAAAAAAAATTATTAAAAGCATACAACAACAACACACGTATGTATGTACGCACGCACACACACACCCAAAACAAATATACATGCGTGCACACGCGAATGCGCGCGCACATGCACGCATCACAACATCCATGCACATGCATGTAACACACACACACACAACACACACACACACACGAGCACGCACGCACACCACCTCACACTCCCCCCCCCCCCCCCAACCCCCTCCTCTCCCTTTCCTGATTAACTCTTTCTGAATTCAAAGCACTGGGCTAAACGGAAATCTCACCATTATTGTTCCTACCTCCTTTCCGCTACCTCACATGCAATACGATAAGTGAAACGCATCCACAGAAAGTGCTTCCTGCAAAAGCAGTCGGGCGTATGATGAATTACATCGCTGACGGAGATGAGCGCTGAGAGACCGCCGCATACATCACCTGGCGAATTAATACCTGGCCGTCGAAGGGGAATACCCAGCGAACACATCATACATCATGCGTCAGATTAATACATCGTTCACGGAGGCGAAATGTTTTGAGCGACCAATACTTGATTCGTGTGTCGGGTTCATGTATGTGCTGACGAAGGCGGATGTCTGAATGACCGAAACAAAAATGACAAGTCAGATTGCCGTACCGCTGATAAAGGTAAAGACCCACAGGACAATGCAAAAATCATGTGTCGAAGTTATTCGTCTTTTTTCCTGAATATGTGACGCATGTACACGATAGGCATTTTAAGCATTAACGTACGTATGTTCTCTCTCTCTCTCTCTCTCTCTCTCCTCTCTCTCTGACTCTCTCTCTCTCTCTCTCTCACACACACACACACACACACACACACACACACAACACACACACACAGAGCACGCGCTCTCACGAAGACATGCAAAACATTATCGTCTGTGCGCCCTTATCTGTATTCAAATCTTAGGTCCAATCACAAATATATGATATTAGTTATTCTTTCCCACAAGTTCATTCTACGTCAAAATGTCCAGCCTACCTCCAGAGCCAATCACTGTGGGAAGCGTTTTGTGCTGACAATAATTTCATGAGCCCAGGCTTGTACTCGTAGTTCGGTTGTGGTTTTTGTTGTTCAGTCATTCTTCAACATTCTGTTCATGAAATTTGTTTGAACCAAATCATCACCTCTAATCTCTAACAATGGTGGATGAATACTGAGGGGCCAGAGCACGAATCAAGTGTTGGATTGATGCATCACTAGCACAGGTGAATATTGAGCGAACAAAGCATGTACCATACCCAAGCGTCGGTCAATGTGTCGTTGAAGATGGATACTGACTGACCGAACCATACATCAAGCGCCGGACTAATGCATCGCCTGGGAGAAGGAACACTGCACGAGCAGAGAATAAAGCGTGTGGCTATTAACACATACCTGGCGGAGAGAAAGCCAAGACCGGGCACAGAATACATCACTGACAGAGGGGAAAATGAACACCCCCCTAGCGGCCGAAGCATAAATGATCCCTTACTTTTGGGCCAGTTGCGGCGTGTGTGTGTGTGTGTGTGTGGTGTTGTTGTGTGTGTGTGTTGTGTGGTGTTGTGTGTGTTTGTGTGCGTTGTGCGTGTGTGTGTCTGTTTGTTTGTTTGTTTCTGGTGGGGTGTTTTGTGTGTGTATGTGTGTGCTTGTGAAGAGAAAAGAGAGAGAGGAGAGAGAGTGTGTGGGGTTGTGTGTGTGTTGGTGTGTGTGGGGTGTGTGTGTGTGTGGGGTGTGTGTGTGTGTGGGGGGTGCGCGAGTGAGTGAGTGTGTGTGTATGTGCGAGTAGGTGACAGAGAGTGTGTGTGTATTGTGTGTGTGTGCGGGGGGGGGGGGGGGTAGTGTGGATGGGTTTGGGATGTGATTTGGATGTGTGTGTATGTACCGCGTGCGTGCGTGCACGCGTGTGCGTGTGTGTGTGTTGTGTGGGGGGGGTGTGTGTGTTTTGTTTGTGTGTGTGTGTGTGTTATGCGCGCGTGTGTGCGTGCGTGTGAGTGTGTGTATGTGTGGGGCGCGACTGTGTGTGTGAATGCGCGTGCCTGCGTGCGCGTGTGAATGTGAAAGTGTGTGTGTGTGTGTGTGTGTGCTATCCTCAAAAAAATGCCTGCACACCCAGCAAAAAAGGGCCCTTTCAGTTCAATGGAAACAGACCAAAGCAGGCAGGGGTGAGACAGCTGTGTTCCTGCGAGTGCGTGCGTCTGACCGACCTTCCTGTGCCCTGGAACACCAAGACAGCTTGGCCAACACTTCTCGTCGTCTGACCGACCTTCCTGTGCCCTGGAACACCAAGACAGCTTGGCCAACACTTCTCGTCCCTCTGACCGACACTTACTGTGCCCTGGAACACAAGACAGCTTGCCAACACTTGTCGTCTGACCGACCTTCCTTTCCCTGGAAAAACCAAGACCCCTTGGCCAACACTTGTCTGACCGACCTTACTGTGCCCTGGAACACCAAGACACCTTGGCCAAACTTCTCGTCGTTTGACCGACCTTCCTGTGCCCTGGAACACCAAGACGCTTGGCCAACACTTGTCTGACCGACCCTTACTGTGCCTGGAACACCAAGACAGCTTGGCCAACACTTCTCGTCGTCTGACCGGGCCTTCCTGTGCCCTGGAACACCAAGACAGCTTGGCCAACACTTCTCGTCGTCTGACCGACCTTACTGTGCCCTGGAACAACCAAGACAGCTTGGCCAACACCTGTCCCCTCTGACCGACCTTCCTGTGCCCTGGGAAAACCAAGACAGCTTGGCCAACACTTGTCGTCTGACCGACCTTCCCGTGCCCTGGAACACCAAGACAGCTTGGCCAACACTTCTCGTCGTCTGACCGACCTTCCTGTGCCCTGGGAAAACCAAGACAGCTTGCCAACACTTCTTTGTCGTCTGAAACCGACCTTCCTGTGCCCTGGAACACCAAGACAGCTTGGCCAACACTTTTCGTCGTCTGACCGACCTTCCTGTCCCTGGAAACACCAGGACAGCTTTGGCCCAAAACCTGTCGTCTGACCGACCTTCCTGTGCCCTGGAACACCAAGAAAAGCTTGGCCAACACTTCCGTCGGTCCCGACCGACCTTCCTGTGCCCTGGAACACCCAAGACAGCTTGGCCAACACTTCTCGTCGTCTGACCGACCTTCCGTGCCCTGGAACACCAAGACAGCTTGGCCAACACTTCTCGTCGTCTACCGACCTTCCTGTGCCCTGGACACCAGACAGCTTGGCCAACACTTCTCGTCGTCTTAACATCAGACCTGCAGAAAAAAAATTACTTCCCCATGGATGCCTGGAAAATTCTGGGGAGAAAAACCCACTTTCAGGTCACAAAACGGGGCGCCCTTTGAATCATGCTGGCACCTGTCGAAAATGTTGGGCCTTCTCCCTTAATACTGGTGGAAATCAGTGTAGTTTTAGACAGCCTCCCCCCACAGACCCCCCCCCCCCTCCCCTTTTTTTTCTTTCCCACTGTGCTGGGACAGTTTTCCGCGTCAGCCACATCATCGTGTAAGTGCAGATGTTTGCGCTCGAATACAACTGTAAAAAAAAAAAGAAGTATATTTTCAAAATCGCAAACACAACCTTTAAGTACCCTCCTCTCTCTCTCTCTCTGATTTGCCCTCCTCTGATTTGCCCCCCTCTCGCTCCTCTCCCCTCCCTCCCTCCCTCTCTCTCCCTCACTCTCTCTCTCCTCCCTCCCTCTCCTCACTCTCTGAAATGCCCCCCTCTCTCTCTCTCTCCTCTCTCTCCTCCCCCCCCCCCTCTCTCTCTCTCTCTCTCTGATTTGCCCTCTCATCACTCTCTGATTTGCCTCTCTCTCTCTCTGATTTGCCCCCTCTCCTCTCTCTCTCTCTCCCTCCGCCTCTCTTCCCCTCCTCTCCTTTTCTCTCTGATTGCCCTCTCATCACTCCTGATTTGCCCCTCCTCTCTCTGATTTTCCCTCTTCCCTCTCTCTCTCCTCCCTCCGCCTCTCTCTCTCTCTCTTCCTTTCTCCCGATTTGCCCTCTCATCACTCTCTGATTTTCCCCCCTCTCTCTCTCTCCTCTCTCCTCTCTCTTCTCTCTCTCTCTCTCTGATTTGCCCTCTCCTCTCCTCTCCCTCCGCCTCTTTTCTCCTCTTCCCCTCTTTCTCTCTGATTTGCCCTCTCATCACTCCTGAATTGCCCCTCTCTCTCTCTCCTCTCTCTCTGATTTGCCCTCTCCTCTCTCTGATTGCCCCTCTCTCTCTGATTGCCCTCTCCTCTCTCTCTCTTTCTCTCTGATTTGCCCTCTCATCACTCCTGATTTGCCCTCTCCTCTCTCCCCTCTCCCCTCTGATTTGCCCCCCTCCTCTCTCTCTCTCCTCTCTGATTTGCCCTCTCCCTCTCTCTCTCTCTCCTGATTTGCCCTCTCCTCTCTCTCCTGATTTTGCCTCTCTCTCTCTCTCCTGATTTGCCCTCTCCTCTCTCTCTCTGATTTGCCCCTCTCTCTCTCGATCAGTTTGTTCTGATTATGGATTCCACTATAGAACCGTGTGTAGCAAACTGTCGTTTTGAACATGAAAACGTGTTTTAGAGCGGTAAGTTAAATCACCAAACGGACGTGCGGGAGGTGGTGTGGAGGTAGGTATGGATTGCACTCGCCCCACCACACCAGCCTTCGTTGCTCCCGCCTACACATCACGTCTTCCGGGGGGGGGGGGGGGGGGGGGGGGGGGGGGGGGGGGGGGGTGTTACGGCAGGTTTGTTGGTGCTGGTGATTACTTTGGACCTACCTACCTCCACACCACTTATCAATACTTCACGGTGCTGCCGCTGCTAGTTACGGCTCGGCTATTGATTCGCCACCACCACCCTCACAGGCACATCCCAGCATCGGTAAAGAGATCGGGTTAAACCTGGAATCTCGCCCCCCCCCCCCCCCCCCCGCCTTCCCCGTGCGCATGCACGCAACACACACACACACACACACACACACACACACACACACACACCACATCACACACACACACACACACACACACAACTTTTGGAACAGCTTGTGACGGACGGCGACTTCAGAAAGGGCGACAGGGCAACGTGTTTGAACTCGGCGACAACCTTTCGCTCAAGTCTCCCCCCCCCCCCCCTCCCCGCGCGAGTAGTCGTTCCTACAGTCAGGGGCAGGGGAGGGAATGTGTTGGGTTGGGGTGTTGTGGGGCCTTGTGAGCAGCGAACTCTTCAAAGAAGCGAGAACTCGCCGGGTTTGCGACACCCCCAACAGGTATGTTCGACAGTCTGGCGATTGTGTGTGTGATTGTGTGATTGTGTGTGTGTGTGTGTGTGTGTGTGTGTGTGTGTGTGTGTGTGTGTGTGTGGTGTGTGTGTGGTGTGTGTGTGTGTGTGCGTGCGTGCGCGTGTGTGTGTATGCGCGCACGCGCGCGTGCGCTGCGCCTCAGAGGAAAGCCGGTCAGCGAGCCGCGTTGCCAAAAAAAAAAAATATATAATTTAATATATAAGTATTATATATATATATATAATATATATATTATATATATATAGTGATGTTGTGGCCAGCAAACTCCAGGCAGCACTGTGGAAAGCAAACAGTCCCCAGTGCTTGCTTGTCGTTTGACGACTACATCAAACGGTTACCGTGGCCTGGTTCCAGACTGGGTTCCTGAAAGCATGGCAGCCGGCCGGCAGCACACACACACACACCACACACACACACACACACACACACACACACACACACACACACACACCACACACACCACCACACACACACACACACACACACACACACACACACCACACACACACACACACACACACACTCACACCCACACACACACACACACCACACACACACACACACACACACACACACACACACACACACACACACACACATACCAACACACACGCACGCAACACACACACATCACACACACACACACACACACACACACACACACACAACACATACATCATACACACCTCTCCTCATATACACACACACACACACACACACACAACACACCACACACCACAACACACACACACACCACACACACACACACCCACAAACACACACACACATAACACACACCACACAACAACGTCGGTCCATGGCGGAGGGCAGGCGGTTGGTCCCAGAGGGAAAGAAGCCATGGCCGGAACGCCGTGGTGCAGCAGTAGTACAGCACCCACAGCGGATCAATCCCCCTCCCGGAGGACAAACAGCAGTCACTACTCTGCACTCCCTTTCTCTCCGCTCCATGCCATCCATCACCAACCTCCCCCTCTCCATCCTTCCTCCACCTTCGCCCTTACCCACCTTTCCCCTGCCACCAACAGGGAAGGGGAGAGGGAGGGGGAGGGGGAGGGGCGGGGCGACAGAGGACGAAGAGGTTGTGTTAGTCCTATTGACATGCGACCATATGCGCGACAGGGCTGGCACTAATCCCCTCCTTCGACAGTCCTCCATGGCCGCTGTACTGAATGGGAACGGTGACATTAGGAACAATGACTGGAGGAGACAGGAGGAGGAGAAGGGGTGGGGGAGGGAAGAAGAGGGGAGGGGAAAGGGGAAGGGGGTTGACGGCGACGGCCGCGGAAAGAACATAACTTATTACAGCATGTCGCCAAGGGGTTTAAGAATCATCTGTAAAGAGCAACATATAAAATAATTCGGCAATAGGAGATGTAGGAATTAACTGTATCCTGCAACAATAAAATAATTTGCCAACAGGAGTTTTAGGAATCAAATGTACCCAGTAACATATAAAATAATTTGCCAATAGGAGATTTAGGAATCAGTTGTATCCTGCAAAATATAAAGTAATATGCCAACAAGAGATTCAGGAATCAATTGTTCCCAGCAACCAGCAACATAGTTTAACAGTTTGTTGGCGGCATTTAAGAATTATCTCCACGGATACAATAACAAACTGCCAACTAGGGATTTAAGACTGGTCACTACAAACCAGTTCGTGATTATCTCCCACAGGGTATGTCAGATTTTACATCTTCAGAACAGCGTAACTCACAACGAGGTAAATAAATATTTCCACAAACCAACATAGGGCCTACCTTACAACAAGCCAACAGAATGTTCCAGAATGTATCTGTTCAAAACAACTTCTCACATCCTGCCTGTAGAGAACTAACCAACTGTCTCTACAGGACACCTTCAAACAATTTGGCAACAGGGAATATTAGTAGGGACCAACATAATTATAACAATTTGCCAACCGGAAATCTGACAAATAATTTCTACATAACAATTTGTCAACAAGGAATTTTAGAACTTGTACCAGTTTGCCAACTGGGGATTCAAAACTTCTCTGTACAGAGCAACGTAACAAATAATCGAAAGGAAATTCAAGAATGCCTTCTACACAGCAACATGATTAAAACAACACAAACCAAAAAACAAAACAAAACAAAACAAAAAAACCAAAAAAAAGTGTCACCAGGAGAACCTTTAGCACGATGCCAACAGAAGATTTTGATATTATAACACAAAGCAACGTAATTTATGACAATGTGCAAAAACTGAAGTTATGAATTATGTATACAATGCGATTCAACTCATAACAATTCGCCGACAAAAGAGAATCATCTGTACTGAGCAAAATAGCTTACGACAATTTGCCAACATGGGATTGAAGAATTGTCGACCCAATCCACACAACAGAAAGAAAGAGAAGGGCAGGGAAGGACTGCACGCTGGAATGAGGCATTCGCCGAATCAGCCAGACGGACAGCGGGAAGAAGACGAGGAGAAGGAGCGGCGGAAGTGACGTCTCTGCCGACAGCCCTGACGCACCCAATGGCTTCAGCACGTGCCGCTCGTCTGTCACTGCCTGGTCTGTCCATTAGCACTGAGGACGGTTCTGTCCCTGTACACTTCAGCGCTTTCTTTCCCTGACTTGCACATTAACTGAATGACTGAATCAAGGCAGCTTTTGAGCACTTCCATTCCCTCAGTTGTATATTTGTTGAATGGTTGTGTCACAGTAACCCGTAGCGCTTCCCTTCCATGATATGTATCATGACAGAATGATTGTATCACAGTGATCTGTAGTGCTTTCTTTCCTTGAGTTCTATAATCATAGAATGGTTGTATCCTTTCTTTCCTTGAGTTCTACAATGGTTGTATCACAGTAATCTGTAGTGCTTTCTTTCCTTTAGTTCTATAACGATAGAATGGTTGTATCACACTCTTCTATAATGCTTTCTTTCCTTTAGTTCTATAACGATAGAATAGTTGTATCACACTCTTCTATAATGCTTTCTTTCCTTTAGTTCTATAACGATAGAATGTTAATCACACTCTTCTATAATGCTTTCTTTCCTTTAGTTCTATAACGATAGAATGGTTGTATCACACTCTTCTATAATGCTTTCTTTCCTTTAGTTCTATAACGATAGAATGGTTGTATCACACTCTTCTATAATGCTTTCTTTCCTTTAGTTCTATAACGATTGAATGGTTGTATCAAAGTAATCTATGATGCTTTCTTTCCTGAGTTCTATAACGATAGAATGGTTGTATCACACTCTTCTATAACGCTTTCTTTCCTTTAGTTCTATAACGATAGAATGGTTGTATCACACTCTTCTATAATGCTTTCTTTCCTTTAGTTCTATAACGATAGAATGGTTGTATCAAAGTAATCTATGATGCTTTCTTTCCTGGAGTTCTATAATGATAGAATGGTTGTATCATAGTAATCTGTAGTGCTTTCTTTCCTTGAACTGCGTGATGATAGAATGGTTGTATCACAGTAATCTGTAATTATGTCTTTTCCTGAGCTGTATGTTGTTAGAATGGTTTATCATAGTTTTCTTCCTTTCTTTCTGCGTACGCAGGCTGATACTCCTGCGGACACTCCCTGTATAGCCAGGCAGTGGAGTTTTGTGTGTGTGACCCTTTTTTATCCCGCCATTAAGGCAGCAATACTCCATCTTCGGGGAAGGTGCATGCTATGTGTCACGTGTCATCCATACCAACGGCCAAACTGGCCTACTCTTCCGAAAGTTGGTGATGGGATTTTACGTGTGTGCAAGATGTTATGCGTGCGTTCACACACGGAACCTCGGTTTATAGTCTCATTCGAAGGACTATAGGGGGAATGGAGTCAGAACCAATGTTAACTCCGAGGGAAAAATCCCCCTATACCGAAATTCGAACCCGCAACCCCAGGATCACGAGTCCGGCGCTCTACCAACTGAGCTATCCGGCCCCCGTTTATCATAGTAATCTGTAATGCTTTTTTCCTTGAGTTGTGTAATGATAGAAATGGTTTATCACAGTCATCTGTAGTGCTTTCTTTCCGTGAGTTGTGTAATGATAGAACGGTTGTCTCACAGTAATCTATAACGCTTTCTTTCCTTGGAGTTGTGTAATGATAGAATGGTTGTATCACAATCATCTGTAGTGCTTTCTTTCCGTGAGTTGTGTAATGAAGAATGGTTGTATCACAATCATCTGTAGTGCTTTCTTTCCGTGAGTTGTGTAATGATAGAATGGTTGTATCACAGTAATCTGTAATGATTTCCTTCCCTGGATTGTACGATAATTGTACTTTAACACAGTACATTTCAGCTCGTGCATTTGCTGAACTGTATAATAAAACAGATCTTCCTGAGCAGTGTGACGTAACAGTCTCTGAACTCTATGACAACAAAGCTGTCCCTGAGCTGTATAACGACAAAGCTGTCCCTGTAACGACAAACTGTCCCTGAGCTGTATAACGACACAGCTGTCCCTGAGCTGTATAACGACAAAGCTGTCCCTGAGCTGTATGACAAAGCTGTCCCTAAGCTGTATAACGACAGAGCTGTCCTTGAGCTGTACAACGACAGAGCTGTCCCTGAGCTGTATAACGAAAAAGCTGTCCCTGAGGTGTATGATAATAATAATACAACTGTGCCGTCTAATGAAAGAGCTGTCCCTACTACGTATCACAATAATACGGCTGTCTGTCATGTGACGTAGCCTCACATCAAGGCATGTGACGCTCCATCACATGTAGTTAGTGATATGAATCATTTCCCCGTGCCACAATTAAAGGAAGAATATTCATGTGGCTTGACTAGTGTAGCGGGCGTCCCCAAAATAATTGTGAGTATGACTCATTCAAGAAACGAATGTGGTCATTGGGTGAAAGTGACCACTGAGTGAGAGTTTAACAAGGGCTGGTAAGGTAAGGTGCTGGTCATGTGTTTTGAACACTGAGTATGCACTCACTAGGAGAAGGGGGAAAGAGTCAGTTTTAACCCAGCAGATGGCCTAGAGACTCGAACCTGTCAGGACGGTGGTCCTCTTTGCTGACCAGTCATTACCAGTAAGCGATAGATAGTTGGGGAAAGTTACAGGGCGAAAACTTAAAGAAAAGAGAAAGAATTCATATGTTGAATTGAGAAGCAGGTTACTTACACGAACCTTATTCGTGTTTCAGCCCTTCACCCTTTACCCTTCGCCCTTCACCCTTCATCTTTCACCCCGTGAGGTGGTTGAAGATGGCCATGGTGTGGGGAACACACCGGTAGTTCAGCCCCAGCCAGTACCAACTCCAGGGAGAGGAGTTGAAGCTCGTCATTTCGCAAGAGACAGAAGAAGTCGCGGAAGAGAAGTCGAGACTCGTATCTCCAGGACGGGAGAGTTCGAGGGGGCAGTATATCGAGGGTTGACTGCCGAAACCTAGTATCTTGACATTTTGGTGATTTTGACATTTTTGTATCGGTTGATACAGAAAAGTGTGCTCTTTCATATAAACATAGTCCCTTTGCAAGACAATCAATATTTTTTGTGTTATTTATTAAAACCGAAAACAAGTTTACAAGAACAACCAGAAACAATGACTGCCGAAACCAAGTATCTGTTCATCCTATTATTAGCTTCTGAAGTATCCGCTGTTCTGACCAGAATGCTGACAGCCGAAACCTAGTATCTTGAGAAATGCTGCAGTCGCTGTCAGCAACTCTGATTGTTTGTACCGTACCGATGGTCGTATCTCCACATGCCTGACTCTCCCACGCACACATTGCTGCTTAATTTTCAGCACCCTTCCTGCCGAATAAACTCAAGCACCAGATGCTAGTTTTCCCTGTCAGGATTATTTACAGTTTGCTTTGGGAAGGAGCGTTTAAGGGGCCTCCAGGGGGCACCGTTAGGGTCAGGGGGATTTTGCAGACCCCCTAGATGTTGAAAGATGCTTTAAAACCCCCTACCCCCCCCCCGACATCCGCTGAACTGGTGAAAAAAAAGACCTACAACTTTCCCTTTTCACGCACGGGTCACTTCTTTCATTTCTATTCACAGAGGTTGTGCCGAAGTTTCTTCACGAAACAACGTAAAAAGAGATTTCCAGGTGATTTTTTTTTTTCATTTACATTTCAACTTTTCAGTTAAATTTGTTTTTGTTTTTATTAGAAAATCAAAAGCTAAGCTATTGCTGTGATGACTGAGGCAAGCTGTGGATATATCCATTTAGCGTGTGATCAATATTAAAGTATAAGTGGCTCTTGTGTGTGTGTGTTGTGGTGTGGGGGTGGGTGTGGTGTGTGCGCGCCGCGCGCGCACGTGTGTGTTTTGTATGGGGGGGCGTGCGTGCGTGTTATATGTGGTGTGTGTGTGTGGTATGTGTTTTGTATGTGTGTGTTCTCTCTTCTCTGGTCGTGTGCGCGTGCGTTCTGTGGCGTGGTGCATGTGTCTCTGGTGGTGGTGGACGACGTGGCGTGTGTTTGTGTAAAAAGGGGAAGTATCATGTGTTTGGCGGTATGTGTGTAAATAGCAATAATTTTTTATGTGGTGATTATAGTGTGTCACCCGTGTGTGTGTGTGTGTGTTTTGTGTGGTGTGTGTGTGGTTGTGTTGTGCGTGCTGCGGCGTGCGTGCTCTGCTGTGTGTGCGTGCGCAATTTACAAACAATAGCAAAATTTTCTTTTCCTTTGATAGTCTCCCAAATAAAAAATTTTTTTTTCTTTTCTTCCCCTTTTTCTTCTTTACTCTCTACTTTTCTTTCCTTTCTTCTTCTTCTTCTTTTTCTTTTTTTTCACACACCACAGATACACACACATCCCACAAACAAAAATATCTCATCTGTCAATAACGTCTTCTTTTGTCTATCTTAGTTTGTTCACCTATTTAAATTTTATCTTTTATATTATACACATACTGCCAGCGATTAAACGCATGCATTTTACACACCCACACACACAACACACACACACCACACACACACACGATACCAAACACACACACGCAACACACACAACCACACACACACAACACACACACACACACACAACCACGCTTTGCACTTTTATGCCTGAAAAATACATAACTTCATGATACAGATACATCCACTGCAATTTACAGTCATAATTTTATTATTATTATAAAGAATTTGTAAAATTTTGTTTCGAATAAAAAAAGAGGGCCTTTGGGAAAGGGCGTTTTGTAACGAAAGGGGTTTCTTTTTCAGAATGGCGAGCCACATGAAGATGATACGATGAAACTGTCCCTCATTAACCTGGCCAAACCCCTTGACAACCCCAAAAACTTTGAGTAAAGGGACATCCCGAGGCGCCATCTCAAGTACCAAATACGGGTGCCCATCTATGACGAGCCACTAAACTGAGGGAAGCCCCATGGTTGGTTCAGAGAGATTCAGACAGGCCACTTTATTCAGCGGGAGCTGTCCCAAAACCCGGGAAAAGGGGCCCATTCTGACCAATGCCCCGCGACCAATGAGGTTCTTTGCCAGTAAAGCAGGATTGATCTCGAAGATTCGGGTTTGGTCCCAAAACAATCTGGAACCTTTCAAAGACAGCTGGCACAACCACCGGTTAACATCGCAAAACAAACCATAAGGTCCTGACTATTCCCCACCAGTGCCTCCACCACACTTTTATTCTTGTCATCCACAGGAAAAGCAGTGACAACGTTCCTTTGATGTCACTGAAAAGGAGCAAGAAAAAAAAAAAGGGGGTCCGACACCAGACAACGTGGAAGGGGGCAAAGGGAAATAAGATAAGGATTTAGAGAAACGGCAGAAAAAAAGGGGCCGAACACAAAAAACCCAAAATCCCCTGTCGCCAGGGTCTGCACATTTAAAATGCTGCCCGTGATGGGAATTTTGTTTTTTTGAGTCAGCCTCCAAGCATCTAGGCCTAGGCCCTAAATCTGAAAAAAAATCTTGTGCAACTTCTGGAGGACAAATTTTCTTCTTACATTCATTTTCTGGAGACGGATAAAATGATGAAAATAAAACGGTATCACGGTACTTCTGAACGTTAAACCTACAACTCCGGTGTAGGGAGTAATGATGGGGCAGACTTGCCCCCAAAAAGCGCTAGCTGCGGGTCCAGACAAACCGTCGTCATTTTCTCGGCAATCTGCTAAATTAGAAACATTGCCCACCCGATACCAAAGAACCCACACCCATCAACCCCCAGGGGCTGGGATATTGTATGTCAAGGGCACTAGAAACAACCCGACAGGTTCTCCGCTGAGGCACAAGATAGATTGATTTTAAGAGTTCCCCTCAAAAGTGCGAAAAACAAAACAATTTTTTCTGGAAAAGGGTCAACGGGCTAAACATCAAGTGCTTTCATTTCACTCAGAGGATGAAGACCCATTTTTCAAACAGCTTTGAGGATGACTTCAGATCCTCCGTCCGTTGGTAGTTCTAAAAAAACGGGGTCAACCGAACTGCCTACTTCCAGGTATACAAGGAAAAGCCCATCCGGGGCAAAAAAGAGAATCTTTTTCCCTGCAAGTCCAGACACCCAGAGGACTCATTCTTTCTTTGAGGTCTGCCTTCTCCTCCTGTGTGCAGCCCTCTGCCGGGCCCCCCAACATAAAAACGACTGACGAAACACAGATTAAGGAGGGCATCCAAAAACCCTGGGGACCATGCTGCGAAAGCACCTTTCCGCTTTGTCATGTATTTTTTTCCTCCTCTTGTTTTAAAAAGGTTGGGTGCATAGTTCAAATTCTTTTGCTGTTTGATATTATTTGAACAAAAATTGTCTAAATTCCCAAATTTTAATGTGGTTTGCAATCTATTTTTTCTCGGTGTGTGTGGCATGGAGATCTGCCTTCAGACTTTTTACGGGGTCATAACAAAAACAGAAAAAGATACTGTTTTTGTGCGTTATAGTCTGTCACGTGTGCAAAGGGCAGGACAGAAACTAGGACGGTGTTTTTCTAAAACGTAATAATCAAAATTTTTGGATACCATATTTTGTTTACTTCGAAATGATACAGTGTGTCGGGGTCTGACATTTACAACAACAAAGAATCATAAAAAGGGATGTTCATTTATTTTTAATTTTTTGGTTTCCGTTTGAAATTTGGGCATGTCTCATCGTGTGTATATTACGTGCGTTTTTGTTTGGTTTTCGTCGATTGGGCTTGTGTGTGTGTGTGGTGTGGTGTTGTGTTGTGGTCTGGTGTGTGTGTGTCTGTGTGTGGTGTGTGTGTGTTTGTGTGTGTTTTCGTTCGTTCTTCAATTTAAAGCTGTTCACTAATAGCGAGTTAGAGTAAACAATGTACTATGTGCATGATGTAAATATTTCAAAATTATTGTATGGTTGTGAGTGCGGTGGGGTGAAAGACACCAGCGTGCTGTACGTGGGGGGCATGGTGTGTGTGTGGGGGTGAATTTTCATACAATAAACTACAAATAGTCTTTTAAAAAACAATGTTTTTGGGGGCGCACGCGCGCGGCGTACGTGCGTGCGTGCGTGTGTGTGTTGTTTACTGTGCGTGTGTGAGTGTGCGTGTGCCGCGCGGTGTTTGTGTGTATGTGGGGTGTGTGTGAGAAAGAGTAAGAGGCGACAGACAGAGAGGACAGGGGATAGAGAGAGTGAAGAGAGAGATGAAAAGTGTAGTATGTGTCAGGCTCGTCTTTCTGTCTGTCTCATCCAGTCCCACCCCCTTTCCCCCACCCTTCTCTTTTTCCATATCCCCCCGCCCCCCTATGCACCACCCTCTGTCCTTAAAAACCCACTTGTGATTTAAACTGTGCCCGAGATCGTTTTGTTAATGTTGCTTTTCTATTTTAATATTTCCCGAGTTTTAATGCAGTGCATTATAAGCAAACTGCCAATTGAGAATTTTAAATGAATGAAATATTTATGAAGCCGTTGATAGCTAAATACCCTGTTTGTGCTGTAAAAACAACTTAATTCGATATAAATTTTAAAATTTCAAACTTTAAAAGTATAAAAAGGCCCAAAATTTATCATTCGAAAACCCGATTCTTTAAATCCTCTTTTCCCGCAGACAAAAAATCAAACTTTATCACACGAAAACCCCTTTTCTTTAGATACTTTTTCCGAGAGACAGAAAAACCCCTTTTTTTTTCACCGAAAACCCCGTTTCCCCCAAATACTTCTTTCAGGGGCAGAAAAAGCCCAATCTTTTATCACTCGAAACCCACGTTTCCAAAACTTCTTCCGAGAAACAGGAAAAAATGGTTTTTATTAAGAAATTTTGTAAAAAAGACAGAAACCGGGTTTGGTGGTCGTTGTATAATCAATCGCCATTCACGGCGCAAAGGGTGTGAATCAAATACGTGGGTTTCGGCGTCACACTTCTCGCCTCCCTCCCTTTTTTGGGATGCGAAGCCACTTATCGCTGTGCCTTTCTTTGCTGCCGTCATTTGGGGCAAAACCCCCCAAGCTGTCCAAATACATTTCTTTGCCTGTGTTTAAATTTCTCTAATTAAAATGGAAAAGCCATTAGGACAGATAGCAAAACATATGCAATGACATGTATCTTAAGCGTTATGCCATTTCAAAAAGGAAAAATTTCATTTAAATGTTAAACAAAACTCTAACTTTTAGAACGTTTTCTGAAAAAGTGTGAAAAAAAGAATACTAGGTTTCGGCATCAACCCCGATATTGTCTCAGAGAACCCCCCCCCCCCCCCCCCCCCCCCCCCCCCCCCCCCCCCCCCCCCCCCCAACCCCCCCCCCCCAAAAACCCCCCCCCCCCCCGGGGGAAAATTTGGGAAAGCCCCGGGGGAAGAGATCAGGTTAAAATCTTTTCGTTGTTTTGGATTGAAAAGTGGGTTTCCCCCAAGGGGGGGGAAAAGAAAAATTTATCTCCTTTGGGGGAGGGAAAAATCGTGGGGATGGATAAATCTTCAGTGGGGAAAGAGTGACAGTGGACATTTTCCCTAGCTGTTAAATGAGTGTCCCGAGTTATTATAAAATTGTTTTTTTTTCACAAAAAACAGATGTTCCTTGTTTTTGAAAAAAATGTTCCTTAAAAAAAAAAGGAGGTCCTGGTGTTGAAAGTGCGTTGCGTTTTTTTAAACGCAAAAGGATGTTCCAGGCTGGATAGACCCCAACGTTTTTTTGCTTGTACACCACCGTTTTCCTGTTTTTAAAAAATCCCGTGTCCCAACGTATTTATAAGAGGCTGGCCTGAGCTTTATATGCAGTGTCTTTAGGTAAGAAACAGTGTCCAAAGCGATAAAACACATGTTTCTGGCCGTGATTAAAAACGCCCCCTGGCCCTTTAAAAACAATGCTCCTGTGTTTTTGTAGAACCACAGTTGACCCGCACTAAGAATGGAACCCGGGGGGGGGGGCCGGGGTGGCCGTAAAAGCTGTCCCAGCTTTATAAATAAAACCCAGTTCCTGACTGCATAAAAAAACCCGCTGGTTTCTGCTGTATAATACAAAAGCCCGTTTTCTGAGCTGATAATAAAACCCAGCTTTTCTGAGGTAAAAAAAAAAGCCAAACTTTTCGAGTGTTTTTAAAACCCAGCTGTTTCTGACTGATAATAAAAAGCCCGCTTTTCTAAACTGTTTAAAAAAAAAGCCACTTTTTCTGAGCGGCAATGATTTAAAAGCCAAGCGTTTCTGAGCTTATAACTAAAACCCCGGTTTCTGAGCTTATAACATAAAAGCCTACTGTTCTTAAGCTGTATAAAATAAAGCCCCCGTTTCGAGCCCTATAACAAAAAAGCACGCTGTTTCGAGCTGATAATATAAAAACCTCGTGTTTCTGAGCTGAAATGTAAAAGCCTACTATTTCGAGCTGTATAATATAAAAACCTCGCTTTTCTGATTGTAAAATTTTAAAAACCTCGCGTTTCTGAGCTGTATAATATACAAGCCCGCTGTTTCTGATTGTATAATATAAAAGCCTCGCTGTTTCGAGTTGTATAACAAAAAAACCCCGCTGTTTTGAGCTGTATAATTAAAAGCCCGTTTTTTCGACTGATAATATAAAACCTCGCTGTTTCGATTGTTTAAAATAAAAACCCTTTGCTGTTTCTGAGCGTATAAGTAAAAGATCAGCTTTTTCCCGAGTTTAGATATAAAAAACATAGTTTTTGTAAGTTGCATAACATAAAAGCCCAGCTGTTTCTGAGCTGTATAACATAAAAGCCCAGCTGTTCCTGAGCTGTACAACGTAAAAGCCCAGCCGTTTCTGAGCTGAACTGTAATGATAGCACAGCTGTTCCTAAACTGAATCACACATCAGCAGTGTTATCCCTGAGCTGTTTTCTTTGTTTTTTACACGACAGCTGTTTCTGCGCTGTATTACAACAGCACAGCTGTTCGTGAGCTGAATAGTAATAGTATCACAAAGCCCAGCTGTACCCAAGCTGTCGTATGAAAGGACAGCTGTCCACAAGCTGTACAATTAATTAATACCACAGCTGTCCTGAAGCCGTGTAACAAAGGCGCACAGCTGTTTGATACAGCAGCCCCAAACCAACACCGCCTTTCAGACAAACGGCGAACCGTTGTCTCCACTGCAGCGCTGACAAAGACGTCGCACCCACCCCCATCCCTATCTCCTCTACCCCCCCCCCCCCCCCCCACCCTCCATCCATCCTGCCGTCCGTTGTTGTTCGTCGTGCCCTCCACTCCACCCACCCACCCCTCTCCATCTTCCCCATGGAAACGCGCCAGAGGTGGAGGAGGGGAGATAACAAGCGACGAACGACTGACGTTATTATCAGGAAGCGGAAGCGACGAAGACATTTTCAGTCCGGACTACAGCCCGGCAGCCGAGGGTGAGAAATAAAAGGCACGGTTCCGGAATGTCAGGCGACGGACGTTTCACGACATTCCGTCCTCTGCGCATCTGCCTGATGACGCTAATAACCCTAACGCCGGCCTGAACTGGACCCTACCCCTATTTCCGACCTAAACTCAAATAACCGTAACCCCTAACCGTTTGGAAAACCCTACAACACCTTAAAAACATTCCTGTTCTGCGTGCGTGCGTGCGTGTGTGTGAGGTTAGTTACTTGTTAGTTTGTCTTTTAGAATGAACTTCCCATGATCACAAAATTTTGCTTATTCAAGAGAATTTTCCGCTCGTACAAGAATTTTTTTCCCCGTTTTCCTGGTGCAAGTTTCACTGGGAGAACGCCGGTCGTCAATCTCCTGGAACTCTTCTTCGAGTTTTGAGGTCGACGTTCGGATGAACAACCCGAACACCGACCCCCCCCCCCCCCCCCCCCCCCCCCCCCCCCCCACCCCAGCGTCTTGTTCTGGTGGTACCAGAGTAGTGTTGGATAGGTCCATCTCATTCTACCACTTAGCAACCCCCCCCCCCTTCCTCTCCCTTCTTCTCTCCTTCCCCCATCTGCGTGCGCTCCCCACCACCCCACCACCTACCCCTTCCTTCCTCCGTCCTTCCAAAGGTGTCTTAAAGCCATTTCCCTTGCGACCTAGATTGAAAAGAAATAGGAAATGAGCAGCGACAAGGCGTTTTAAGGAAGACGACAACCGGCAACCTGTTGTCAAGAAACGAACATCCACATCCTGTTACCAGGAAACGGAAATCAACGTCCTGTTGCCAGGAAACGGAAATAAACTTTCTGTTATCAGGAAATAGACCACATCAACTTCTTGTGGTCAGGAAATGAACAACAATACCCTGTCATCAGCAAATGGTAATCAACATCTTGTTATCAGGAAATGAAAATCAACATCCTGTTATCATGAAACGGAAATCGATATCCTGTTATCAGGGAATCCTGTTATCAGGAAACGGAAATCAATATCCTGTTATCAGGAAATAGAAATCAATACCCTGTTATCAGGAAATAGAAATCAATATCCTGTTATCAGGAAACAGAAATCAACATCCTATGGCCAGGAAACGAAACTCAGCATCCTGTTATGGGAAAATCAAAATCAACATCTTACTGTCAGAAATGGAAGTCAGCATATCGTTATCAAAAAATTAAAAGTAACATCCTGTTATCAGGAAATCAAAATCAACATCCTGTTATCAGGAAATCAAAATCAACATCCTGTTATCAGGAAATTAAAATCAACATCCTGTTATCAAGAAATTAAAATCAACATCCTATTATCAGGAAATCAAAGTCAACATCCTGTTATCAGGGGACTGAACTCAACATCCTGTTGTCAGGAGATTAAAATAACATCCTGTCATCAGGAAACTAAAATCAACATCCCGTTATCAGGAAACTGAAATCAACATCCTATTATCAGAAAATTAAAATCAACATCCTGTTACCTGGAGACTGAAATCAACATCCTGTTATCAAGAAATTGAACATTACCATTTTCTTGTCAGGAAATGAAACTCGACATCCTATTGTCAGGAAATGAAAATCGACATCCTATTGTCAGGAAATGAAAATCGACATCCTATTGTTTGGAAATGAAAATCAGCATGCTGTTGTGCGGAACTCGGAATCCATATCCTGTTTTCAGGAAATGAACATCAATACCATGTTGTCAAAAAGCGAAAATCGACATCCTCCTGTCAGCGACTGAAAAAAGCAGCATCTTGTTGTAAGGGAATGAAAATCGACAGATCAGGTAATGGAGATCAGCTTGATTTCACCAAACGAAAACCCACAAACAAATCCAAGGTCGCAGAAGCGGAAAAAAAAGTCTGGGAATGAAAATCGCCCACATGTCAATGAAGATTTGATCATCAACAAAATGTTGTCAAGAAATTAACAAGAACTGCAAACTGTCAGGAGAATTTTAAAAACAAACAATGACGTCTTGTTAGGAGATGAACAACGACAATATTCATCAGAATATGAACGATGGCATGTTGTTAGGAAATGAACGACTGTAAATCGTCAGAAAATGATCAATGACATGTTTGTTAGGAAATGAACGGCAGCAAGCTGTCACTATGTGAACAATGCCATGTTGTTAAAAAGTGAATGATGGCATGTTTGTCAGATAGCGAATAACATCATGTTGTCAGAAAATGAACAACAACATATTGTTAGGAAATGAACAACGATAGTAAATTGTCAGAAACTGCAGAATGACACGCTGTTAGGATACAAAGGACAGCAAGTTGTTAGGAAATGAACAACGACAGTAGGCTGTCAGAAAGCGAACAACGACATGTGTGTGAACAACATCTCTGCAACATATCAGGAGGTGAACTACGAAAACACGTTGTTAAAAGTGAACGACTTTTTGTCAGGAAATGGACAACGAGACTACGCAGCATGGAAAGTGGACGACAGCAAATCACCATGCTGCCTGGAAACCAACGTCGACAACAAGATAAGGAAAACAACATCTGGTCAAGAAATGACAGTCCATCAACGGCTTTCACGTGCTCCACAATGGCCAAGCGGCTGTATGTGGAAAGAGGTGCCGCAGGGATGGAAAGGAGGAAGGGCGGGCGGGTGGGGGATGGAAGGAGGAGTGTCCATTGACACAGGAGTGTCGAATGGGAAGAGGCCTTCATCCTCACCTTATCATCCCACAAGCACACAATGTTCGCCTCTTCACAAATGGATATTTGTCAGCAAATGAACGACAGCCAGCTGTCAGAAAGTGAACAATGACATGTTTTCTGGAAATGAACAATGACAGCAAGCTGTCAGAAAGTGAACAATGACATGTTTGTCATGAAATGAACAACGACAGCAAGCTGTCAGAAAGTGAACAATGACATGTTTGTCAGGAAATGAACAATGACAGCAAGCTGTCAGAAAGTGAACAGTGACATGTTTGTCAGGAAATGAATTACAGCAAGCTGTCAGAAAGTGAACAATGACAAGTAGTCTTGAACAATATGTTGTTGTGAACAACACGTTGGCAAGAAGTGAACAACAGTATCATCAGGAGGTGAACAACAATAACAATTTTCAGGAGTGTCAAACATTTTGCTAGCAAAAGGACAACGAGAATTATGTAGCATGGAAGCGAAGCTCAGCAGCATAACACGTTACCAGGAAACGAACGTCGACAACAAGATAAGGAAAACAACATCTGGTCAAGAAACGACATCCATCAACGGCTTTCACGTGCTCCACAATGGCCAAGCGGCTGTATGTGGAAAGAGGTGCCGCAGGGATGGAAAGGAGGAAGGGCGGGCCGGTGGGGGATGGAAGGAGGAGTGTCCATTGACACAGGAGTGTCGAATGGGAAGAGGCCTTCATCCTCACCTTATCTTCCCCCAAGCACACAACGTTCCGCCTCTTCACAACGGATGACGCTACTACAGTCGCCTAGTCTTATCATTTGCCAAGGCTTGCCAGAGATTATTTACCAGCTTCAACGGCTTGTAATAGCCGTTCTCTTCCATGCAACAGTGGTAATGGCTCTTTTCATTTGAAATGGTGATAATATACCATGCTGCTGCTTCATGATTATTTGCTTTGCTTTTCAGCTCGATATTATCGAAATGAAGACAGTAATTACGTGTCGCCAACATACAGAAGCATGGCTCGTGAGAACAGTCATTATGAGCCATGAAAACAGTGATAATGGCACTATAAAACAGAAAATTATGACTCCTGAAAACAGACAATTATGACTCATGAAAACGACAATACCGAGTCATGAAAACTATTAGGATTGATGGAAACAGACAATTCAAGCGTCATTCAAATGGGCCCAGTACCCTGTAGGTTTTTTGTTTTGTTTTTGATTTGGCTTGGTTTGGGGGGGGGGGGGGGGGGGGGTTGGAGGGGAGGGGGCAGGCATGTGCTGGGGAGGGGAGGGGATGAGGATGGCCATCCAAGCTGTAACAATCTAGCCGAGTTTAAACTATATTCGCCGTTCAACTTGACGCTGCAATACAGATCCACAAGTCTGAACCATAGCTGCCATACCAACCCGCTGGGGTCAAACTTCCGAGAGCAAGTGGATGAAGGTAGTGGGGTGGGCTGAACAGACAGACGTACGTACGGTGTGTGTGTGTGTGTGTGTGTGTGTGTGTGTGTGTGTGTGTGTGTGTGTGTGTTGTGTTGTGTCCGGTTCGGCTTTTTGACTGAAAGCATTTCTAACCGCCTTGTGTTTCAGTTGACAAAGGGATAGTTTAAACAGGAAATGCGTTTTCCTTGTATATCACTGCCAACATCCACATACGCTTTATCTGGGCTTTATTCTGCAGCACTACTTTAATCATCCATGTTTAAAGATTACCCCTTGAACCCTACATTTTCCAACAATACTGTCGAATTCTGGAATCTCCCCCCGCCCCCCATATTCGGGATTTGGGGAATAATTTTCAAACTAGGGAAATTCCAGAAAGAAAAAAAAAATTCTGGAGGGCTGGCAGCTTTCTACGACGAAGTTAATTGCATTTGCTCTATGGCCACATGCCATCTTTCTTCCGAGCTGGGATGGAACGGATTCAATAACCGCCTCCTCCCTCCCCCTTCTACCCACCCCGACCGCCGAAATGCTACTGGCAAACAAACAGCCAAAGGAGAAAAACTTCACCTTTCTGAACAAGACAATTCACTTTATCCACTGCTTGCTGTTTACTATGGTGCGTCAAATGTTGTTGTCTCTCTCTCTCTCTCTCTCTCTCTCTCTCTCTCTCTCTCTCTCTCTCTCTCTCTCTCTCTCTCTCTTGTTTTTGGCTTGTTTACCTGTTACCTTAACAGCGACAAAACCACTCACAATAAATCTGCACACCACACACACACACACACACACACACACACACACACACACACACACACACACACACACCAGGGGTTTTCACCGCCTTAAATTACTTAATCACGAGGTGAAAACAGCAACAACTGTTCATGTCTCGAAGACAACAACTGTTCATGTCTAGAAACAACTGTTCATGTCTCGAAGACAACTGTTCATGTCTCGAAGACAACAACTGTTCATGTCTCGAAGACAACAACTGTTCATGTCTCGAAGACAACAACTGTTCATGTCTCGCACACAACAGGTGAACAACTGTTAATGTCTGAAAGACAACAACTGTTAATATCTCGAAGACACCTGTTAATGTCTCGCAGACAACAGGTGAACAACTGTTAATGTCTGGAAGACAACAACTGTTAATGTCTGGAAGACAATAACTGTTAATGTCTGGAAGACAACAACTGCTAATGTCTCAAAGACAACAACTGTTAATGTCTGGAAGACAACAATTGTTAATGTCTGGAAGACAACAACTGCTAATGTCTCTAAGACGACAACTGTTAATGTCTGGAAGACGACAACTGTTAATGTCTGGAAGACAATAACTGTTAATGTCTGGAAGACAACAACTGTTAATGTCTGGAAGACAACAACTGTTAATGTCTGGAAGACAACAACTGTTAACGTCTCTAAGACGACAACTGTTAATGTCTGGAAGACAACAACTGTTAATGCCTGGAAGACAACAACTGCTAATGTCTGGAAGACAACAACTGTTAATGTCTCTAAGACGACAACTGTTAATGTCTGGAAGACAACAACTGTTAATGCCTGGAAGACAACAACTGCTAATGTCTCGAAGACAACAACTGTTAATGTCTGGAAGACAACAACTGTTAATGTCTCGAAGGCAATAACTGTTAATGTCTCGAAGGCAACAACTGTTAATGTCTCGAAGACAACAACTGCTAATGTCTGGAATACAACAACTGTAAATGTCTGGAAGACAATCTGCGGGGTTTGACAGTACACGCAGTCGTTCTACCTCATGAACGACGAGCCAGCAGCCAAACGTCCCCACAGAGGTGGTCCACCCTGCGTGTGTGCCTCACAGACTGGGGCGCACAGGAGAAGGATACTCGGGTGACCGCACGTCAAGGTTGAACACCGGTCTTCACTTCAGTACCTCCTGCAACCCTCCCCACCCAGGTTCCTCCACTCCCACGGCCTCCCACACCATTCATTTCCTGTGTCTGCCCTCTGGTCTGGACTCACGCCTGAATTGATGTGGTTGTGGTGTGTGTGTGTGTGTGTGTGTGTGTGTGTGTGTGTGTGAGTGTGTGTGTGTGTGTGTGTGTGTGTGTGTGTGTGTGGGTGCGTGTGTGTGAGGGCGCGTGCGTGCGTGCGTGTGTGTGTGTGTGTGTGTGTGTGTGTGTGTGTGTGTGTGTGTGTGTGTGTGTGTGTGTGTGTGCGTGCGTGTGTGTGTGTTCCTCTTTGGATAACTTTCCATCATTTTTTCAGATTAAACAGGTTCAGTAGTGTTTGCGTAATCTTGCGGACAGACAGACAGACAAACAGACAGACAGACGGACAGACGCAGAAGCGGTTAGAAAGCAAAGCTCTATGCAGAGGTTGGAATACCGTGGAGCAGAGAGAGCCTGCACTGCCCAGAAAGCGTGTCCCCGAGGGTTTGGTTTGTTTTATTTATGACTGCCTCTTGGGCAACGCTGAATAATGATCGCCATCACAAAGCCACGCACACATCTACATAGGCGCTTGCGCGTGCGCGCACGCACACACACACACACACACACACCACACACACACACACACACACACACACACACCTCTCTCTCTCTCTCTCTCTCTCTCTCTCTCCTCTCTCTCTCCTCTCTCTCTCTCTCTCTCTCCCCCCCCTCCTCTCTCACTTGGAAGACACATACAACACACACACACGCACGCACGCGCGCGCAAACACACACACACACACACACACACACACATTCTCTGTCTCTCTTCCCCCAACACCCCCCCCCCCCTACCCCGCTCTCCTCTCTCACTTGGAACACGAACACACACACACACACACACACACACACACCACACACACACACACACACACACACACACACATAAACGCATTTTAAGCATGTAACAGTACGAACATCAGGTACGAAACAAAACAAAACAAAACAAAACAAAACAAAGTAAATCTCGGGCATTTTGATGATCACTGTGCAACAAGTGGCCCGGTAGGGTAACGCATTTGCCACAGAATCCCGGCTCCGTGGTTCCAGTCTCACAAAGGGCAAGCTCCCCCCCACCCCCACCCCCCCTACTCATCCACATCGCCCCCCACCCCACCCCCCTCCCAACCCTTCTCTCTCTCTCTCTCTCTCTCTCTCTCTCTCTCTCTCTCTCTCTCTCTCTCTCTCTCCTCCTCTCTCTCTCCCTTCTACATCCACGTGACAACAATAAGTTCGGTATGACCGCTCCCTATTCAAAAACTGTGAACTGGAATGAGAGAATGAAAGGTAACCAAGGACTGAACGAAGGGGAGAGGTTCCCAATAGCGAGAAAATGCACGTACATACCAGTGCCCAAGCGTGCGCGTGCAAGAAAGAAAGAGCACGCACGCGTATTGTTTTGTGTGCGCGCGAGCGTGCGTGCGTGCGTACATACGTACATGCGTGTGCGCGTGTGTCTGTGTCTGAGTATGCCTGTGTTCGTGTGCGTATATGCGTAAGCGTGCGCACATGCGTATGTGAGCGCGCGCGTGCGCGACTGTCTGCGTGTGTGTGGATGCGCACGCACGGTGTGTTTGTAAGCATGTGACTGTGCACGTGCATGTGTGTATGTGCATTCGCGCGTGCGCGCGCGCTCTCATATACACACGCAAATATTTGCGCACACACACACACACACACACGCGCGCACGCTCACACACATACCACACAACACACACACACACACCACACACACACACACACACACACACCGCAACAACAACAACAACAACAACAACAAACACAACACACACACACACACACACACACACACACACACACACACACTACGCTCTCTCTCTCTCTCTCTCTCTCTCTCTCTCTCTCTCTCTCTCTCACCCTCCCCACTACACACACACACACACACACACACACACACACACCACACTACGCGACCGACAACCAAAACATCCAGCTTCACGGTAGACGAGGAACACCAGAATGGAGGAGGAGGAAGGGGGGGAGAGAACCAAACTTTCACTTACCGTCACCTCCAACAACCCGTCCGTATCCTTGAACCGACACTCTCACAGCCAAAACATTCCCGATCCCCACGAAACACAAAGAAAAGCAAAAGAAAAGAATAAAAAGAAAGAAGAAAGAAATGAAAGAAAGAAAAAAGAAAAAAGGAAGAAAAAAAGGAAGCAAAAGAAGAAGAGCAAAGCAAGACTGAGAGAGAACCAGAAGTCAGCGTTTTTCAGAGAGATCCAATCAATTAAATCCATTAACGCCAACACGCACGACGAGAGGAACGACAGCTAAAACAAACGTGTCACAAAGCCACACACCGAGTGTACGACAACACAGCCACGCACTAACTAACACACACGCCGCACTCACCAACCACTAAGGCAAAAAAAAAAAACAGGAAGCCAACGGTCTCCCATCTCGCAAGACCTCCAGAAGGGCAAAGGCGTGAGTTAGGCGGAGCGGAGCATCCTCGCTGGTGCCAGCTGGCGTGTGTGTGTGAATGTGTGTGTGTGCGCGCGTGTGTGTGTGTTTCTGTCCTCTTTTGTCACTCACAGGAACTTGCCAACAACACACACCACCACACACACACCACATACCACACACCACACACGCAAGCAACGCACGCACGCACACACCGTTGCTGCCCGTCACGGCCACAGGACCCCAGGTCAGTAAGGACTACAACACAAGCCGCCGACACAGGAACGCCGCTGCTGCTGGAATCTAGTTGTTAGCAGAACTAGGCGGCTGCTGCGTCTCCTGCTTCTCCTCCTGCTGCCGCCGCTGCTGCTGCTGGTGCAGCTGATGTAGCCGTCGCCGCTGTCGCCGCTGCGAGGCCCTCACTGCCCACTGTCTTATTCCGTTGGCGGCACGGGCCAGGGAATGACGGTGGTCAGGGCAGGCCGAGTGTGATGTGTGTAGTAGTAGTGTAGTAGTAGTAGTAGTAAGTAGTAGTAGTAGTAGTAGTAGACGCGCGGCGGCGGCGGCGGCTTGGGGGAGAGAGAGGAGAGAAAGGGGGTGGGGGAAGAGAGAGCGAGAAAAAGGGGGAGAGAGGGAGAGAGAGAGGAGGGGAGAGAGAAAGAGGAACAGAGAGAGAGAGAGAGAGAAGAGATAGAGAGAAAGAGAGGGGAAGAGAAGGAAAGAGAGAGAGGGACGGCAGTGGGAGGAGAGGAGGGAGGGGGAAGAGAAAGGAAAGAGAGAAGGGAGAGTGGGAGGAGAGGAAGAGAGAATGGAGAGAGGGAGGGATGGACAGAGCCAGAGAGGAAGAGAAAGGGAGAGAGAGGAGGGGGGAGGGAGAGAGAGGGGGAGAGAGGGGTAAAGAGAGAGAGAGGGGGGAGAGGGGGGAGAGAGGTGGGAAGAGAGACAGGGAGAGAGAGGGGAGAGGGAGAGAGGGGGAGGGAGAGAGGGGGAGAGGAGAGGAGGGAGAGAGAGAGAGAGAAAGAGAAGAGAGAGAGAAGAGAGAGAAGATGAGAGAGAGAGAGAGAGAGAGAAACAGAGAAGAGAGAGAGAGAAACAGAAAGAGAGAGAGAGAGAGACAGAGCACATGGCGGTCAGTGGCACCACAGACAATCCTGCCTGCTCAGGCTGCCACACGACAAACCTTAAATCCCTGCTCGCGCTCTGTCTGGTCTTGTTTCTGTCGCCCTTCCCACCCCACTTCATCAGTACCCCGCTTCCCCACCCCAACTTCTCTTCTCTCTCTCTCTCTCTCTCTCTCTCTCTTCTCTCTCTCTCTCTCTCTCTCTCTCTCTCTCTTCTCTTCACACACTCCTCTCCTTCCCTTCTCTCTCTCTCTCTCTCTCTCTCTCTCTCTCTCTCTCTCTCTCTCTCCCTCCTTCTCTCTCTCTCTCTCTCTCTCTCTCTCTCTCTCTCTCTCCCTCTCTCTCTCTCTCTCTCTCTCAGAGTTCTCTCTCCCCCTCTCCTCTCTCTCAGAGCTCTCTCTCTCCTCCTCCTCTCCTCTCCTCTCTCTCTCTCCTCTCTCTCTCTGTCTCAGAGCTTGTCCCCACCAGCCCCGCTATAGCCGCCATCAAGCATTATTGCTGGCTTTCCTCTGTCGCTTCGCTCCCCAAGCTCCCAGATGCTGATTGGCACACCATCGATTTCTCTCTCTCTCTCTCTCTCTCTCTCTCTCTCTCTCTCTCTCTCTCTCTCTCTCTCTCTCTCCTCTCATTGTCTTTGGTCGTCAATGGCCGTACTTTAACGAGGACAGGGAAGGTCGGTGGGGTAGGGGAAGTGGGGGAAGCGGGGGCAGGAAGGGGGGAGAGAGAGAGAAAGCTAGGAATTCCCCCCACTGGATGACTGACATGAGATCAGACATTATCTACATGGACTTGCGGGTGTACTGTCGGACTGAAGGGTGGATAAAGGAGTGGAGTGGAATGGAACATGGGTATGCAAGCTAAGTTCTACTGCATTCACAGACAACGCCAGCTGTTGGGCGAAAAACGATGTATTGAACGTTAAGGCCGACAACCATCCGCTCAAGCTGAATACCAACATCCCCGTTCACGTTGACCGAATTTCAAACGCAGCTTTAATTTCAGGAAGATAAAAAAATGCTGAAGGCACTCAACACCCATGAATTAATAAACTCCTATATTTCGTTGTTGTTGTTTTTTTCAACCTTTTTCAAGCAACACTAGCCAACTGACAAAACAGCATAGAATTCTGTGGATGTGGAACTGAAAACAGTTCACTGGAAATGAGTTTTTTGTTTGTTTGTTTTGTTTTTCAATTCAAAACACTTGAAAATCAAGGCACCCATCTTGCCGGAGTTTCTTCTTGCCTTCTGTGTGTCGTATTCTCTGTAACTATGGTTGTCCGTCCACCCCACATCCACACCCATCAATACCTAAACGAGGTTCACATGGCTGGAAAACTCGTTGTAACCTGTACAAATGCCGGATCTTTTCACCGTACAAGTCCAGACACAAATCCATATCCACTGACCGACCGACGACTGTTGAGAAAAGTGGACCACCCTTCGAGAACGAGAGTGGACTCCATCCCCGGGTACCTGCAGCACGAACAGGTATCTGTAGCTGGCACACTTTGTTGCAATGAAGAGACCATGGCAATCTGTGTTCGTCCCGTCTGGCGCGTTCAATACCTCAACGTCACTAGCACGTCAGCGCTTCAACGCCCATCTTGCGCTGAAGTGGACGAAGATAAGTGACTGTCTGCTCGTTCATTTTCGTTGTCCTGATTGTTTTGTATCTTGCCAGAAAAAGACCTAAGAGGTCGAAACGCGTCGCGCTTTGTCCTGTGATTCATTTGTCTACTTGTGTGTGTGTGTGTGGTGTGTGTGTGTGTGTGTGTGTGTGTGTGTGTGTGTGTGTGTGTGTGATGTGAGCTATCAATTACATTTAAAATTAGCACTAGCCACATGTTTCAACGACCAGAATGTTCACTACAGTTCAACAATGAAAATGACAACCGAGCTACAATTAGAACAACACTGTCTGTGGTGAAGATTTCACCACGATGGCGACAGACTGATGAAGCTGATGAGAATGACGACGACAGACCGACGACACAGCCGATGGTTAGTGAGAGGTGTGTTCCACCGGACTCCCAAGACAGAGCACCAGCGGCCCAGAGCCATGCTGCAGTCCTGCTGGTGCTCCTACCCCAGATCCACAGAACTGTCTCCCTCTACACATCAAGCTTCTGCTCAACAGTTCCGGCGGATGAGCAGCGCTAGAGGAGCGCTCCATCATCCTATGATGTGTCAGGGCCAGGCTGCAGAGTCATCAGTAGAGAGCTTGGCCAACACGTGGTGCTGGAGTGTGGAGAGTTCCGCTCTCAGCCCAACAACCATTACCAGGGAAGAGGACTGGAGCTGATGCCACAGACCCTGACAACTGCCCGTGAACAGACACGGACACCAGGCAGGCACTCAGCTACCTTCTCACAGAGCTTGTCGAGCCGTAAGTCCGCTACTGGGTCAACACGACTCCCGTCCAGGGTCTTCCCTGGAGGAGGCAGCCGTCCAAGGCTGTGGTTAGAGCTGGGGCGATGCTGACAAAGCCGTCGTTTCATCGCCCTGTCCTGTCACTAAGGTACTGGCTACTGCTGCTGCCGCTGCTGCCGCTGCTGCTTCTGCTTCTTCTTCTTCTTCTTCTTCTTATTTTATTCTTCACCGCCGACATCCTGTGCTTCCTCCGCCAACAGTGTACGCCTGTCCTTTGCCGGTCTGTTGGCCCCTAACGCAGAGTCCAGACTCGGAGACGACGGGAGTTGATGGCCTGTCAGCAAGCTTACAGCCTGTTCCGTCAGAGTATGTTTCTTCTCCGCAAATATGGACATGTTGCCCTACAAGTCCTGTCACACAAGCCGACCAACATCCAGGAGCACACGGCTACAGGCCGTAAGGCGACGGCAAACCAGGAACTTTGGGGGGGGGGGGGGGGGGGGGGGGGAGGGAAAAAGAGAGGAACAGGGAAAAGGAGAGGGGGGGGGGGGGGTGGCATGTCCCTACAAGCAGCGAGGTGAATGAATTTTTAACATTTTAACAGCCGTCGTTGTTCGGATTGTCGAGTCATGGAAGCAAGCACAGCTCATCAGCGTTCGGTCTCTGCTTCTCTGCACGCACGATCTTCTCACTCAGGAGCGAGGTCATAAAGACTACGTCACAAGGACTGGAAATATGACGTCACGCTCTGTTTTGTCAGGGTGGAAACGAAGAAGTAAGTCAGGTGTCTTCCACCGTGACACATCGGCGGTTGGCAATAATGACCAAATTGATTGTGGGGGGGGGGGGGGGGGGGGGCAAGACAGAGACAAAGAGAGAAGAAAGAGAGAAGGGGAGACAGGCAGATGGGGAAAAAACGTATGAATAGGAGGGACAGAGAGAGAAAAATGGAGAGAGAGAGAGAGGAGAGAGAGAGAGAGAGAGAGAGAGAGAGAGAGAGAGAGAGAGAGAGAGAGAGACGGAGAACTTTTATCATGATTAGGCCATTGCCCCTCATGAAAAGGTGCATATATACAAACGTTTGTCCAATCTGGTATTTATAAACAATGACATCGTTCATAACACAATAACAGTAATTTCAAGAAAGGGGAATAGAACGTTGCTTAAAAGCCTTGTAAATATAGATTGACAATTTTCTGACAGTTTTCTCATGTGTGCACATCATGAGCAATACTACCTTAAACTGACTTGGAACCTTATAATACTCCGACGGCATGTATTGTGCTCTTAAGTCATTTAAAATAGGACAGCACAAAACAAAATGCACCTCATTTTCTTTCTCTTTTTGACAAAGTGGACATATCAAGTCGTTTTCACTGTGTTTTCTATCTCGATTACGATGTACTGCAATTTTGGAAATGCCAAGCCTAAATCTCATCAAATTAAACCTTAGTTAAATGACTGTCTCAATTGACTAATAAATATGCTTTGACATAGGAGAGGGAGAGACAGACAGACAGGCAGACAGAGACAGAAAGACAGACAGACAGACAGGCAGGCAAACAGACAAGCAGGCAGGCAGACAGACACAGACAGACAGACAGACAGACAGACAGACAAAGACAGACAGACAGACAGACAGACAGACAGGCAGGCAGGCAGGCGGGCAGACGGGCAGACGCAGACAGACACAGGCAGGCAGGCAGGCAGGCAGGCAGGCACGCAGGCAGGCAGAGACAGACAGACAGACAGGTAGGCAGGCAGGCAGGCAGGCAGGCAGACGACCAGACACGACAGACAGACAGACAGACAGACGAAGACAGACAGACAGGCAGGCAGGCAGGCAGGCAGGCAGACAGACAGACAGACAGACAGGCAGGCAGGCAGGCAGACAGTACCATGGTATGTCAGTGTAGCAGTCCCGCACTCCTCGCAAAGACAGCCGTTTGAAGAGTTTTCCTTCGTGGCAATGACTATACAAAGTTAGTTTTCTTTTCCTTTTTCCTCACTTGCATTTTTTTTCAAGGATGTATGTGCGCGCGCGCGCGCGCGCAAGTGCGAGAGAATGAGAGTGAAAGAAAGAGAGAGAGAGAATGTGTGTGGTGTGTGTGTGTGTGTGTGTGTGTGTGTGTGTGTGTGTGTGTGTGTGTGTGTGTGATGTGTGTGTGTGTGTGTGTGTGTGTGTGTGTGTGTGTGTGTGTGTGTGTGTGTGTGTGTGTATTAGGGAGAGGTAGGGGATGGCAGTCGCTGGGCGAAGGGGGAGAAGGAGCAGTTGTCAATGAAAGCAACGTACAAACGTTTTCTTTAAGTCGATGAAAGACATATGGATTTTTGTTTAGTCAGTATAACTTTTTAAAAATAAGCTTCTTTTTCTGATTTCAATGATCGTGATAAAGAAGCTTTTTTTTTCTCGAAGCCACTGAAAGCAAAACAGAGGCTTTGACCTCAATTCAATGATAGCTGTACGAAGACACTTAATGTCAGTGACAACCCACATGAATTTTTTTTTCTACGTCGATAAAAAGTATACAATCTTATTTTCATTTTTTTTAGCTCTTGAAGTACTAACTGCCATCTAGAAACTTTTTTCTTGAAGTCAACAAGAGCAAAATCAAAACTTTTCTTCGAGTCAATGGCAGTGCTAGTGAAACGTCTCCTTGGAAACAATGTCTACTCCAGCTGACGTCAAAGACAGCAACAACAAAAAGAAAAAACAACAGCAACAACAATTTCTATGTCAGTCAAAGTGTTATCCAATGTTCTCTGCAACAAAACTAAATGATAAAAAGACATACGGACTATTTTCTATACAAGTTTTGTTTTCTCCTTTTGTTTTGTTTTGTTTTGTTTTCGGTCTCTTTTGTCCTTTTTTTATCAATGAACATTTACAAAGGGTTGTGAGTGAGTGACAGTACATCTCTCTCTCTCTCTCTCCGTCTGTGTGTGTGTGTGTGTGTGTGTGTGTGTGTGTGTGTGTGTGTGTGTGTGTGTGTGTGTGTGTGTGTGTGTGTGTGTGTGTGAGTGTGTGTGTGTGTGAGTGTGTGTGTGTGTGTCTGTCTGTGTGAGTGTATGTGTGTTTGTGTGTATCTCTGAGTATGTGTGTGTGCGTGTGTGTATGCGCATGTGTGCGTGCGTGCACGCTAGTGTGCGCGGGGGCAGAGGGTGGGGGGGGGGGGGGGGGGGTTATGCGCGCGCGCGCGTGTGTGCATATCTGTCCGTCTGTCTGTGCATGCGTGTGTGTACACGTGCGTGGGTCCATGCTTCCATGCCTGAGAAAGAGAAAGAGCGAGAGAGAAAGAGAGAAAGAGACAGACAAGACAGAGCCTGAGTGTGAGCCAGACAAAGAGAGGAAGAGAGACAGAGACGGAGAGACAGAGACACGAGGGAAATATACAGAGAGAGACGGAGCGCTGACAGGGTCGGATCCACCGACACTAAGGCACTGACTGCAAGTTCACCATGTCACCAGCGCCACACCTCTTGCGGACAGGCGGGGGGGGGGGGGGGGGGGGGGGTGGAAGTGGGTGAAGGGAGGTGTGTGTGTAGGGGGTGGTGGGGGGGGGGGGGGACGAAAGAGAGGAAAACAAGCATTTTTTTAATGCAAGATTTTTTTTTTTTTTTTTGCGTACGAAGGCGTACAACAGATGCCATTGAGATGACAATATTTCTGACTCGCTCTGTTCCATACAACAGATGCCATGAGATGACAATATTTCTGACTCGCTCTGTTCCATACAACAGATGCCACTGAGATGACAATATTTCTGACTCGCTCTGTTCCAGACAACAGATGCCATTGAGATGACAATATTTCTGACTCGCTCTGTTCCAGACAAGAGATGCAATAGAGATGACACTATTTCTGACTCGCTCTGTTCCATACAACAGATGCCACTGAGATGACAATATTTCTGACTCGCTCTGTTCCAGACAACAGATGCCATTGAGATGGCACTATTTCTGACTCGCTCTGTTCCAGACAACAGATGCCATTGAGATGACACTATTTCTGACTCGCTCTGTTCCAGACAACAGATGCATTGAGATGACACTATTTCTGACTCGCTCTGTTCCAGACAAGAGATGCAATAGAGATGACACTATTTCTGACTCGCTCTGTTCAAGACAACAGATGCCATTGAGATGACACTATTTCTGACTCGCTCTGTTCAGACAACAGATGCCATTGAGATGACATATTTCTGACTCGCTCTGTTCGCACAGATGCATACAGATTGACCATGCAAGATGACACTATTTCTGACTCGCTCTGTTCCAGACAACAGATGCCATTGAGATGACAATATTTCTGACTCGCTCTGTTCCAGACAACAGATGCCATTGAGATGACAATATCTCTGACTCGCTCTGTTCCAGACAACAGATGCCATTGAGATGACAATATTTCTGACTCGCTCTCTTCCAGACAACAGATGCCATTGAGATGACAATATTTCTGTCTCCCTGTTCCAGACAACAGATGCCACTGAGATGACAATATTTCTGTCTCTCTGTTCCAGACAAGAGATGCAATAGAGCTGACAATATTTCTGACTCGCCTGTTCCATACAACAGATGCAATAGAGATGACAATATTTCTGACTCGCTCTGTTCCAGACAAGAGATGCAATAGAGATGACAATATTTCTGACTCGCTCTGTTCCATACAACAGATGCAATAGAGATGACAATATTTCTGACTCGCTCTGTTCCAGACAAGAGATGCAATAGAGATGACAATATTTCTGACTCGCTCTGTTCCATACAACAGATGCAATAGAGATGACAATATTTCTGACTCGCTCTGTTCCAGACAACAGATGCCATTGAGATGATAAGATTTCTAAATCATGACACTTTCTGTACACTTTGTTTCCCATTTTCGAAGGTGCAGCATTAGTCTTTGCGCATCATCAGCTAGTCTTTTCTTTCTTTTCCTTTTTATTTTATGTTGTTGTTGTTGTTGTTTTTTCTTTCACTTACTTACTTCTCACTCTTTTTTCTCTTTTTTTTTTGAGGGGGAAAGGGGGAAGGGTGTTCAATGCCTTTGCGATCTACGTCGCTGCGATTTTGTCAACAGGCCCAGGGATACTAAGATACAGATCGTCAAGAGGCCAGGGATACTAAGATACAGATCGTCAAGAGGCACAGGGATACTAAGATACAGATCGTCAACAGGCCCAGGGATACTATGACACAGATCGTCAACAGGCCCAGGGATACTATGACACAGATCGTCAAGAGGCCCAGGGACACTAAGATACAGATCGTCAACAGGCCCAGGGATACTATGACACAGATCGTCAACAGGCCCAGGGATACTATGACACAGACCATCAACAGGCCCAGGGATACTATGACACAGATCGTCAACAGGCCCAGGGATACTATGACACAGACCGTCAACAGGCCCAGGGATACTATGACACAGACCGTCAACAGGTCATGGGATACTAAGACACAGATCGTCAACAGGCCCAGGGATACTATGACACAGATCGTCAACAGGCCCAGGGATACTGTAACACAGACCGTCAACAGGCCCAGGGAAACTGTGACACAGACCGTCAACAGGCCCAGGGATACTATGACACAGACCGTCAACAGGCCCAGGGATACCATGACACAGACCGTCAACAGGCCCAGGGATACTGTGACACAGACCGTCAACAGGCCCAGGGATACTATGACACAGACCGTCAACAGGCCCAGGGATACTGTGACACAGACCGTCAACAGGCCCAGGGATACTATGACACAGACCATCAACAGGCCCAGGGATACTGTGACACAGACCGTCAACAGGCCCAGGGATACTATGACACAGACCGTCAACAGGCCAGGGATACTGTGACATAGACCGTCAACAGGCCCAGGG
>CM031619.1:9702965-9705465 GCA_018398815.1 Conus ventricosus
CATGGAAAATGAGGCAGCAAAAAGAAAAAAATAAATAAATTCAAAAAATGAATGGATAAAAAGAGAAAGAACAAGAAGGAAAAAAGAACAGAGAGAACAGAAAGAAAGAAAAGAAAAGAAAGGAAAGAATTTTTTTTTAAAAAAGAAAAAGAAAGAAAGAAAGAAAGAAAAGAAAGAAGAAGAAAGAAAGAAACGAGAAGGAAGAAGTCAAAAGAGAGAGAGAGAGAAGAGAGAAGACAGAAAAGAGACAATTTTTGTTAACAGAAAAGAAAGAAAAGAAACAATGAAACAAAGAAAAACACAAAAAGAAAAAAAACAACAACAAAAGAAAAGAAAGGTATTCAAGGTTACTGGTCACAACAGTGGTTAAACACTTAAGTTTTCTCTACTTTTTTTTGTATATATATATTCCTCCTACGAGGCGGCATCACGGAACAATAATTACTCGTCGTCTGGCGATGATGGGGAGATCGGGAGAAGCCGGGACGGAGGAGAGACGACAGGTCAGAAAGGCACGGAAAGGGGGGGGGGGGGGAGTAAAATAAAAATTTGCAGCATAAGACACCGATATTTGATGCCGAGTTCTTTCATTTAGGGCAGACCCGTGACGGGGATTTGACGAGACCTAATCATCCTTTCTTTGCTGTCCAAAGTCTGGCTTTTCTGTGAATGTGCAAATAGACAGCCACATACAGGGAATTGTTTGACAAAAAATCCAAAACAAAAAAGAAAGAAAAGAAAGAAAGAAAAAGAACCACAAAAAAAGGGGAGAAAAAAAGGGAGCCTAGTCGGGACGCCGTCTGTATCTTCATACACATACACACACGCGCGCACATGCATACACACATACACACGCGCGCGCGCGCGCACTCACACACACACACACACACACACACACACAAAATAAAATATATATTATATATATATATATTGTGTTAGTGTGTGTGTGTGTGTGTGTGTACGTGCGCCCGCGCATCCATTTGTGTGTCTGTCTGCGCGTGAGTATGCATGAGTGTATCTGTATCGGTATGTTTGCCCCCCCCCCCCCTCTCTCTCTCTCTCTTCTCTCCCTCTCCTCTCTCTCTCTCTCTCTCTCTCTCTCTCTGTTGTGTGTCTGCGTATGTTTGTCCGTTTCTTTGTCAGTGCATCTGTGTTTCTGTGTGTCTGTGTCCTAGTGTGAGGGTCTCTCCTCCTCTTTTAAGGAATACACGGTAGCACGACCCGGAGAACGGAAAAAATCAATGAAACGAAAATCGACTTGTTATGGTTGCGAATCCCGAAAGAAAAGAACACTCCGATCTGAAGAATGTTTGACTGACCGACCGACAGACAGACTAACTGAATGAATGATTTCATGAATGAATGAAACACCTGATGGACAGGGTGAGTCAATGAATGAATGAATTAATTAATGAATTAATTAATGAAAGAATGAATGAATGTCAACGTGACTAAATGAATGACAGAATGAATGACCCGGCAGAATGAATGAATGAATAAACCACGAGACTGACGGACTGACGGACAGACTGACTAACTAACTGAATGAATGAATAACGGGCTGACGAACTGACTGACTGCCTAGATGACCGACTGAATGAATGAACGAATGAATGGATGAATGAATGAATGTACCATGTGACTAACTGTATGAATGAATGAATGACCGACCGACTGACCCACCAACCAAGTGAATGAATGAATGAATGAATGAATGAATGAATGAATGAATGAATGAATGAATGAATGAATGAATGAATGAATGAATGAATGAATGAGCAACGTGACTGACTAACTGTATGACTGAATGAATGAACCAGCAGAATGAATGAATAAACCACGAGGCTGAGGGACTGACGGACAGACTGACTGACAGACGGACGGACTGACTGACTAAATGACCGAATGAATGAATGAATGTACCATGTGACTAACTGTATGAATGAATGAATGACCGACCCACCGAATGAATGAATGAATGAATGAATGAATGAATGAATGAACAACGTGACTAACGAAATGACTGAATGAATGAACCGGCAGAATGAATGAATAAACCACGAGACTGACGGACGGACGGACGGACGGACTGACTGACCAACTGAATAAATGAAGGACGGATTGGCGGACTAACTGACTGACTACATGACCGACTAAATGAACGAATGAATGAATGAATGTACCATGTGACTGACTGACTGAATGACCGACCGACCAACCGACCAAGTGAGTGAATGAATGAATGAATGAATAAACAAATCAGTAAAGGATCAACTGACCGACCGACCCGACTGACCAGGTGAATGAATCAAACATAAACGAACGGGGGGGGGGGGGGCGAAAAGAACAGACATGAAAAAGGCATGCTGAGCGATTTCCCGAGAGGAACCAAGCCAAACAAACAAAAGTGCACACACACACATGGATCGATTATTCAATGAACAGAAAGGCGCTTTCGGCGATTGGATTCACTGACTGACTGGGTACGCAAGTGGCCGAC
>CM031619.1:9707965-9732965 GCA_018398815.1 Conus ventricosus
GGCAACCTCGTTTCCATTCTGCCGCCATTTTGCGGCCTGGACCAAAAAGACGAGTGACTGTCTCTACGTCTTACGTTTTCACTGTTTTGAATGTCATTTGTCTTGCCTTGAAGAAGACTATAAACAAAAGGTCGAAACGCGTTGTGCTTGATTTGTAATTTGTTTCATTCTTTCGTTTGGCGGCACGGTAATTCTGCTTTTGATCTTGTTTCCCACGCTGTCTGTTGGGATACGTCAGTTTCAATCAAATCCTGTCCAGTCATGACTTTATTTTTAGCCCAGCCGACCGCGAAGGCGCTGTCATGGTTGCCCGACAGTTTCAAAACAGAACGGGTCAGTACAAATTAAGATATCAAGACCAAAATTCGAAAGCATGTCGATTTATCAAATGAATGGCAGATCCAAAAAAAAAAAAAAAGAAAAAAAAAAGGTTTCTCATCGACCACGTGTAAAATCAGATACTGAAAAATATCGATTTTGTTGAAAAGAAAGAAAGACAGATGGAAGGAAGGAAAGAAAGAATGAATGAATGAAAGAAAGAATGAGAGGGAGAAAGAAAGAAAGAAAAAGAAAGAAAGAAAGAAAGCAAAAGGAAAAGAAAGAAGGAAAGAAAAAAGTAAAAGAAAAAAGAAAAACAAAGAAACATCGCGTCCAAGTGTAGCATCTCTCGCATACTGCACCAAAACTCTTTTGTGCCCGCTGTCACAGTATACATTCCTGCCCTCAGTCAAAAAAATGCTGAATGTTCACTGATCTACCAGGCAGTATGCACCACGCATTCCACACCACACACACACACACACACACACACACACATACACTGTTAGGCTTATCCATGACAAGGTCGCGTTGTGGATCTCAGATGTGTACGTATTGCCAGTCGAATCACTCCTAGACTACAGTGACTCTCAGCATAGTGGCCCCATCATTCATTGTGTTTTCATAAAAGAATTGTCAACTGTGCTTGGAAAGGGTCATGTCATTTGAACGAAAAAACAAAAACACCCATCTCAATTTACTATCATGCCGTTTTCAGAAGATCATACAACAACAGCCTTACATGCATGGCCAGCGGGACTTTGATTTCAACTGGAACTCCCAACTGGAGTTCAATACCTCTTAAAACAACGGGCTTTTCTTTAAGCAGCGTATCGATTTTCATGAGCTGCACGCACTCACGCGACGACTTGCAGCGAAAGGTCATCCAAAGGTGGTATGTAACCGCCAAGACTGGTCAACTCAACGTCGCGCTGCTGGAAAACAAGACCCGTGTGGCTGCACACCCAAAAATGCACGCGCCAAGGCCTTGCTTAAGAAGTCGAGTATTTATAGACTGGCACAGCCAGATAGTTTCGAGAATGTTCATCATGTCTGAAAGTTGCTTCTTCTCGTTTGCTTTCATATGGCCATCGAAATACAAGCCAGGTGGTTCCATGCAGACATTTTTCAAATCAAAAGAATAGGACTGTTTGCGGGTTACCACCCGGCGCAAAGATAGAGTCACGGGTGAGTGCAAAGGCCTGAAATATGACGTCAACCACGCGGAAGATATGTATTTGATGATTGTGTTTAATGTCACTGGTGGAAATCCCCCCAACCCCTCCCCAAACAAACAAAACAAGGGAAATAATTGGTGGGGAGTTGTTCTTCTGATCGACCATCATTAAAATTTTCATCCTTAATGAAATGCAGGCTCAAACTTACGGTAGGCCTCAAACCGCTGGTGTGTATCATATCCATCGATTAAGCGCCAAATCCTAATTGTGGCGTGTGGCCCGTTCAACAACACCTTGCTCTCTGACCCTAAGTCAGAAATCATGACCTTGACCTTTGGTAAGAATTCACCCACCCACCCCCACTCCCACCCCACCCCCACGCGCGGCGGAAGGTCGGAATCCCAGGTTGGCCTGTTCTGTGGCCCCCGCGTGTCGCGCTGGCATTAGCCTCCTGGTCCGCCTCCAGAGAGAGCAGTGCTGAAAGAAGGGCATTAAGGGACAGCAGCGATGGCACCCAGACTGACAGACTGACACACGTGGCGGGCAGAATCACTGGGAGATCTATGACGTACGTGGGTGGGCAGAAGGCGTGCGGAATTGATGGAATATCTATCGCATGCCTTCCACCGTTTCTTCCCCTCGCCAAACGAAACACACACACCTAAAAACCAATCCACCTCGCCGCCCCTTTTCTCTGTCTCGCTTCTGTCTGTCTGTCTGTCTGTCTGTCTGTCTCTCTCTCTCTCTCTCTCTCTCTCTCTCTCTCTCTCTCTCTCTCTCTCTCTCTCTGTCAATCTGTATTACTCTCTCTCTGAATAATCCATAAAACACACGCACAAAACGTTTCACCCTCCTACTCAAACACATCGAGACAGAGACAGACAGACAGAAAGAGACACAGAACACATTGAGACAGAGACAGACAGACAGACAGACAGACAGACAGAAAGAGACACAGACGGGACACACACACACACACACACACACACACACACACACACACAAACACACACACACCCCACACCACACCACACCACACCACACCACACATACACACACAGACGGAGAGCGGGAAGACAGAGAGAGAGGCACACAGACAGAATGAGACACACACACACACACACACACACACACACACACACACACACACACACACACACACACACACACACACGGAGAGCGGAAGACAGAGAGTGAGGTACACAGACAATGAGACACACACACACACACACACACACACACACACACACACACACACACACACACACACACACACTCACACACACACGGAGACACACAGACAGACAGACAGAAAGAGACACAGAACACATCGAGACAGAGACAGACAGACAGAAAGAGACACAGAAAGAGACACAGACGGGACACACACACACACACACACACACACACACACACACACACACACACACACACACAGAAGACAGAGAGTGAGGCACGTGCACCCATACATATACACATGCATACATTATGTGCACGCTTGCAATTACTTCCGTACACATTCACCTTTTTTTTCTTTTTCTTTTTTGTGTTTTTTTGGGGGGTCTAATATCACGAATAGTGGATAGACGTTAAATGAAAGACACACACACGGAGAGCGGAAGACAGAGAGTGAGGCACACAGACAGTCTGAGTGACACAGATAGATGACAAAGATAATCATTATACCAGTCTCGCCTTCGCTTAGGGCTGTGTCAGACCAACTGACATAGGCTAGAACACCAAGGCTACATCAAAATGGTGTTATGCTCCGCATATTTTATGCGGGGATTCATTGTCTTCAGTCGTGACAAGCTCCTCGCATAACACCATCAGTCTCCAAAATCCCTCGAAGTCGAGTGTGGCTGCCCACGTGGCGGGGGTGTAATCGAAAACGGTCACACAAGTCATGTTCTCATCCCCAGCTGATGCACTTGTACCATAGTGTTCAAGTTCTTCGGCTGTTCGGATGATCCCTGGAGGCTTTTAGCCAGGGTACGACAACAACGACAACAACATTGTACCAATCCTGCCTAGCAACAAAACAAAACATAACAAAACAAATCCTCAAATTTTCCCATCGATCCCGACAAGAAAACGGCCCCAGTAACAACAGCTCTCCGCTCGGAAACCAACAGAGGTGTCGGATTTCCAACGCCTCTTCTGCCACTACAGTACCAGCAGTCGGCCTCTCGAGTCAAAGACAATACCAGACACCGTAGGGAAAAAAGAAGAAAAAAAAAAAAAAGAAAAAAAAAAAAAGAAAAAAAGAAAAAAAAGGGAACCGGACTCTTAAGGCTCGTCTCACATTAGCGCCCGCGTAAAGGTTCTTCGTGACGCGGCGTCAGCGTCGCACGCGCGTGCGCCACAGCCAGCCGAGTCTTCACGATGTGTCTAAGTCATGTACACTGTGTTTTGCTGGCATGTCCATCGGCACCGGCTGATCGTCGTGGTGCCGACCGCCGGGAGTCACTGGATGTCAAGGACATGTCCGGTGCTATGCTGGTGAACGTAGCCGATGCGTGGGGCGACGGCAAGCGGAGACTGTGTGGTGAGGTTGACGTCCCGCTGACCTGGCGTTGTCAAGGCTACGTCGTTCGCTGAGCGGAAATCGACACGCGAGTCTTGGAATCAATGGGAAGACAACTGAATAAGTAAAATTTAAAAAATATGTGGAAAAACCAGCCGCCGTGGCGAAGTGGTCAGCGTCGCGGACTCCCGGCTGAGAGGTCGTGGGTTCGAATCCCATCAGAAGTCATGTGGGTTTTTTTCTGCCCCGACCGGCTCCTACCCAGAGTTGAGTTGCTGCGGACTCAGTTGGGAAGACTGGGACCACACAGTCGAGTTTCATCCACTTGATGGATGCGTTTCTGAGAGTGTTGCTCAAATTTCCTGACCAACACTGCAGGTGCCTGTATCTCTCGGGCCTGGTTGGCGCCAGGATATATTATGAAAGGAAGCGTGGAGTACAGCCCTGTCATGTAGTCTCAGACCGAAATGGAAATCCGTAGCATCATCTTAATCATCCTCATTGTCATCGATCAGCATAAAAAAAGTCTCAAATTCTGTGGCCCTTCATGCCCTGCTCTCATGGTGACCTCAATTTCGATGTCCTCTCCACGTCTGTGGCCTTGGTTTGGTTCCGTCGGGGTCACCGGTATCGGCGAGTCCATGGGAGCTGTCGTTGAGCGGACGTGGTGGCGCCCTCCGGAGGGAGAGCTCACTCACACCGGCTCCGCGACTAAGCAATTATTGTCGTCAGTAGGGGGCTTAGTAGGTGGTGTCCTGCGTATGTTAGATCAGAACAGGCGCCACTGAACACCACCGAAGTGACTCGGCAGCAGTGCAGTGTCTCCTCCGGTGGGTTGCCTCTTGACGACTTGACATTGACTGCTCCCTGTGGACTGCCGGTGCCGGGGATGCGGCGGGGCCGACGGGGCTGTGGCTGTGGACGGGGGTGTCGGAATGAGCGGCGTGGGTGCACTGCCTCTGAGGTGGCGCAGAGGTTGAGACAGAAAAAAAAAAAAAAAAAAAAAAAATGTGGAAAAAGCTCAGGACATTTACACCGTAGCAGGCGATAACTGCAGATAGTCGTGTTTGATTACTGATTAAAAAAAAATCTTAATTTTTTTTTTAAACCGTCAATTAGATTCTAGCTGACCATAACTGCAGATATGCGTGTTGGTGTCAATCTGTCGTTTCATTTTTTCGTGTATCTCATTCTCCATACACAATCATCAGCCACAGACGACACCGATGAAGAGCTACGCTCCAAACGCTCCCCCTTTGAACCCCCCACCAAGATCCCATCACCCCATCCACCTGCAAAAAAACTTTTGTTTTATCCATGATCCGTATCCTTCAGTGTCCAAACAATTTGTCATTGTCGGTCAGATTGTACAACTTAACAAGGAAACTGCACGCAACACTTCCAGAGCAGTTGGTCAACAACGCTTTTTTCTTTCCAGTGCCGGTAGCGGTTCGCATCAGGTAAAATAGCACGTAGAGTATCGTTACTGCTAAGCTGTATAAACACTTACCCACCTCTCTCTCCTTCCGGTTGTTGTGTCTGTTCGTCTGCTCTAATCTAAACAACTTACCCATCTCTCTTCTCTCTCTTCTCTCTCTTAATATCTATATAACTCTATCCCAAGTTCGGTAATGCAATTCCGGAGTACCTCTCATTGAGCAGTCCAATGGCCTCTCCTCAGTGTTTGCAATTTTTGTGAAGAGTAGCTGGGGGCTTCTATTATTGAATCATTGTCCTTTCTTCTTCTCTTTGGGCTATTTTCGTTCCCCTAATCCCTTCCCTTTCTTCTCCCTTCCTTATTGTCATTCCTTCCATTCCTCGTCTGTAAAAAATTTTTTCTTCCCTTTATTCCTCCCTCCCTTCTTTCTCTCCTCCTTTACCTTCTGTCTCTTCTAAATCTCCTTTTTTCCTGTCCTTCCTCTTAATGTCTTTCCTACTTTCCGTCCTTCCTTCCCTCCCTGATTCCTATCAACCCCCCCCCCCCCCCCTCCCTTCTTACTTTCCTCTCGCCACGAACTCTTTTGTTGGTAGTGTGTTTGTGGTACCAACTAGAGTCACCTTAAAGAACGTATTTTTAGAGAGAGGAGATGGAGAGAGAAGAGAGAGGAGAGAGAGAAGAAGAGAGGAACGAGAGACAGAGCGGCGACGGGGTTTGTTGGGGGGTCGGGGGCAACGGGGGGGTGTGGGCGGCAGGTGCGACCCCGGCGCCGATGGCTCCCCCGCGAGAGCGGGGGCGGGGGGCGGGCGGCGGGTAGGAGGGTGTGGGTGAACACAATACCGGGGGCCTAGGACGGGGTGGGAGGGGGGACGGGGAGGACGGCAGAGAGAGAGACGAAGGAGGAGGAGGAGGACTATTGGAAGAGGAGAGAGGAGGGGCAGAGGAGGTGGAGGGACGAGAGAGAGGATGAGAGAGAGCGCGAGAGAGAGGACAGAGACAGACAGACAGACAGACAGACAGCAGACAGAAAGAAACAGAGACAGCAAAGACAGGAGAGAGTGAGTTGGGGGAGAGGAATGAGGGGAAGGGACAGAGAGGGGGAGGTGGGAAGAGACGGACGGTAGATAAGATAAAAGATAAGATAATGTTGCTTATAGCCAGACGACCGCAAAGGGCAAGCGAAGAACGGAGGTTTGAGAGTGAGGGGGGGAGAGAGATGGAGGGGGAGAGCAGGGAGAGAGAGAGAAAGGTGGGAAGCGGGGGGGAGGGAGGCCGGGGGTCAGAGAGAGCCACCTGTGAGAGGTGAGAGCAACAGCGAGAGAGAGGGGGGCAGACCGAATGAGAGGGAAAGCGAGGTAATAGAGGAGGAAGGGGGAGAGAAAGCGAGGGAGGAGAGAGAGGAGGGGGGCGGGGAAGCGAAGGGAGAAGGGGGGGGGGTGTGTTTCCCCCCCCCCCCCCCCCCCCCCCCCCGGTGTTGGTGTTTTTTTTGTGGAGGGGGGGGGGGGGGTGGGGGGGGGGGGGGGGGGGGGGGGGGGGGGGGGCCCCCCTGGGGGGGGGGGGGGGGGGGGGGGGGGGGGGGGGGGGGGGGGGGGGGGGGGGGGGGCCCCCCCCCCCCGGGGGGGGGGGGGGGGGGGGGGGGGGGGGGGGGGGGGGGGGGGGGGGTGGGGGGGGGGCCGGGGCCCCCCCCCCCCCCCCCCCCCCCCCTCCCCGAATGAGAGAACAGACAGACAGAAGACTAGACAGACCTGACAGTCAGAAAAGACAGCGAATTATTACATCACTGAATCTCGATGCTACAGCAGGAAACGTTCTCTCTTGAGTCTCTTGAGCTCTCTATCCCCTTTTGCGTCCGTTCTATCCCCCTATGGAGCTTTGACACGCGTCCAGCGTCCGTTTCTTCCACAGAAGTGTTCTTACCATCATGGTGTCTATGATAGTGACTACCATCCCTGTTCCGCCAATCCTTCACTCATCCCGCCCATCTACCTCCAACCCTTGACCTTGACCCTCCTCTCCAGAGGGTAGTTCACCGCGGGACCCGCCAGACACACCTGAAGAGGCAGCAGCATTGTTGTAAAGGCAGGGGTGGTGGTGGTGGTGGTGGTGGTGGGGCCTCACACCCATTCACTTTCAGGAGTTAAGTTATGAAAACGGGCCTTAATTAAACAGATGGAAGTCCAGTGGCACGGGGAGGCGGGGGAGAACCTCTCACAAACGACCTCCACGTTATCCTGCACATGGGTTCTCGTTTTTTCTTTTCCCCAAAGAGGAGAGGGTCACAAAATCGGGGAGTGAAATCAGCGCAGACACAGACCAACAGTCCTTCGGGACAGGTTTTGTAATTAACATGGACGCGACTCGTACAAGGGAGGAGACAAGTCTAGCAAGCGGAGAAGAAAATTTGGCGGATGCTGACAGGACCACGCTTTGAAACAAAACGAGAGATAAACTGTAGAAGTTCTTGACAAACACTCACGGCATTAGAATTTTTTGTTAGGTTGTGAAAAAGCCTTTAATTGTATGAAGGGCTTTTACCAAGAAATAATCTTGGTGGATAAAAAAAAAAAAGACAAAAAAAAAAATGTTCAAACACTCTTTGGAAAACGATCCTTCTGTTACCTTTGGGGATGGATGGGTGGGGGGAAGGGCGGGGCCGAAATCTAATTAAGACAAACTGTCTGAAACTGATGGCAGTCTTCATCATTTCATTTATGCCCGTCGCTCCCGGTGGAGATACGGCCTCATCAACGACCCTTCGCCATCGCACTCTAAGTTCTGGGCTGTTCGGGTCATTCCAGTCCTGTTTGTCCTTGTTGTTTCAACTCCGCCTCAGTTGCATCTCGTCTCCTGCTGTTGCGGATGGCCGGGCCTCTCTTTCCTCTTTCCCTGCGGGTTCCAGGTCAGGGCTTGGCGGCCCTGTGGTGCTGGAAGCTGCTTCCTGAGGGGTGTGTCCGACCAAGCCCACTCCTTCGCAGTATCTGCTTGGGCCACTGTGTTCCTGTCCGCACGCTCCCACAGTCTTCGTTTCGGACTTGTCCTGCCATCGGATTTTGTAGATGCGCCTCAGACAGGTGTTGATGAATGTTGGAATCTTTGTTGCATCGTCTGTGTTGTTCGCCACGTCTCGCTTCCGTTGAGCAGAACTGATTTTCACCTTTGGAGTTGGATCGATGCGGAGTTTGGTTCTTATGCCGATTCTCCAGATGCCCTGTGCTTCCTTGAGCATGACGATAGTGCTCTTGCCTTGCCGAGTTCTGGCTGGACGTCTCGATCGTGCCCTCCTGTGGGTCAACCACGCTTTCCAGTGGTAGACGAAAAGGCTCCACCTCACCTGATGGCTCTCCATCGACTGTGACTGGTGTGTGGCAAGTGGTGTTTGATTTTCATCAGCTCGGTCTTCTTCTGTTAAATTGAGCCCTTAGTCCCGGCTGATGTGCGTCTCCAAAGGCGTTGGTTCTTGTCCTGGCATCTGGCTGTGGCTGTGTGACAGGAGCGCCAGGTCGTCGCAGCGAGTCAAGGTCGTTCGAGCTGCGTCCAGAGGGGGCCCCTGTATACCGTGTTTCTGGCCAGTTGTTAGTGGTCTTCATGATCCTCAGTCAATGACCAGGTGGAGAGGAACGCCGACAGCAGACATCCCTGCCGAAATCCGGTCTTCACCTCGAATATCAAAAAAAAACCTTTCGGCAGGTGGCCGGCGTGGGCAATCCTGCGGTTCATGTCCTGGTAGGTGCACCGGATGATGGGAGAGATGATCTTCTATGGGACTCGTAATGCCTCAGCAGCTTCCTCAGCATTCTCGTGTCCACCACTGTCGGAAAGCCTTCTCATAATCTATGAGTTGATGTAAAGGGGGGAGTTCCACTCCAGCGACTGCTCCACGATGCACTGCGAAGGCTGGCGATCTGGTCGGCACATGATTTGTTCTGCCGGAGGAGGCCTGCTGCTGGTTCGGCGAGCTTGGGGTCGGCAGCCTCTTTTCTTTCTCTCAGTAGAACCCTGTTGAGAACCTTGCTGGCGTTTGACAGGAGCATGATCCTCGGTATTTGTGGGCTGCAGTCCCGGAGGTCTCCTTGCTCGGCAGTCTGCTTGATGACCGAGTCCTTCTTTCCAATGAGCCGGTACCTCAACCTTCTCCCAGATCTTGCTGAAGAGGCTGTATGGCATGTTGACCAGCTGTCTCTATGTCTGCCTTGATGGCTTCTGCTGGATCTCGTCGGCCCTGCAAGCCTTCCCATTTTTAGAGTCATGATGGCCTTCTTGAATCTCCTGCCTTTGAGGGTTTTGTCACAGCTGATGGGCAGGTCTGTCTCTGCAGGTGGGATGATCTGGTGGATGCGTCTCAGGGGCGCGGGGTGGTTCAGCAGCAGCTCCCTGAAAGTGTTTCTGCCCATCGTTTCAGCTGTTCCTCGGTGTTGTCAGTGGGTTTCCGTTCTTGTCCTTCACTGGCTTGTCTGTTGCTGGAACTTACCCGTCAGCTTCTTGGTCACCAGGTACAGGTCCTTCAGATTCCCCTGTCGGCAGCTGCTCTGCTTGGCTGGCCAGGTCGTCAAAGTAGTCCCTCTTGTCCTCGTGATGCTCTTCTTTACTTCTCCGTTCGCTGTGTGTGCTTCTTCCTGTGCCTTTGCCCTAGCTGCTCCTCTGGTTGGCTCGTGTTCAGAGTAGCTTTCTTCTCTCTATTGCTTCCAAACTTGTGGATGGTGTCGGCAGAGCAGAGATCCATTCTTTGTGTGGGCTTCTTCTTGCCAAGGTTCTCTTCACATGTGTCATGCAGAGCTTCTATGCAGTGTTTTTTCCCCACTGTGTCTCGATGTCATCTCACTGTCTTCGTATCAGCTCTTGTAAGCGGCTGGAACTGTTGGAAAGGATGATCTAATGCTCGCTTGTGTGTCCCTGTTTCGGAGCAGTCCGAACATTGTACCTTGATACGTGTGTTGTTGGTGTTGTTGGAGATGAATCCTTGAGCGAAGTTTCACTGTTGTTCAAAAGAAGGTGGTGGGGTCTGATGACCCGTCATGGCACCTCTCATCACTCGTACATCCCGCCCTTGATCTCCTGAATTTGCGTGCCTAATGCAGATGGTGGTCAATCTGGTTCTCCGTGACATGGTTTGAGGGATCTCCATGTGGCCTCTGTGGATGCGCGTGTGTGGGGAATTGATGCTTCCTCCTATCACCAGGTGGTTCGGGCGCACGGTCTGCAAAAACGCTCATCCATTCTCCGTTCATCTGTCCCAGTCCATGTGTCACCATGATGTCCTCGTAGCCTGTGTTGTCCCTTCCGATCTTGGCGTTTAAAATCTCCCATCAGGATGGTTATGTCCCTTTGCTCCTCTTTTGTCTTATCACTGTCTGTAGTTGCTGGTAGAAGTCATCGTTCTTCTTTCTTCGCATCATTGGTGGGAGCGCACTTGATGAGTTCTGCCTGATTGTCATTCTTCTTCGTGGTTAAACTTGGCTGTGATGAGGCGGGAGATGTTGACAGGTTCCCATCCGATGAGTGCCCCTTGTGCCTCCGGTGTGCCAGCATCAGGGCACACCTTCCAGTGTGTGGGGCTCCATCCTCTGCGTGTCCTGAGAGTACAGCAGTGTTCTCCAGATCAAAAGTCGCAGCTGTCCTGATTGTAGCCACCTTGTCTCATCAAGTCCTAGCACTCCGATCTTGTAGTTTTCCATCTCTCTCGAACTTGGAAGGGTTTTTCCGGTTTCAATAATCGTCCTGATTTCCATTGTGGCTTACTTTCGTCGTTGTCCTGGGTGTTAGAAGGGGAGTCGGCCTTGCAAGCTTCCTTCTCGGCTCTTTTCATGCACTGCGTTTCATAAGTTCCCCGCGGCGAGGGATGGAGACCTTCATTGCCCAAGTGAATGCTTTGGTTTCTTGTCGTCGATTGTTTCTGTACACCTCGTCTTTTTTATACAGGCAGGGTTGTTAGACCTCCACGCCAAAACCCCCTTTATCCTCGGCGGCCTCTTACGAAATGCATGGGAGGGGGCAGCGTGGGTCTATTCTATGCCCAACCCCACAGGCAAGTTGGAGTCTTCACTGTGAGATAAATCTGCCACAAGCAAATGTTTGTGGTTCTGTACGTCTAAGGAAAATGATGCAGGACTTTGCCTGAGGGGAAGCGTTTAGCGAAGGAAAATTCAAAACAATAAAAAAATTTAAAAAAAAACCTTCTAAAAAAAACAAACCAACTAAGTCTTTTGGCTGAGATCTTTACTGACAGGTCCGGCGGGTGTCTTCAGAACCACGATTTTCATCGTGTCGTCCAAGTCAGAACAAAACTGACGTTTAGGCACAATGACCGAGTGTTAGCAAAACTACTGAGTGTTATCGTCGATGAGGCAGAGCAGAGAAGGAAAGAGAAGGAGGATGCGACCAATGGGTAGTAGAAGGGACGGTAAAGACAACTGACAGCCATGGTCATTGAGCAGGACAGAAAAAACTATGCACAACGTCAAACCTGTACTGTGACAGTGAAGACCGAGAGAGGAAAGAGGGACACAAGACGGAACAGACAAATGACCTTAGAGAAAAGAACAAACGGAAGAAAAAAGAAATTATGAATTACACCTAAGCTGAGGGTGTCAAAGATCGTACAACATGCCATACACACACACACAAACCACACCACACAAATGTGCGCAACCACACGCGGCGCATTGGACGTGCTACAAAACAAACGAAATCAACGGAAGCGGTAAACGAGACAACACCGATCTGCCATCGATTTCAAATCGATATGACCGAGAGAGAGCGGGGGGGGGTCGGGAAGAGACAGGCAGCAGAGAGGCAACAAAACAGTCAACAGAAATAGGGAGGTGGAACAGACAGATACTGAGGCTGAGTGACACACAGGCACGGCAGACAGCGAGGAACATCGAGGGAAAAAGAAGACACAAGGGAGGAAATAAAACACACTAACATACAAATGACGCACGAAACACATGGCGTAACGTGCGCATGTACTGGTGCGCATGCGCGCGCGACACTCGCTGCGCACACACACACACACACACACCACACAACCACGCCATGCCTGGAATGCACACGCCACACACACATCACACCTTAGCAAAACTCACAGACCATTACAATGAGGGAAACTGACAAGGTGAGTGAGAAGAGCGTTTGGCGGAGGAAAGTGGGGAGAGGAGGGAGGGATGGCCGGGGATGAGAGGCAATGGAAAGAGTGAGAGAGGGGAGGAGGGAGAGACAGACACACACACAGAACAAGATCGGACAACCACTGAAACCTGAACAGGAACTAACATAACATTAAACACAGAAAGACTGGGAACAAAGCGTCTGAAAATCGTGTGAAAACATGCTCTAAGAGAACACAGGAAAGAGAGAGGAGAGAGAGAGAGAGAGAGGAGGAAGGAGAGCGGAGAGAGACGAGAGAGAGGAGGAAAGAGGGGGAGAGAAGGGGAAAAGAGACAGAGAGGAGAGAGAGACAGAGAACAGAACAAAGAGACTGAATCGGACCCAGAATGTTTTAAAAACACGGGACGGAAAGGGAGAGCACTCCTCACCTCTTTGGTCTTGCTGTGTGCCAGCTGCTGCCTCCGCAGTTGTAGTCTTTCCATTGCCGCCTTGTATCACAATGTTCACAGCTCCTCTTTCTCTTCGTAGTAGATTTTGAACGTTCTGTGCTTGGAGAGACACACAGAGGGGCTAATTCATACAAATGTCATGTGTAAAATGTGACTCTCCACTGGCCTTAATGTCCCCGGTACCATTACCGATGTCGTTCTTGGGTCGTATCATCAGTAGTAGTCGTTGTCATCATCATCATCGCCGTTTTATCGTTCGTGTCGTCGTTCGTCGGCCGTTCAGGCTTAACTCGTCATCCCCGGAGTTGATAAAGATCCGGAACGTTGCAGTGTGAGAGCAAACACTGCCTGTCGACATCAACCAGTTAGTTTTGGTCGTTTGTCACAGAGGGTAATACACGTGTTTAAATAATTTCTTTTCTTCAACACACACACACACACACACACTCGCACGCACACCAAAACGCACGCAAACACACACGCACACACACATTCATGTGTGTGTCTTATGCACGGCACATGTATAATTAAATACACCTCTACGCACGCGATGCACGTAACACGACATGAACACACCAACACGCACCCACGCACGCACGCACGCTCGCTCGCTCCCTACCTCCCTCCCTCCCTCCCTCCCTCCTCCCTCCCTTCCTCACTCACTCACTCACTCACTCACTCACTCTCTCTCTCTCTCTTACTCACTCTCTCTCTCTCTCTCTATCTCTCTCTCTCTCTCTCTCTCTCTCATGCGTGCATGTATGCACGCCACACCATATTAAAACACACACACGTGCACACGCGCGCGCCATGCACACATACACACACATCAGGCACTCAAGTATGCACATGCATGAATAAGCACACGACAACATACACACACATACCACACTGGGAAAAGGTTTCACGATGTGAATTCCAACAACGGCTCTTGATACATGAAGATATTTTTTCAAAACATATTTAATTAACTCAACGGGTTTCGCAATAATGTTTCACGAATAAAGTCCAACTGGCGTTTCCTCTGTTCAATGCACAGAAGTGTGCCACCAACCTTTGTAAGCTCTAAGGGTTTGAATTCACCAGGTTTTCAATTCAACCCGTATATTGAAGGAAGAAAGAAAAAAATAATCGCAAAATGAAAAAATACGGACTTCAGACACAAAGATTTATGTCAAAAATACCAAATTTGTTGGCACTTTATCAAACAAATTCTGTGACACTCCAGAATCAAAATTGAAATGATTCAACTACCGCTGGTATTCAGGTCAGTTTTTCTTCAAATATGATCTGGTCTTGTCATCCCCCCAACCCCCCTTCAATGGTAGTACGGATGTTACATCAAATTTGAAGAACGACGCAAACTGTGTACACACCGCGCGCACCCGCCCCCCCCCCCCACCCCGCCCCCCCCCCCCCTTCCTCCCGCATATACGACTGTTCTCTCCTCCAACTTTTGTTTCGTTTCTCGTGCTGTGAATGGTACATTCATCACGGGAAAGCGTACAGCGAAGAAATTCAAACAAAAAAAATTTAAAAAAACCTTCTAAAAAACAAACCCAACTAAGTCTTTTGGCTGAGTCTTTACTGACAGTCCGGCGGTGTCTTCAGAACCACGATTTCATAGTGTCGTCCCAAGTGCCAGACACAACAACTGAGTGTTAGGCACAATGACCGAGTGTTAGCCAACAACTACTGAGTGTTATCGTCGATGAGGCAGAGAAGGAAGAGAAGGAGGATGACGACCAATGGTAGAAGGGAGGTAAACGACACTGACAGCCATGGTCATTGAAGCAGACAGAAAAACTATGCACAACGTCAACTGTATGTGACAGTGAAGACCGAGAGAGGAAGAGGGACACAAGACGGAAACAGACAAATGACTTAGAAAGAAACAAACGGAAAAGAAATTATGAATTACACCTAAAGCTGAGGGTGTCAAGATCGTACACATGTCCATACACACACACACACACCACACACACACAATGTGCGCACACACGCGCGCATTGACGTGCTACAAAACAAACGAAATCAACGGAAGGTAAACGAGACAACACCGATCTGCCATCGATTTCAAATCGATATGACCGAGAGAGAGCGGGGGGGGGGGGAAGACAGACAGACAGAGAGGCACAAAACAGTAACAGAATAGGGGGGGGGGAACAGACAGATACTGAGATAGAGTGACACACAGCAGGCAGACAGCGAGAAACATCGAGGGAAAAAGAAAGACAAAGGGAAATAAACACACTAACATACAAATGAACGCACGAACACATGCGTACGTGCGCATGTACTGTGCGCATGCGCGCGCGCACACGCGCGCACACACACACACACACACACACACACACACACACGCATGCCTGAATGCACACGCCCACACACACACTCACACCTTAGCAAAACTCACAGACAATACAATGAGGGAAACTGACAAGGTGAGTGAGAAGAGAGTTTGGCGGAAAGTGGGGAGAGAGGGAGGGTGGGGGGAGAGAGAGAGCAATGGAAAGAGGAGAGAGGGAGAGAGGGAGAGACAGACACACACACAGACACAGATCGACAACCACTGAAACTGAACAGGAACAACCTAACATTACACAGAAAGACTGGGAACAAACGCGTCTGAAAATCGTGAAAACCTGCTCTAAGAGAACACAGAAAGAGAGAGAGAGAGAGAGAGAGAGAGAGAGAGGAGAGAGAGAGAGAAAAGAGAAAAAGAGACAGAGAGAGAGAGAGACAGAGACAGAAACAAAGAGACTGAAATCGGACCAGAATGTTAAAACACGGGACGGAAGGGAGAGAACTCCTCACCTCTTTGGTCTTGCTGTGAGCCAGCTGCTGCTCCAGTTGTAGTCTTTCCTTGGCCGCTTGTTTCACAATGTTCACCAGCTCCTCTTTCTCTTCGTAGATTTGAACGTTCTGTGGCGAGAGACACACAGAGGGGATAATTCATACAAATGTCAGTGTAAAAATGACTCTCCACTGGCCTTAAAGTCCCCGGGACCATTACCGATGTCGTCTTGGTCGTTATCATCAGTATCGTCGTTGTCATCATCATCATCGCCGTTTTATCGTCGTCGTCGTCGTCGTCGCCGTTAGGCTATAACTCGTCATCCCCGGAGTTGTAAAGATCCGGAACGTTGCAGTGTGAGCAAACACTGCCTGTCGACATCAACATCGTTAGTGTCGTTTGTCACTGAGGGTAGATACACGATGTTTAAATAATTTCTTTCTTCCAACACACACACACACACACACACACGCACGCACACAAACGCACGCACACACACACGCACACACACATTCATGTGTGTGCTTATGCACGCACATGTATAAATAAATACACCCACACGCACGCGCATGCACGTACACGCACATGAACACACACACGCACGCACGCACGCACGCACGCTCGCTCGCTCCCTCCCTCCCTCCCTCCCTCCCTCCCTCCCTCCCTCCACTCACTCACTCACTCACTCACTCACTCACTCTCTCTCTCTCACTCTCTCTCTCTCTCTCCTCTCTCTCTCTCTCTCTCTCTTCTCTCTCTCTCTCTCTCTCATGCGTGCATGTAGCACGCACACATATATAAACACACCACACGTGCACACGCGCGCGCACATGCACACATACACACACACAGGCACTCACGTATGCATGCATGCATGAATAAGCACACGCACACACACACACATACACACGGGAAAAGGTTCACGATGTGATTTCCAACAACGGCTCTTTATACATGAAGAATTTTTTCAAACATATTTAATAACTCAACGAGGTTTCGCATAATGTTTTCACGAATAAAGTTCCAACTGGCGTTTCCTCTTGTGTCAATGCACAGAAGTGTGCCACCAACCTTGTAAGCTCTAATATAATTCACCAGGTCTTCATTCAACCCGTTTATTTGAAGAAGAAGAAAAAAATAATCGCAAAATGAAAAATACGGACTTCAGACACAAAGATTTATCAAATACCAAATTTGTTGGCATTTATCAAACAAATTCTGACACTCCAGAATCAAATGAAATTCATCAACTACCGCTGGTATTCAGGTCAGTTTTTCTTCAAATATGATCTGCTCTTGGCATTTCATTTCAATTGGTAGACGGTGACTGTTACATTCAAATTTGAACGACGAAACTGTGTACACATTGGGCAGTTGACCGATATACGACTGTTCTCTCTCCAACTTTCTGTTTCTCGTGCTTGTGAATCGTACATTCATCACTTTTTTTTCCCCTAATGATTCCAATGCATACATCATTTTTTCAAAATTACCTTTTAAAGCGGTAACTTAATACGATGTCGACCCTAACGGTATTGTTTAGAAAACAATCTGCGATTTTAAAACCCAATCAGTCCCCGTCTCAACTAAAATTTGGTGAATGTTGTTCATCCATTGGGAGAGATCTGTTGGTGTACTTGTTTGTATACAGACCACAACTTTCCACCCATTCACATTCACATTTCCTCTCCCCCACCCCCACCCCTCCGCCCACTCGCAAACACATAACGAACACACACTCTTCCCCTCGTTCTCGCCCATCCATCCCATCCCCCCCCCCCCTTCCTCGTCCCCCTCCTCCCGTGCCCCCTTCAGTCCACCTCCTCCTCCACCCCCACCCAAACCATACACACACCTATCCCACACCCCAGCAACAACACCGACTCCCATCCCGTCCAACACCTACACACTCCAGTACCCCCAACCCCACACCACCCCACCCAACCTCCATCCACCCACCCCTCATCTCCTGTTCTCTCTCCCTCCCCATCCTCAACCTCCCCTCCCTTCCCCCCCCCCCCCCCCCCCCCCCCCCCCAACACCGACCTGGGGCGCCATGAGGTCCCCGTTGCTGACTGATCAGCCAGCTCCTGGCACTTCTTGCGGAGGTCTTCGATCTCCCTGTCCTTGGCCAGCATGTTCTTGGCGTGCTCGGCCAGGTCCTTGGCCCTCTGGCGGGCAAACACCCGCTTCAGGTGCTCCCCGTCCACAGTGGAGGCCAAGCTGGTGGAGGTGGAGGAGGCGGAGGCCTCGTCTTTCGTCTTCTGCAACAGACAGGTTGCTATCATCATCATCATCATCATCGTCATTATTAAGAGGATATTACTACTACTATGAACTGTATATCATAAGAATAACTATAATCATTATTGGCGCTTCATTCAGTCGGTTCCCCGTGTGTTGTCATTCAGTCAATATCATTCGCTCAGTTTTCTCCCTTTATTGTTTTGATATTTTTTTCATGCAGCATGCATATTTTGTGTATATATCTCATCCATATCAACGGCCAAACTGGCCAATCTTCGGAAAGTGGATGGTGTGATTTTACGTGTGTGCAAGATGTTAATGCATGCGTTCACAAACGAAACTTCGGTTTAAAGATCTCATCCGAAGCAGATTTCACGTACATGTGAAAAGGTTAGTCTAACAGGTTAAAGTTCTTCGTTGCATATCAATCGTTGGGGTCAATCAATTGTCAGTGGTTCACCAGTGTCGTAAGGCACAGCAGGATGGACGGCGGAGCTCATCCTTCTCCAACAGCCGCTTTTGACCCTCCCTGAACTGAGTCATGTGCCCATTTGGCTACCAGGTAGAAAGAGAGGGCTTGCTTGCCAGAATAAAAAAAAAATTAAAAAAAGACTCCTAGATGTGGTTCGAACTCACGACCGTCAGCTCCGCCACAAATCTCTTTGAGCGCACGTGCACGCGCACACACACACACACACACAACGCACGCGCGCGCGCGCGCACCACACAACACACACACACACACACCACACACACACACACACTCACCATCACTGTCATATCATCACCATACTCTATTTTCCTGCTATCGTTTGCTTACAATTGTGGCATATTCCCGTTTTACTTCTTTTTATTCCATTTTTCTTTCCCTCTTTTTTTTTTTCCTTCCCTCACTCTTTTTCTTTCTCTTATTCTTCGTTTTTTTTTTTTCCCCTTCTTTTACTGTCCACATTATTATAACTTCTCTCTCTCTCGCTCTCTCTCGCTCTCTCTCTTCTCTCTCTCTCTTCTCTCTCTCTCTTCTCTCGCTCTCTCTCTCTCTCTCTCATTCGTTTTGTCTTCTCCAACTTGACTTCCTTCGCGTTCATCTTCACGTTTTCCACTCCCGCCGCTTTTTGCTTCTTCATCATTCTCGCGGTTTAAAATCACATCCGACGGACTTTGAGGGCACAGAAGAAGTCTACACAAACGTTTAGCGTATGAAGAGAAAAGTTAACCTGGGTTTGTCTCAAGCGGGGATTGAACCCAAAGCCAGTGGATCACGCAAAGAACGCTTTACTCACTAAGCCACCAGGTCTATTTTTCTTTGCTTTCTTTCTTTCTTTTTCTTTTTCTTTCTTTCTTTCAAAACAAGGCACGGGCAGTATAAAGGCCCTGCCTCCACCATCCGTCCGATATAATCTTCGCCATGTCCTCTTCCATCATGACCCGGGAACGTTATTTACCCGCCGTTGTTACTTTCCACCGTGTATTTGTTCAGAACGGGGGTAGGGAAGTAGAAATAAAGGGACAATACTCATCACCAACGCTCGAGCTGTCCCTTCCCTTCGCTCTCTTACAGTTTACGATAGTCACAGCTGTCGGTGTTTGCCGATTCCACATACACACTCACACACACACACACGCGCGCGCGCACGCACGCACGCACGCACGCACACACACACACGCACACTTTTTTTTTCCTTTTTTTTTTTTGGTTGTTGATGTTTTTTTGGGCTAAAGGATGACACGCAGGCGCGGGGTGAAGGTTTGGCCTATTGCTACCATACTGTACGGACTGCCGCGGAGAATGATATTGTTGACACTTTCATTTGTCGAATTTTCCGCACTGTGCGTTTCATCGTCTGATGTGTTGCGGTGCCTCCCCATGGCGAGGGTTGTCTCTACACACGTACACACACCACACACACACACACACACACCGCGCACACGCACGCACGCACGCGCACACACACACACACACACACACACACACACACACACACACACACATCCGCGCGCCCTGGACCACGAGCACACGTTCATACACACTAACAAACGCACGCACGCACACACACACACGCGCGCGCGCGCGCACGCGCGCACGCACACACACACACACCCACACACACACACACACACACACACACACACACACACACACACACACACACACGCACACACGCACACTTGCGCTCTTCCCGCTCAGCGAAAAATCGGTCCTTGCAGATAACATCCAGTAACAGATTTATAGCTTTCATTCTAGAACAACTTCAAGAACGGAGCCGCCTTTTATAAGAACACACTGCATCCCCCTCCCTCTCCCTCTCTCCTTCAATCCTGGCACCCCCTGCTTCCTCTTACTCTCTCCCTTCCTTCTCCTCCCCCCTTCCTCCTCCCCCATCTCCGGCTATTGGGCAGAAAACAAGACATCAGGGTACCTTTTCACAGTGACTAAAGCCCACAAATGTTTGGGGCATGGAGCGTCTGTGCCTGCTCACAACACACAGTCGCTCAGTAAACCTCCCCAAGTCCCGACCAAAGCACGTCCACACGTCCGGAAAAAAAAAAAGACATCAGGGTAGCTTTTCACTGTGACTGAAGCCCACAAGTCTTTGGGGCACGGGTGTCTATGTCTGCTCACAACACACAGTCGCTCAGCAGAACTTCCAAAGTCCCGACCAAAGCTCATCAACACGTCCGCTTGAAGGAGGTAGGTGGAAGCATGTGGGAACTTATTTTCACACTGATAGTTTCATAAATCATCATCTGTTTGTTTGTCTGTCTCTGTCTGTCTGTCTGTGTCTGTGTCTGTGCCTGTGCCTGCCCGCCTGCCTGCCCTTTCCCTTTCCCTCGGAGTTAACACTGGTTCTGACGAGCACACCCCCTAAGCCGATGACATGGATAGAATGTATATGCACACCGCATACACGTACGCCGTGCGCTAATAATAGTCTACGTAAAGACCGCAGAGCAGTCAGGCAGTATAATACTCCCCACCCCCACCCCACCCCCCAACCGGATGAACAAGGTGAAGAACCTCCGGGATAAGATTCCAATTTCCAGCAACTTCATTCACATTCCTACAGGCACTTTCTGTCCAAGGTCACATTTCCGGCACTTTCATTCCGATTCCAGCACTTTTATTTTAAATTTCAGCTTTTTTTTTTTTAGACCCAAAGATCCAAGGAGTGAGTGTGAGTGTTGGCGTGTGCATGTATAACCTTCTCCGGTATCATGAACGATTGGTTTAGAAAATTTGGCTTTGGAATGCAAGTTTCAATCGTAATGGGGAGATTGATCCATTGTCTCTCGTTTTCCATCACCTCTTCCTTTCTTGATGTTGTTATCAACTCTATTTACTTATTTACTTTCTGCTGAGATCAGATGATCATTGTGTCCATGTATTCATAGATCATATATCTAAAATCTGTCATTTTTTTTAATTGATTTTGTATCTGTTTGCCAGTTGCCATGTAAACTGACAGTAGGGGCCGGATCTATGACGGGTTCTTAACCTCCTTGGTAAACGGTCTTCGTAACATCGTTCATAGGCCGAACACCCACGTAGTTACAAACGATTTCGTAAATCAGCTTTCCAGAAGCATTAGGAACCCTGCACATTCAGCTGTCGTGGTGTACCCAAAGCCGGACCCGAGGAAAGCAACACGGCAAAGGGCTATTTCATGTCATTTGTCGGTCTACTAGTGGCACGTGATGCCCTGGGTTAAACTAAACCCTGTCAGAAATAGTCACTATCCCACAAAAAATGCCACTGGCAAACTCATCAACAAAACCCATAGAAGTGACTATTCAAAAAAAAAAAAAAGGTTTCTTTACCAAAAAAAATAAATAAATACACCTGAAACAGTCATCGTTCCACATTACAAACAAACAAAAATCACAAAGTGGTCAACAGAACCGAGAACGACACCACTCGACAGTGTACTCAAAATTATCACTACACCGGAAAGACACCATCCACTAGGACAACACGGCTCGCACTACCATCACCAAGGAAGGACTTGTTGCGTTTCGCCAATGTGTCTTTGTGATGGGGACAATTACCGTCTGGGTGTGACAGTCACATGGACAGCGAGGGTGATACAAAGGGAACTAACTCCAGGGAGGACGGAGGGTGAGAGGGCTGAACAAAGTGATGGAGAGGGAGGAAGATAATGAAAAAAACTAAAGAACAGTTACGGTGTGTGTGTGTGTGTGTGGTGTGTGTGTGTGTGTGTGTGTGTGTGTCTCTGTCTGTCTGTCTCTGTCCGTCTCTGTCTGTGTCCGTGTGTGTGTGTGTGTGTGTTGTGTGTGTGTGTGTGTGTGTGTGTGTGTGTGTGTGTGTGTGTGTGTGCGTGCTTGCGTGCACGCGCTGTTTGCATACCTGCATTCCTCCGTGGTGGGAAAAGACAGGGAGAAGGGGAGGGTGTGTTTGAGAACAAACGGTCTATTTAAGGCAGAAGACGGCCTCAGTTGCAGGAGATGCTGCCATTCTGGAAGGGCGTGAATCACGAAGTACAACCCGCCGCCCATAAATCCATCAGTCATCCATGACAGTGTTGCCTCTTTGGACATAACGTTGGTATTCAGTACCTTTCTTCTTCTTCTTCTTCTTCTTCTTCTTCTTCATTTCTGCTTTCTTTCTTTCTTTCCTTCTTTTTTCTTCTTCTCTTCCTCCTCTTCTTTTTCTTCTTCCTCTTCCTTGTCTTGCTCCTCCTCCTCCTCCCCTTCTTCTTTTTGTTTCCTCCTCCTCCTCCTTCTCCACCTCCTCTTCATCTTCCTGTTGTTGTTGTTGGTGGTGGTGGTGGTGGTGGTGGTGGTGGTGGTGTTGTTCTCCTCCTCCTCCTCTATCTCTCTCTCCCCTCACTCCTTTCCCTCCCTCTCTAAAACAATCAAGTCTGTTCCGTCCCCTTTTACAGTGCAAGCCAGGCCACGCTGAGCTGTCCATTCTCTCAGACTGCCGAGAGGCCACCCACAAAGAGAAGACCCTGCACCTCAGTGCCGTGCCTTACTTCTCCCGTGTCCAGTATAGTGTCTGTTCTAGATACATCAACACAGGGACATCGCCCTATAGATACCCTCATCTTTTCCGACCAGCCCTGCAGGTGTCTGCCTTTATCGGGCCTGGCTGACACTGGGACATCGGTTATGAAGGGAAGAGTGGAGTGCAGCCGTGTCATGTAGTCCCTGATTAGAATGGAACTGAACATCATTTTCATTATTATCCTCGTCGTCAATCATCACCATTAAAAAAGTCTCAAAGTAAATGTTACTTCTTGCTCTGCGGTCGTCTGTCTATTTTTTTTTTTTTAAGATATTTAAGACAGCCACAAAAAAGAAAGTAGGAGAGCGCGGGAGAGGGGACGAGAGAGAGAGAGAGAGAGAGAGAGAGAGAGAGAGAGAGAGAGAGAGAGAGAGTGTGTGTGTGTGTGTGTGTGAGAGAGAGAGAGAGAGAGAGAGAGAGAGAGAGAGAGAGAGACAGACAGACAGAGAGAGAGGCAGAGAGACAGACACAGAGAGACTGAGAAAGACACAGAGAGGGGGGAGGAAGGAGGCAGCCAGGAAAGGGCGACAGAAAGGGCGAGGGAAAGTAAAAACAAGTAAACCGTCAGACGGACAGACAAACAGACAGAGAGACAGACAGGCAGACAGAGATGTACAGACAGACAGAGATGTACAGACAGACAGACAGACAGACAGTGAGGCACGGACCGTTTTGTTCTTGGCGTTCTCCTGCTGCAGGGCCTTGGCTTTCTCCTCCAGGCGGCGGGCGATGGCGGCCAGTTCTGCATTGCGCTTCTTCAGCACCTTCACCTTCTCCTCCAGGGGCTTCTGGTCCTCCTGCTTCTTCTTCTGTTACAACAAAAGACACAAAGAGTCCGTGAACGAAGGAACAAAGGACAGAAGGAAGGAAGGGAAGGAAGGACGGAAGGGGGATGGGAAAAGAAGGATGGCGGCCAGCTCCGGTTTCATCCGTTTCTCCAGCACCTCCCTCAGCCCATTCAGCGGAGCCTGATCCTCCTGTTCTTTGTGTGGCGGAAGAGAGAACGAAGGGAGAAAAAGGAAGGGAAGGAAGGAAGGAAGGAAAGAAGAAGGGAAGGAGGAAGGACTCAGCTCTGCACTGCCTTTCTTCAGCACCTTCACCTTCCATCCTCCACTGGTTTCTGACCTTCCAACCTTCCCTTATTCATCAATCAATTATTCACTAATCAATAAATTGACGAGTGTTGGAGCGACTGACCGAGCGGAGGGCCCCACACAGAACAAACGAGGTTCCTAACGTTCCTCGACAATCCCTTTTCCCTTCCAGTCACAGTTCCTGTTCATTATACACAAATAGCAGCAGAACAGGGTTCTTACTCGAATAAATACATAGATAACATTTTTCCTCCCTTCTTCTTCCAAAGACTTGCTGGGTCAAGGATAGTGCCCTCGAAAAGGTTTTTTTGAAAATATTGCTGATCTTTTACTGTCACACCAAACAAGGCAGTTCAGATATATTTCAAAATACCACCGAGTCGCGTCTCTTATTAGATATCATCGATTGGGATCATTGTCATCGGCAATGAGTTTTTCTACTGTATTACACGTGGCATCATTTGTTAGAGATTACAGATATCACAGACAACTATGGTCCTTTGACATTTGCTCTTATTAGTCATCATTATTGGTGTTTCTGTTGGGCTTTTTTCAGGGGGGGGGGGGGTTGTTGTTGTTGTTGTTGTTGTTGTTTTTTGCTGTCCAAACCTCTGCGCCACCTCAGAGGCAGTGCACCCACGCCGCTCATTCCGACATCCCATCCACAGCCACAGCCCGGTCGGCCCCGCCCGCAGCCCCGGCACCAGCAATCCACAGGGAGCAGTCAATGTCAAGTCGTCAAGAGGCAACCCACCGGAGGAGACACTGCACTGCTGCCGAGTCACTTCGGTGGTGTTCAGTGGCGCCTGTTCTGATCTAACA
>CM031619.1:9737965-9742965 GCA_018398815.1 Conus ventricosus
GAGACACTGCACTGCTGCCGATTCCATTCGGTGTCGCTCAGTGCTGCTCAGTGCTGTCTGTTCTGATTCAACATACGCTGGACACCGCCTACTGACGACAGTGCTGTTCTGCGTCACTTTACTCGAACACAATTCTTCCAAAGTATCTTCATTTACAAAGAAGCCTTCGCTTACCGTCTTTAGTACACAGACCATAGCTTGAAGACTTACTGAAAAAAGGTGGGAGAGCCGGGACGGGGAGGGACAGGGGATAGCAGACAGAGAAAGGGAGGCGGCGGTGGAGGAGTGGGGTGAGGGCTTGGGATGGGGGTCTGAGCGACCATGATCCTGAACCTATCCAGACTCTAACCTAAACCCAAAACCGAACCTAATTGGCTCAAAGCCTTAATCCGAACACTGACCTGACCCTGACTGGGATAACACCTTATTAAAATAAAAAAGGAAAGAAAGAAATTTTTTTTTAAAAAGGGGGGGGGGGGACCTTCGTTGATAAACTGTGCGTGTTGTGTTGTCTTTTCCTTTCCCTGTGCATACGGGAAAGAACATCAACCCGTTCACTTTTCGCTTCACACCGTCCATACGTGACCCACGACACAAGGTCCACACATTTCCATAGCAAGCGGAAGATGATGGTGACGACAACAATGATGACGATCATGATGACCGTGATGTTGATAACCACGATGAATGATGATGATGATGATGACGATGAATCACGACGACGACGATGACGACGATGATGACGACGACGACGAGGAAGCAACGAAGACGATGATGGTAAATGATGAAGATGATGATGATGATCATAACGATGATGATGACGACGACGACGACGACGACAACGATGAATGGTGATGATGATGATGATGATGATGATGAGGAGGAGGAGGAGGAGGAGGAGGAGGAGGAGGAGGACAATGAATCACCACGACGATGACGACGATGATGATGATGACGACGACGACGACGAGAACAACGATGAATGATGATGATGATGATGATGATGATGATGATGATGATGACGATGACGATGACGACAACGACGACGACGATGATGATGATGATGATGATGATGATGATGACGACAACGACGACGACGGCGGACAGCACACCCCTCCACCTACCAGGCCATCGTTCTCGGTCCGGAGCAGCATCAGCCGTCTCTCCAGCCTCTGCACCTGGGTCTGCAGCTCCCCGATCTTCTTCTGCAGGGTCTTCTCCTTCTCCCGCTCCTCTCGCTTGCTCTGCCGGACACACAACACAGCCAGCCACAGCATTAGTTCCACCAGTCCATTCCTAGCAGTGTTGGTTTAGGGAGCGACGCTTATGTCCCCTATAGTTGCGCTCACGCGTTCGCCTGCGCATTAAGGATTCTCTGTGTCTATATGTCTGTCTCTGTCTGTCTGTCTGTCTCTCTCTGTCTCTGTCTCTCTGTTTCTATCTGCATCTGTCTGTCTGTCTGTCTGTCTGTCTCTCTCTCTCTCTCTCTCTCTCTTCTCTCTCTCTCTCTCTCTCTCTCTCTCTCTCTCTCACACACACACACACACACACACACACACAGTGAATGAGAAAGAGGATGAGAGAGAGAGCGAGAGCGAGTGTGTGAGAGCAGTGCATACATATACATAAACACATCACAAACGTGGCCCAAGCTCGCGCATAAACCCACACACGTCCATACACAAGCATGAGTGAATGAGGCGCACAGGCACCCCCCCCCCCCCCCCAACACACACACGTACGCGCGCGCATATGCACACATGCACATCTCAACAGAGTTCCGTACGCACGCGCATTATACGTCTACAGCAAAGACAACACATACGTATATGCGCGCGTGCGCGCGCCTACACACACACACACACACACACACACTCACACACACACACACACACACACACACACACACACACACACACACACACACACTGACACATACACATGTACACATACACGCATGCACATACAGTACAAAGCCATACAGACGCGATCACATGCTTAGAGTATACACATGCTCTGCGCCAGTATGCATATGAGCGCATAAAGATGCAACAAAGTTTGTAAACATCTAAAAAAAAATTATTTAAAAAAGCGTGCGCTCTCTCTCTCTCTCTCTCTCTCTCTCTCTCTCTCTCTCTCTCTCACACACACACACACACACACACACACACACACACACACACACACACACACACACACACACACACACTACGTGCATGAGCACACAAACGCACTCGCTAATACAGAATCACACAGAGAGAGAGAGAGAGAGAGAGAGAGAGAGAGAGAGAGAGAGAGAGAGAGAGAGAGAGAGAGAGAGACAGAGACAGAGACAGAGAGACTGAGAGAGACACAGCGAGACACAGCGAAAGACACTGAGAGACACAATGAGAGAGACACAGAGCTTTAGAGACACAGACAGAGAGAGAGAGAGAGAAAGAGAGAGAGAGAGAGAGGGGGGGGGGGAAGGAACGGGGAAGGAGGAAGAAACAGACAGACAGACGAGCAATGAGAGAAACAAGTCACTGATCACGGCACTAACAACGTGACTCTGTTCCTGAAAGTGGAAAGTTTGAAACATAAAGAAAGAAGACAAGAAGAAGGAGAATGAGGAGGACGATGATCAGGAGGAGGAAGAGAGGAGGAGGAGGAGAGGAAGAGGAGGAGGGGAAGAGGAGGAGGATGGGGGAAGGAGGAGGCGGGGAAGAGGAGGAGGGGAGGAAAAAGAGGTGGAGGAGAAGGAGGAGGAGGGGAAGAGGAGGAGGGGGGAAGGAGGAGGCGGTGAAGGAGGAGGAGGGGAGGAAAAAGAGGTGGCGGAGGAGGTGGCGGAGGAGGAGGAGGAGGAGGAGGGGAAGAGGAGGAGGAGGAGGATTTATAGTCAACATCAACGCCCATACTCTCCCCAGTCCATCGCTGCCCCGTTTTCCTTCTTTTTTTTCTTTGTTTCTCTTTCTTTCTTTGTTTGAGGGGGGGGGGGGGGGGGGATGGGGAGGTTTACATGCATTTGCCTCGTTTGTGTGCTGAGATATAAATCAACGCCATTCATACTGCGTAAACGGGCAAATCAATCGTTGATGAATCTATAATATTGAATCAACCATACATAAATCAGCCCAACATCCACACACTACATCATGCCCTCTGTTTCTTTTCTTTTTTTTCTTTTTTCAACAGGGCTGATCCTGTCTGTAGAGGCTGGCAGCCAGAGCCATTCAGGGGTTACCTGACTGACACGTTGTCAACTTCACCAGAACTAGACCGACATTTTGCACCCACATTTTTCTTATCTTGGCGATTCCTCTGCCGATACATCTAGATGGACGATAGTGAGGGAAAAGGAGACACACACACACACACACACACACACACACACACACACGAGCGCGCGCGCGCACACACACACACGCACGCACGCACGCACGCACGCACGCACGCGCACACACACACACACACACACACACACACACACACACACACACACACACATAAATACACATCCACACACACACACACACACACACACACACACACACACATCCACGCACGCACGCACGCACACACGCACGCACGAACACAAACATGCACGCACACACGTATAGACACATGCATGCACACACACACGCACGCACGCACGCGCGTGCACACACACACACACACACACACACACACACACACACACACACACACACACATCCACGCACGCACACACACACATCCACGCACGCACACACGCACGCATGAACACAAACATGCACGCATACAGTATAGACACACACATGCACGCACGCACGCACGCACGCACGCGCACACACACACACACACACACACACACACACCACACACACACACACACATATGTATACATGTATACGGGAGCCGGAATAGCTCAGCTGGTAGAGCGCCGGACTCGTAATCTTGGTGATCCTGGGGTTGCGGGTTCGAACCTCCGCCGGTGCGTTTCGGTACAGGGGGATTTTTCCCTCGGAGTTAACATTGGTTCTGACTGCATTTCCCATACAGTCCTTCGAATGAGACTATAAACCGAGGTTCCGTGTGTGAACGCAGGCATAACATCTTGCACACACGTAAAATCCCATCACCAACTTTCGGAAGCGTAGGCCAGTTTGGCCGTTGGTATGGATGACACGTTACACATAGCACGCACCCTGCGTGAGAAATGGAAAGAATGAAGGAAGTAAGGAAAATGAGTGATCGATATTGAACGATACTGACTGGATGACACGGGAAACGACTGAATGAAGCGCCAGCTGGCAGCTCTTCAGTCGGCACTATCCAGGAAGGCAGCCCGTTGTGTAAACGAGTGTTGATTGTAAAGCGCTTAGAGCTTGGCCTCTAGCCGAGAATAGGCGCTATATAAGTATTCATTATTATTATTATTATTATTATTATATTATTATTATTATTATACATTACATACGCACTTTGTGTCTGCAGATGAGTTCACGTATTTCTTATAATATCAGACATCAGAACTCGAGAGGAGGGGAGGGAAGTCAACCGAGGATAAAGATTTTAACTTACTTAAGCAATTATTAATGGGGGGGGGGGGGGGGGGGGGGGGTTCACTTCCATTCTGTCCTTCACGAAGCTGTTAATTAAGAGAGAAAATGCAACGAAGAGAGAGAGGGGTGGAGAGGGTGTCTTTCCCGGCTCAAATTCACAACCACCATCACCTACAACCATGCCTTAAGCATTTTAAAAAAATATATTAAAAAAAAGCAGTAAACAGCGGAGGAAACCTTAACTGAGGCAGCGGAGAGTTAACCGCAAACAGCGAACAAGTACGGTAACTCTTGTCCCACGACGACATAATCACACGCCCGTAACTCAACAACGAATGCTGCCTAACGACACCAAACCGCTAGCAGAAAAAAAAGAACCGCCGACACACACAACACACAGAACAAACAAGAAGACATCCCCTGAAACAGTTAGTACACCGACCACACACACACACACACACACACACACACACGGGC
>CM031619.1:9747965-9755114 GCA_018398815.1 Conus ventricosus
CCACCCGCATCCGGCATACTGACATTCTGAGGTGGCCCTCTATGGAAGGCTGGTCAATATTACAAATAATCATAATAACAATGGTGATGATGATGAAAATCATGCCCCTTCAACCCGCTTTCCATCAGATCCAGCAGTGAGGGGAGATCACTCCAGCCGACTGTCCCATCACCGCCGGAAGTAGCCTGCGTGTCGGCTCTTCTCCAGAGCTTGTCAAGCCGGTCACACAGGCAGCGCCATGTCGACGCGGCGCGTTTCGTCTTTCGTGGCAGGTCTTAGTGTGTGTCTGCTTTGATGGAAACCTGTCAAAACTCGCACACTGGTCGTGTGATCCCTTCCTTTCCGCACCGGATCAGCACGTGCAACGATACCCTCCCATCGGTCAAATACGGTCGACTTCGTGTGCACATCGAGTCGCACGCGCTTCTTTGCCTCTGTTCCCAACTTTTGAATTCGTCGCATGCGGACCTGTTTATCATGAACGCTGCTATCGGTGTACCTTTCAAATGAAACAAGCGTACTTCCTACAAAATGCTGTGTAGACCACCTCTTCCCATTTTGTTTTAAGCCAAGGGAAGGTGGGGGCGGGGGGAAGGGGGTGGGGGTTCGTTTTGATCCATGGGCATCGCACTGCACAGGGTCGACAGTGGAGCGATGCCAGATCTTATTTACAGTATCCACCGTAAAAAGAAGAAAGGTTTCCCCCAATACAAATTACTTTTCCAAACTCGTATACTCAGGTACAAATGCAGGCTCTTTCGACTGTTGTTGTTGCTATTTTCTCCTTTTAAAAAAAAAATATTTCAGAGCCTGTAGTCCATCCTACTGCTCAAACGTCCTCCAGACGCCAGTTCCCGCGCACAAGTTAGCGACAGTTGTCGCTTGTTAGTCACAGGGCACGAACACGATGGTTGCACACCGGAAGTGCAATTGCCGTTCAAAAACTTCGTCTCAAGAAAAAAATTTCCTGACTCCCCCCCCTCACCCTCCCCCTCCCTCAGTTCTTCGTAGTCACTGTCCTTTCTCCAGTGGGTAAGCAGGCGTGGTCATGCTGACGGCAAGAAGACGTGAGCCTCGTCCAAGAGCAGTAGAGTCGAAAGTAAGGCGCCCCTGACTCCATCCGTGCCTGCCGACAGGGTTGATTCCCGGTGGTTGGATCGGAGTTCTGGTCTTTTACGGGGATTTTTTTCTTTTCTTTCTTTGTGTGTGTGTGTGTGCGTGTGTGTCCGAGGCTGCTGTTCAGGACGATTTTTCAGATATCCTCAAATGCCCCAACTGTGGCCCACCACATGGACTTTACTAGCACTCGGCTTACAGCGCTTTGCATCTACTTTGCCCTTACCCACAACTCAACGCTCACCCCCTCGTTTGGAGACATTTCCACTGTCTTCCGTGCGCTTCTTGCCTGCAGGTGTGTGGACGCAAACCGTAAACATGATCAGTCTGATGTATATGTAACTGTTTGACCAAGAGATCAGGGATTACCTTACGTGTTTGTATTTATAACTATATCCCTCTCCCCGTCTCACCCAAGATTTCCTTTCGTATCACCCGGTTCGTTTAGTCTTGCCAAAGCAAAAGCTCCAGGTTGATGCCTCCAGTCATGTTGTGGTACCAGCGTCTGTCGCCCTGTGGATGCTGTGGACCCTTCAGGGCACACAGTCCCTCGCCTTCTGAAGGGTCTGTGCTGCTAACGTCCTCGTTTTCTCATTGACCCTGGCTTTTCTTAAAACCCCTTCTTTCTTTCTTTACTATTTCTTCTGTCTTTGAAGCCATTTTCCTGTTTTTACTCTGGAAACTCTTTCACAACTTCTTTTTCCTGGTCACGATTTACAACTTGCCAACGTTGTAGTTGTAATGAAAATTAAACACAATGTCCAGAGTGGACGATGGACACTGGCTGCCCAGACTGCAGCGGCTGTTTGTCCACGTGGCCTTGTTTGTGTACTTCTTGTTACGGGTAAATGTATTCCACTGTTTCTTAACGTTTCTTCCTTTAGTTTCAAAACGGAAATGACTGAGGGCGGAAAATGAAGCAAAATTTGGAAAGAGAGGGGGTTAGTTACCGCCAGAACACAGACAAACAGAGTAGTCATGTACTGTTTGTCTGTGTCCTTGGCGGTAACTAATTCCCTCTCTTTCAAATTTTGTTTCTTCCTTAAACTGGACGTGAAAAATGATGCGCAATGGCTAGCGCTCAAAACAAGTTCTAATCTTATCCGTCCTATGAATGTCAACAGATCGTCTACCATTCATCCATTATTTCTGTCGTTTGTTGATCATGTCTGTCATCGACGTCTGTTACTACCTACCATTCATCCATATTTCTGTCGTTTGTTGATCGTGTCTGTCATCGACGTCTGTTACTACCTACCATTCATCCATAATTTCTGTCGTTTGTTGATCATGTCTGTCATCGACGTCGTGTTACTACCTACCATTCATCCATTATTTCTGTCGTTTGTTGAGTCATGTCTGGCATCGACGTCTGTTACTACCTACCATTCATCCATTATTTCTGTCGTTTGTTGTCATTCTGTCATCGACGTCTGTTACTACCTACCATTCATCATTATTTCTGTCGTTTGTTGATCATGTCTGTCATCGACGTCTGTTACTACCTACCATTCATCCATTATTTCTGTCGTTTGTTGACGTGTCTGTCATCGACGTCTGTTACTACCTACCATTCATCCATTATTTCTGTCGTTTGTTGATCATGTCTGTCATCGAGTCTGTTATACCTACCATGTCATCCATTATTTCTGTCGTTTGTTGATCATGTCTGTCATCGACGTCTGTTACTACCTACCATGTCATCCATTATTTCTGTCGTTTGTTGATCATGTCTGTCAATCGACGTCTGTTACTACCTACCATGTCATCCATTATTTCTGTCGTTTGTTGATCTGTCTGTCATCGACGTCTGTTACTACCTACCATGTCATCCATTATTTCTGTCGTTTGTTGATCATGTCTGTCATCGACGTCTGTACTACCTCCATGTTCATCCATTACTTTTGTCGTTTGTTGATCGTGATCCTGTCATTCGACGTCTGTTACACCTACCATGTCATCCATTTCTTTTGTCGTTTGTTGATCATGTCTGTCATCGACGTCTGTTACTACCTACCATGTCATCCATTACTTTTGTCGTTTGTTGATCATGTCTGTCATCGACGTCTGTTACTACCTACCATGTCATCCATTACTTTTGTCGTTTGTTGATCATGTCTGTCATACGTCTGTTACTACCTCCCTTCATCCATTACTTTTGTCGTTTGTTGATCATGTCTGTCATCGACGTCTGTTACTACCTACCATGTCATCCATTATTTTGTGTTTGTGTCCGTTTTATTTTGTTGATCATGTCTGTCATCGACGTCTGTTACTACTACCATGTCATCCATTATTTCTGTCGTTTGTTGATCATGTCTGTCATCGACGTCTGTTACTACCTACCAGTCATCCATTATTTCTGTCGTTTGTTGATCGTGTCTGTCATCGACGTCTGTACTACTACCATGTCATCCATTATTTCTGTCGTTTGTTGATCGTCTGTCATCGACGTCTGTTACTACCTACCATGTCATCCATTTCTTTTGTCGTTTGTTTGATCGTGTCTGTCATCGACGTCTGTTACTACTACATGTCATCCATTATTTCTGTCGTTTGTTGTCATGTCTGTCTCGACGTCTGTTACTACCTACCATGTCATCCATTATATTCTGTCGTTTGTTGATCATGTCTGTCATCGACGTCTGTTACTACCTACCATGTCATCCATTATTTCTGTCGTTTGTTGATCATGTCTGTCATCGACGTCTGTTACTACCTACCATTCATCCATTATTTCTGTCGTTGTTGATCATGTCTGTCATCGACGTCTGTTATCTACCTACCATGTCATCATTATTTCTGTCGTTTGTTGATCATGTTTGTCATCGTACGTCTGTTTACTACCTACCCATGTCTTCCATTACTTTTGTCGTTTGTTGATCATGTCTGTCATCGACGTCTGTTACTACCTACCATGTCATCCATTACTTTTGTCGTTTGTTGATCGTGTCTGTCATCGACGTCTGTTACTACCTACCATGTCATCCATTATTTCTGTCGTTTGTTGATCATGTCTGTCATCGACGTCTGTTACTACCTACCATGTCATCCATTATTTCTGTCGTTTGTTGATCATGTCTGTCATCGACGTACTGTTACCTACTACCATTCATCCATTTTTTCTGTCGTTTGTTGATCGTGTCTGTCATCGACGTTGTTACTACCTACCATGTCATCCATTACTTTTGTTCGTTTGTTGATATGTCTGTCATCGACGTCTGTTACTACCTACATGTCATCCATTACTTTTGTCGTTTGTTTGATCATGTCTGTCATCGACGTCTGTTTACTACCTACCATGTCTCCATTACTTTTGTCGTTTGTTGATCATGTCTGTCATCGACGTCTGTTACTACCTACCATGTCATCCATTACTTTTGTCGTTTGTTTGTATCATTGTCTGTCATCGACGTCTGTTATACCTACCATGTCATCCATTACTTTTGTCGTTTGTTGATCATGTCTGCATCGACGTCTGTTACTACTACCATGTCTTCATTATGTTCTGTCGTTTGTTGATCATGTCTGTCATCGACGTCTGTTACTACCTACCATGTCATCCATTACTTTTGTCGTTTGTTGATCATGTCTGTCATCGAGTCTGTTACACCTACCATGTCATCCATTACTTTGTCGTTTGTTGATCGTGTCTGTCATCGACGTCTGTTACTACCTACCATGTCATCCATTATTTCTGTCGTTTGTTGATCATGTTGTCATCGACGTCTGTTACTAACTACCATGTCATCCATTATTTCTGTCGTTGGTTGATCATGTCTGTCATCGACGTCTGTTACTACCTACCATTCATCCATTATTTCTGCGTTTGTTGATCTGTCTGTCCATCGACGTCTGTTACTACCTACATGTCATACATTATTTCTGTCGTTTGTTGATCATGTCTGTCATCGACGTCTGTTACTACCTACCATGTCATCCATTTCTTTTGTCGTTTGTTGATCATGTCTGTCATCGACGTCCTGTTACTACCTACCATGTCATCCTTTCTTTTGTCGTTTGTTGATCGTGTCTGTCATCGGACGTCTGTTACTACCTACCATGTCATCCATTATTTCTGTCGTTTGTTGATCATGTCTGTCATCGCGTCTGTTACTACCTACCATGTCTCCATTATTTCTGTCGTTTGTTGATCATGTCTGTCATCGAGGGTCTTTTTACACCTACCATGTCATCCATTATTTCTGTCGTTTGTTGATCATGTCTGTCATCGACGTCTGTTACTACCTACCATGTCATCCATTATTTCTGTCGTTTGTTGATCATGTCTGTCATCGACGTCTGTACTACCTACCATGTCATCCATTATTTCTGTCGTTTGTTGATCATGTCTGTCATCGACGTCTGTTACTACCTACCATGTCATCCATTTCTTTTGTCGTTTGTTGATCATGTCTGTCCATCGACGTCTGTTACTACCTACCATGTCATCCATTTCTTTTGTCGTTTGTTGATCGTGTCTGTCTGTCAAGTTTGTTACTTCTTCAACACGTACTTCTTTTTTCTGCGTGTTGACAGCCAGATGAGAGACCTGAGTGGTCGGATGGGCGATGACAATGGAAATTAGAAGACATCGGGTCTTCACCAAAGCAGAAGGCAGACCCGACGGCCATGGCGGCGATCAGCGATGAATGCTGGCCATCATGCACGCCTGTCAAGATCAAAAGCCAGTCAGACAGCCAGGCTGGTGGACAGACCCAGAGGTCTATGGGGACGGGAGTCATCAGTCAAGATGGGTGGACCGCCGCCCTGTCACTCACGGGGACAGGGAACGACAACCGAGTCCAATGATATGAATCTTCGGGCATTCTTATCGTCAATGGACTGGCTGTGACACAGCTGAACGTGGGACACTTGTGAAGAACGCAACCATGCAGGTGCAATATCATGTTCAAAAACTCGCTAGTAGTTCCTTGTTTCTTTCACTCTTTGTGTTCGTTCCCCTTTTTCTTTGAAAATTGAGTCAGAATGATCATAATGAGACCTACACACACGCACGCAAGCGCGCGCGCGCGCGCGCACACACACACACACACACACACACACACACACACACACACACACACACCCCACATGAAGAAGAGAGCAAGTCTGCTGATCCCCATCTAAAACTGAAAGCAAGAAAAAAAGAATGAAAACCTCGATTGCACAGAATACATTTGGAAAAATAACAAGAGATAACATAAAACCATTTTAGATAAAAGAATCAGTAATCTACCACTGAACAAACACAGAGACAAGCAGACCCCACAAAAAAAAGAAGAAAACGGAGAAAAAGAGGGAGCAGAGAGATAGAGAGTTTTGTGTGTGTGTGTGTGTGTGTGGGGGTGTGTGGTGTGTGTGTGTGTGTGTGAGAGAGAGAGAAAAGAGAGAGAGAGAGAGAGAGAGAGAGAGAGAGAGAGAGAATGAGAGCGGTGGGGAAGGAAAGAGAGACAGAGAGAGAAGGAAAGGTATAAAAAGAAACCCAAAGAGAAAGATTTACAAGAGAAAGAAAGAAGGAATGGAGACAAGAAAGAAAGACAGACGTGAAAAGAAAGAGGAAAAAGAGGAAGAAATACTAAAGGTGTGTGTGGTGGGGGGGGGGGGGGGGGGGGGGGGGGGGGGACAGAAAAGAAAAAAACCAGAAAACGGAAAGAAATGAAACAGAAGGAATAAAAAAGAAAGGAAGGATAAAAAAGGCATAACCAAAAAAAAAAGGAAGAAAGAAAGAAGGAAAAACAAAGACAGAAAAGGGCAAGAAAAAATAAAGTAAAGGGAAGAAAGAAGAAAAAAAAAGACAGAAATTACGGGTTGAAGTAAAAAGAAGAGAGAAGCAAATAAAGAATGAACGAATAAAAGAAAGCAGGGAAGAGAGAAATAAGAACGAAAAGAAATTAGATGTGGGGAAAAAAGCCAGAAAAGGGGAAGAGAAAAAGAAGAAAAAGACAAGGAAACGGGAAGAAAAAAAAAAGACAAAGGCAAGGGAAGGGGGGAAAAGAAAAAGAAAAAGAAAGAACAAAAAAAAGAGGGGAA
>CM031619.1:9756114-9766114 GCA_018398815.1 Conus ventricosus
TACTACCTACCTTTCATCCATTATTTCTGTCGTTTTTTATCATGTCTGTCACGACTCGTTACTCCACCATGCATCCATTCTTTTGTCGTTTTATCATGTCTGCTCGACGTTTACTACCTCCCAAATGTCATCCATTACTTTTGTCGTTTGTTGATCGTCTGTCATCGACGTCTGTTACTCCCTACCATGTCATCCATTATTTCTGTCGTTTGTTGATCATTCTGTCATCGACGTCTGTTACTACCTACCATGTCATCCATTATTTCTGTCGTTTGTTGATCATGTCTGTCATCGACGCGTTACTACCAAACCATTCATCCATTATTTCTGTCGTTTGTTGATCAGTCTGTCATCGACGTCTGTTACTACCTACCATGTCATACCATTATTTCTGTCGTTTGTTGATCATGTCTGTCATCGACGTCTGTTACTACCTACCATGTCATCCATTTCTTTTGTCGTTTGTTGATCAGTCTGTCATCGACGTCTGTTACTACCTACCATGCATCCATTTCTTTTGTCGTTTGTTGATCGTGTCTGTCATCGACGTCTGTTACTACCTACCATGTCATCCATTATTTCTGTCGTTTGTTGATCATGTCTGTCATCGACGTCTGTTACTACCTACCATGTCATCCATTATTTCTGTCGTTTGTTGATCATGTCTGTCATCGACGTCTGTTACTACCTACCATGTCATCCATTATTCTGTCGTTTGTTGATCATGTCTGTCATCGACGTCTGTTACTACCTACCATGTCATCCATTATTTCTGTCGTTTTGTTGATCATGTCTGTCATCGACGTCTGTTACTACCTACCATGTCATCCATTATTTCTGTCGTTTGTTGATCATGTCTGTCATCGACGTCTGTTACTACCTACCATGTCATCCATTTCTTTTGTCGTTTGTTGATCATGTCTGTCATCGACGTCTGTTACTACCTACCATGTCCATCCATTTCTTTTGTCGTTTGTTGATCGTGTCTGTCGTCAAGTTTGTTACTTCTTCAAACACTACTCTCTTTTTCTGCGTGTTGACAGCCCAATGAGAGACCCTGATGGTCGGATGGCGATGACAATGGAAGATTAGAAGAACATCAGGTTCTTCACCAAAGCAGAAAGGCAGACCCGACGGCCATGGCGGCGATCAGCGATGAATGCTGGCCATCATGCACGCCTGTCAAATCAAAAGCCAGTCAGACAGCCAGGCTGGTGGACAGACCCAGAGTCTATGGGGACGGGAGTCATCAGTCCAAGATGGGTGGACCGCCGCCCTGTCACTCACGTGGACAGGAACGACAACCGAGTCCAATGATATGAGATCTTCGGGCATTCTTATCGTCAATGGACTGGCTGTGACACAGCGAACGTGGGACACTTGTGAAGAACGCAACCATGCAGGTGCAATATCATGTCAAAAACTCGCTAGTAGTTCCTTGTTTCTTTCACTCTTTGGTGTTCGTTCCCCTTTTTCTTTGAAAATTGAGTCAGAAAGATCATAATGAGACCTACACACACGCACGCAAGCGCGCGCGCGCGCGCGCGCACACACACACACACACACACACACACACACACACACACACACACACACACACATGAAGAAGAGAGCAAGTCTGCTGATCCCATCTAAAACTGAAAGCAAGAAAAAAAGAATGAAAACCTCGATTGCACAGAAATACATTTTGGAAAAATAACAAGAGATAACATAAAACCATTTTAGATAAAAGAATCAGTAATCTACCACTGAACAAACACAGAGACAAGCAGACCACACAAAAAAAAGAAGAAAACGGAGAAAAAGAGGGAGCAGAGAGATAGAGAGTGTGTGTGTGTGTGTGTGTGTGTGTGTGTGTGTGTGTGTGTGTGTGTGTGTGAGAGAGAGAGAAGAGAGAGAGAGAGAGAGAGAGAGAGAGAGAGAGAGAATGAGAGCGGTGGGAAGGAAAGAGAGACAGAGAGAGAAGGAAAGGTATAAAAAGAAACCCAAAGAGAAAGATTTACAAGAGAAAGAAAGAAGGAATGAGACAAGAAAGAAAGACAGACGTGAAAAGAAAGAGGAAAAAGAGGAAGAATACTAAAGGTGTGGTGTGTGGGGGGGGGGGGGGGGGGGGGGGGGGGGGGGGGGGACAGAAAAGAAAAAAACCAGAAAACGGAAAGAAATGAAACAGAAGGAATAAAAAGAAAGGAAGATAAAAGAAGGCATAACCAAAAAAAAAAGGAAGAAAGAAAGAAGGAAAAACAAAGACAGAAGGTCAAGAAAAAAGTAAGTAAAGGGAAGAAAGAAGAAAAAAAAAGACAGAAATACGATTGAAGTAAAAAGAAGAGAGAAGCAAATAAAGAATGAACGAATAAAAGAAAGCAGGGAAGAGAGAAATAAAGAACGAAAAGAAATTAGATGTGGGGAAAAAAAGCCAGAAAGGTGGAATGGAAGGAAGAAAGAAAGAACGAAGAAAAGAAAGACAAGGCAAGAGGGGCGGAAAAGAAAAAAAGAAAAAGAAAAAAGAAAACTAAAGGAAGAAAAGGAAAGGGGGAGGAAGAAGAAGAAAGAAGAGAGAAAAACCGAACAGACGTAGGAAAGGGAAAGAAAAAATGATAACATGCGTATGTCACAGAAGGTGGACCTTTCGTTTTCTCCTCACGCATGTACGCTGTGAAGAATCTGACTGCCTTTCATAACCCACCTCCTTTCCCCTCAGGAGCATCCCCCCCCCCCCCCCCCCCCCCCTGATGAAAGCATCACACACACACACACACACACACAGAGAGAGAAAAGAGAGAGAGAGAGAGAGAAGAGAAAAGAGAGAGAGAGAGAGAGAGCGAGAGAGAGAGAGAAAGAGAGAGAGAGAGAGGAGGGAGGATGGGGAACTGAGAAGGGGAGAGGGAGAGACAGATAGCAGACAGACGGAGACAGAGACAGAGAAGAGAGACAAAAGCAAAGAAATTCGAATGATCGAAACGCATAGCCCGAAGAAGGCTGGACAAAAAAAAAAAAAAAAAAAAGAAATGTTCTGGATGAATGTCGTGCCCAGTATCCCCCCCCCCCCCTCTCTCTCTCTCTCTCTCCCTCCCACTCTCTCTCTCTCTCCTCTCTCTCTCTCTCTCTCTCTCTCTCTCTCTCTCTTAGAGCTAATCAGCTGGTTACTAACAACAATAGTAGTACAAACCCAACAAGCTGTGGCGGCAAAGCAACAGTAATTGTCGCAAAGCAGACCAGCAGCTGTCATTACGTATTTCAATCTCTGGGACCGTAGCCACCATCTCGTCAGAGGGATAAGTGAGGGCGGGATGGCGTGGGCGGACACTTCAAGGCGTATCCAGCTAAATGAGACGAGAAGAAGAAGAAGAAGAAGAAAAAAAAAAAAGAAAAGAAAAGAAAAGAATAGAAGAAAAAGAAAAGAAAAAAAAGGAGGAAAGTACGACCCAAGAAACACATCCCTTCAAAGACAAAACAGCAAGAAGAAAAATAAAAGATACTTTGAGGCGAAAGATATAATATCCCACCAGTGAGCAAACACAGAAAAAAAAGGGGGGGGGGGGGGGGGGCGGGAAAAAAAGAATAGAAAGTAAGGATGGAGGAGGGTGGGGGAGGGACGGGGGAAGGTGAGGCTTCGCTGCTGCAGCAGCGATTTAGGGAGGGGGGGGGGGGGGCGGGAAGTCGGAGGGGACGGGAGAAGAGAGAGCGTGACCAAGAATGGCAGCAGCATTCCTGTAATCTTAAAATGCAATGGAGTATAAAAAAACCGGTTTTCCCACACAGCCACAAAGGGAGAGAATGGTAGAAAACGGAAGGAAAGTATGGGAAAAGCTAAAAAGAACAAACTAGCAAACAAACAAAAAAGCCTTTCACATTATTAATATACCTAAGCAGAGCAAACCGTTATTCGTCTTAAAACTTCCACGCACTCAAGAAACGTAACTCGACTTCAAAGACTACGTGTTTAGTCTTCAGTACTATGACTTCTAGGGAGCGAACTCTTCGACTGGCCGGGGAGGGCAGCGGGGGTACCGGGGAGGCAGGGTTATTACCTCTTGGCGCCCCATCGGGTGCTGGTCCAGCAGAATTCGTCCTCCGGGTTGGGGGCGTCACTGGAGGCCATGGTCCAGTGGCCGCTCTCCTTTCCCCTGGTGTTGTAGGGCAGGTAGCCGTTCACCGCCATCGGCGGGCCCCTGGGACGGCATGGGACCGACAACAACACGGGCCTCGTCCGCACCGCCGCTCAGTGCTCATCCCACGGAGCGGTAGCAGCGTGGTGGTGGTGGTCGTCGTGGTGGTGGTGGTAGTGGCAGTGCCCCGAGCTGGGACCGGTTCCCCTCCTCGGGCACCCTGGCCCCGTCCCCCCATGTCCTCATGCTGTGCCCGCCGACTTTACCCCACATCCTTCCCTCACAACCCTGAGTGGGGGCGCGTGTTTTGATGATTTCCCTTGTAGATCACTTCGCGAGAGAATTTTTTTTAATGAAGAAAAAAAATTATAGTGGAACGTTCTTCACCTTGTTGTCGATGTACGTGCGAATCACGTGGACATAACCCTGGATCGGCTGATGCCTCCAGAGCTCAGGAGCCCCATTCACCCTGAAAGGGCCGGGTCTCCCGAACGGATGGCCACACCCCTGCAGGTAAATCCATGTATCCAGTGCTGATGATCATGGATTATCATCATCCTTTCACACAGCGATGCATCCTGAACTTTTTTAAACTTCAGATAGCAAAGCGAGTAGCTTTCAAAGCTTTGGAGAACAACCACTGGCACAGGGTGAACAATCCCCTTTTACAGGGGGAAGAATCCCCTTGTACAGGGGAAGAATCCCTTGTACAGGATGAACAGATTGTACAGAGTGAAGAATTTACTTGTACAGGGTTGACGATTCAAATTGATGGGGAAAAAATCATTGGCTAGACCGAAAATGTCATGTATGTAATCCTTCAGAAACACTGCCTTTCCCAAAAGTCAGAAATAACGCAGCACAAAGATTAGTCCCCCCTGGATTTATATATTCACTGCACCAATAACAGTATGAAAAGTGCGAGATTTACACTGGAAGAGGTACAGCTCTGTACTCACATCAAAACCCTTTCGCACAAAACAAAACACAACCGGGGCCGATCCCCAAAACTGACTAAGGCACTAAATGAGTTTAAAACAGGCACAAAGTGTGGTTCTTCACGAACGCAGTTCTGTACAATGTGACCCACGAATCGTCGCAGAACTTGTCGCTGGATTTCACCGCCTTTTCAACTCCCAGCTCCCATTCGGGAGAACCGCTAAAAAGACACAGGGCGACTTTGGGGTGTGTTGAGGCTGATCATAAAACTGAACAGGGTTTGTGAGTAATTTGATTCTACAGACACACTGCTCTAAGTGACGGCGCAGCAACCTACAGAAGGACCACAACGTCACTGAAGACGCTTCCTCAGCTTCCGGTCACAGACCACGTGACACGACCTGACACGAAACAGCAAACCTGACTATGGAAGCACATGTGTGCCACAAACAACAGCCAGGCAACACAAACACACAATTCTGTTGCGATTCAGTCCCTCCATGGCGCCTGGTGTTCTGTCCTCTTGTCTCAGAGACCAACCCTACAAATCCAGACCGCTGCAAGGTTCCGGACCACCCCCCCCCCCCCCCCCCCCCCCCCCCCCCCCCAACGCCTGACATCACTCCCCGCCGGGGATGAGGGGATGAGAAAGAGTATGCACCCCAAATCCCCCCCCCCCCCCTCCCCCCGGAGAGTTAACCTAGAGTGACCTCCCCCCGCTTGTTCCAAAATTGCTCCCATCATTCAAAACTCTGTGTCCCAAAGGAAGAAAACAAGCGGGGGATGGTCTGGATCTCAGCCTGAAGTACCCCATCTTGTTCCAAAGCTATTCCCCAGTGAGACATCTAGGGCATGGTCCATAAATATCTAAAGCGCTTACTGTGTTGACTTTTGAACTTTTAAACTGAACCATTTCAAGTTAACAGTTTCTACGTAGGTGTACCAATCCCTTCCCTCCCCCCCCCCCCCCTTCCCCCACGTTACTTAAATGCCGATTCTAAATTTATACCACATAGATCTCTTTTCTTCCTTCCTACAAAAAAAGCACATGTAGTGATTCGTGTCTCCCTTGTTTTAGCCTATACGGCTCCAACCAGATATAAGAATGCATGCCCGAAAATGACTTTTTATGAACATTTTTTTTTATTCGTCTTTTGAAACTGGAGGCAAAAAAAAAAAAAAGTTGGGTCACCGGACCAGCATACGCACGGATGAAACAAATGAAAACACAGAAGCAAGGCGGGTCGACCTTGAAGACTTCTACTGTGAAGACGAAGCAAAGTGACAAACAATACCAAAGAACAGAAAATTATGGCTCGGCGGTGCAAGGAACCCGACTTCTTTTTCCTCCTGCTCATGTCCACATCAGCAGGATGATGGAATGACACTTGGAGTTGCCAAGGTTTTAGCATTAGACCGGTGATCCAGGAGGGAGGAAAAAACAAAATACACGCACGCACACACACACACACACACACACACACACACACACACACACGCACACGCACACACACACACACGTGCGCGCGCGCACACACTCTTTCTTTTTCTCTCTCTCTTTCTCTTTCTCTCCCTCCCTCCCTCCCTCACACAATAATTGTCAGCCTGCACTTGTTTTCCCCACTACTAAATTGTTCAGCACACACACACACACACACACACACACACACACACACACACACACACACACACACACACGCTCGCGCCAACAAACAAACGAGCAATTTTCGATTATCAAAACGATGAGAGAAAAAAAGTTATATTTCTACCTTGCTACACAGTGTTAATTACTACAGTCCACGTCTCTCGCACCGCACCCCTCCTCCCCATCCTCACCCTCACCCTGTTAAAACTTACCTGCCTACTAGGCTTCACACACACACACACACACCACACACACACACACACACACAGATAAAACTTAACAAGCAGTAGCAGAAAGCCTACCTCGCCTTTTTCAGTTCCATCACAGGCAGGAGAGTTGTCCGGTCTAAACGTTACCCCCCGGCCTGGTCCAAGCAGTGGCAAGGCCCAGCCCCCCCCCCCCCCCCCCCCCCCCCCCACCAAACTGACACTCACAGAAAGTTCAGTTTGTCTCACCTCTAGAGGACCTAAGGATCGAAACGTGTCGCTTACGTCTTGTCGTGTGCTCTTTTGTTCCGTTCGTTAGGCGGTCTGGTGACCTTTTCTTTTCTCTTTCTTTTTTTGTTTTTTTGTTTTTTGTTTTTTTGTTTTTTTTATTTTTGTTGTTTTGTATTTTAGTTTGTGTTTTGTTTCGTTTTCTCTCACTGCCGCTCCCGCCAGCGGTCACTTAACTTTCAATCTTTTGAAATTATTCGTGTTCCATTGAAAAAAGAAAAAAAAAAGAAAAAAGAAAAAAAGAAATTTATGCCTGAAGACAGGAACCCAGCGAGGGAAAGACGCAGAGAAACGGTCCTGAAAACAAAATTCTCCCGAATTCTCCCAAACAAACCAACAAGAACACACACACTCACAGCACATCTCTACCAACCGTACCACGATGTAGTGTGCAGCTCGTGCTACCTGTCCACAGCTCCCTATCAACAGGTGATCAACCTGTGAGTAACACCCCACCTCCACCCCCTTCCTCACACCACCCTGCCCGCTTCTCCCCCCCCCCCCCCCCCCCCTCACTTCTGCCCTCCCTCTCTCTTTTCTCTCCACCCTCTCTTCGTCCTTTTCCCCTCTTTCGCCCTGACCCCGTCCCACACACACCCTATCCCTTCCCCTCCCCTCCTTTCCCCTCCATCATCACGCCGACAGCTGGTGCTACCATGGCTCGCCGGTGTCCGGTCAGAGAACCATCCACCCCCCTCTTCTGAAGTAGATCACAGGACAAGCACTCACGCCCGCACCTTTAACACAACAAAAGCTTGCCTAAATACTCATTGATTAATGCTTTCCATAACAAATATATTCGGTCGAATCAAAGTCCAGGGGACAACAAACGCTCTTCCCGAATGACAAATGTTTACTTCAGAAATCCTCTCCATGATAAACGTTCGCTGGAGGAACAGCCTCTTCGAAAAATACTCACTGGTCCAATGTCTTCTCCACAAAATGCTCGCAAGGCTAATTCTCTTCGTGAAATTGTTCCGAGGATAAAATCCCTCCTGAACAATTATCACCTCGACAAATGCATACTGGACAAATTGCTTAATGGACAGACAAATGCGCTCCTTGACAAATGGATATAGGACAACAGCTCACAGGACAAATTGCTTGAGAAATGCTCAAACCAGATATGTTCATGTGTCAAATTATCACAAAAATAACAAAATTATCACTGAACAGATTCTAAATCGACAAACTATAACCAAACCAATTTTTGACAATTCTTTAAGCGCGCCTCTGTGGTGTGTGTGTGTGTGTGTGTGTGTGTGTGTGTGTGTGTGTGTGTGCGTACGTGCGCGTGCGTAATTATGTGTGTGTGTGCGCACGCAACCTACACATGTAAAATCAAAAGCCCAAACGCTGAACAAACACCCAGGGGGCAACTGCAAGACTTGAACAGTAAACAAATTGTCCGGGGGGATAACAATTCAGCCATGGACCATTCATACGGGGTGGGCCCAATGTGTTTGTTCGGTGATCACTTAGCTGTCCCCCGTTCCCCTATCAATAGTGCGCCTGGTCACAGCCGTCTCTCCCACTTCCTGCAAGCGCCGCGCGCCATCTAGCGGAGCCCGAGGCGACAACTCGTCCATCACTTTGAGGTTTGGACATAGACCAATCTTGTTCCCTGACTATTAATACTTCCCACTACCACCACCATCACCCCGACCTGTCTCTGTCTGTCTGTCTGTCTGTCTGTCTGTCTGTCTGTCTCTCTCTCTCTCTCTCTCTCTCTCTCTCTCTCTCTCTCTCTCTTCTCTCTCTCTCTCTCTCCTCCTCCTCCTCCTCCCAGACCCTCCTTTCCCCTCTCACTTTCTCAAGCTTCCCTTTCCCCACCACGGATGTTAATTTTTCTATGTCTGTGTTCCCCACCCGTCTTTTCTCTCTCTCTCTCTCTCTCTCTCTCTCTCTCTCTCTCTCTCTCTTATAACGGTAATGCATCAACTACCCGTCAAGATCTATTTGCATTTCTGGCATTCAATGTCAAATAGGCTTTAGTTACGCTGCTGCATGCAAAGACCGATGGAGTCGAGCATAGAAACACTCCTAGCGGCAACGCAGAATTTACATGTGAAATAATCCGTAACAATTTGCTCCCGCCTTCGCCGAAACTGTTTCAGGCACAGGCACAGCCAATCATGCCGTAGTGTTCACTGATGAATTAAGACAGCGCAGCGGATTACATATTAAATGTTCATACAAGTCTGTTTTTCAATTTTCACACCCCTATGAATTATCTCCCTTCGGTCTCTCTCTCTCTCTCTCTCTCTCTCTCTCTCTCTCTCTCTCTCTCTCTCTCTCCACCCTACTTCAAACATCTTACTTAGCAGTAAATCTTTTATTCCTGATTTGTATTTAACTCTGCAGGTTACTTTTACAGTTTACGTAATTACACATTTTGCAATATTATTGAATGGCGCTATTGTTTTTGTTTTCTTTCTTTTTTATACTTAACTTTGAGCTTATCTTGGAGCGTTCTGTTTTACAGTTGGAGTGTTTATTTAAGTGTTGTTATAATATTGATATGTGATGGTGGTTTGTGGTGGTGATGTGTGCACCTCTGTGTGTGTGTGTGTGTGTGTGTGTGTGTGTGTGTGTGTGTGTGTGTGTGTGTGTGTGTGTGTGTGTATGACACTGGTTTTTTTTTTGTTTTTTTTTGGGGGGGTGATTTTGTATTGGTGTGGTGTGTGTGTGTGTATCTGGGGGGTGGGGGTGAGGGAGAGTGTGGTAGGATGTGTGCGTGCATGTGTTAATATTTATATATATGTACAGAGTGACACAAGATGGATAAATGAACTGACAAGGAATGACTGAGCACA
>CM031619.1:9773614-9778614 GCA_018398815.1 Conus ventricosus
ATAGAACTTGCATGGTGCGCGAGAATTGTGGTCACTTATTGGAGGGAGAGGGGGGAAAAAAAACAGGCGGGAAAAAATAGTAGGATCGGGGCCCCACCTTTAAAAAAAAATTTTTTACGGAAAAAATAATGTTAAAAAAAATTTTCTTAATGTGGAAAATAATAGGTTGGATGACAACAACAAAATCTACAGTCAAGCTTACACACGTATAATTTAAAGTGTAATTACAACAGCTCTTTTTTACACTGCTGTTTTCATCTTGACACGCGAAAGCTCAACCAAGTCTGGTTGAAAAGAATATTATATTCTCAGATACCCTGTTCGTGTCTAGGTAGATATCCATCTTTGAGATCTTCATTACTTCTAAGGAAAGTTCACGAACAAACGACCAAAACAGCATCGAACTTTTGACATCACCGGTGCACCTTGTTTTACTCCTTTTGTGCAGATAACAAAATCTGATAATTTATCCCAAGTTTTACCCTAACCTTTACCTCTCTATAGACACTCTTAATTTAATGTATTTGTGCAATTTACTATTTATGAACTTTGCTTTCCAGCGACACGGGTCAAAATAAATTACATGAAACGGTACTGTAAATTGTTGTTGTTGTTTTCATATCTACGCAACGCATAGCTTTTGATTGTTAGCAAGTTTTGTTTGTTTTAATGGAAGCCGATTCTATACATTTATCTGTGGATTATTGTGCGATAACCTCTCTGAATGCCAGTTCAAATTTGTCACATCACACTCCTTACATCTATCCACTCGTGTTATCTACTATCTATTATTTGTTTGTGAGCAATGCAGTTTATTAATTATATCATCCGGTCTATGTAAACTGTTCGTGTCATTCACTTGAGCGGTTTTTAACCATAAACCGTATCCAGTTATTTGGATAAATGTCATCATTAAACGAAAGGTTAAACAATAAATAGTCACTACAAACATAAACAGGAACTCGTCTGATTTTTTTGTTTGTTTTTTCAAAAACTCGCCAACTACACTATCATGTCCGGCTGATTTACCACGTTCAACTTTCCAATCCCTGACGTTACTTTTCCCTGGATACTTGGTCTGTAAACTTGTCCTTCATCTGCATAGATATACATTTTCAACATAAAAAGCGTTTCCTTTTCTCATTAAATCTTAAAAGGGTCAAAACAAAAATCCACGGATATCTATACACTCTGTGGTTGTGATTGCTGACGTCCTACTTTATCGACTGCTTTCCAGTCAGGTGGGGAGTGGTGGGAGGAGGCCGGTGGTCAAAGGGAGACAGACAGACAGACAGACAGACAGATACAGAACTCGGAAAATGTTCCTCCATCAAGGACTGAGATTTCAGGTAGGCCTATTCTTCCAGTGTGTGTGTGTGTGTGTGTGTGTGTGTGTGTGTGTGTGTGTGTGTGTGGCGCGCGCGCGTGCGTGTATGCGTGCGTGTGTGTGTGTGTGTGTGTGTGTGTGGTGTGTGTGTGTGTGTGTGTGTGTGTTGTGTGTGTGTGTGTGCGTGCGCATATGTGTGTGTGCGAGTGCGTGTATAAGTGTGGTGTGTGTGTGTGTGTGTGTGTGTGTGTGTGTGTGTGTGTGTGTGTGTGTGTGTGCGTGCGATGGAGAGACAGCGAGAGAGGGACAGGGAGGTCGAGAGAGAGAGAGAGGAAAGAACACAGATAGAGAATTAAACAATTCTTTAGAACTAACAAGGATAGTCAACGAGACAGCTTTGGTGAAAAGGTAACCCTTATCCCACCCCCTCACCATGTCAAATCTATCCCTCTACGGCGAAAGTCCACTTAGTTAGCAAAAGTCCAGACAGTTCACAAAGTGTTAAAGATAATGTCAGTGACCTTTGGAAGTGTATAAAAACTAACTTGGAATTTATTATGGATGACAATATACCTACTAAAATAACTTCAAGCAAGAACCACCAGCCATGGATTACTACAAAAACTAAACGTTTGTTGAGAAGGAAACATCGTTTCTTTAAGAAATTGAAACTACATCCTAATTCAGAAAGATTACTGGTTAGGTATAAACAGATTAAGAGAAGGTGTCAGAGAGAATGTAGACTTGCTCACTCCAATTATGTTAATTCGATGATTTCGGAAGGTGATCATCAAAACAAGAAATTATGGTCTTACATAAGGAGTAAGAGACAGGACAACATTGGGATTCCAGACCTGAGAAACAACCAGAATAACCTAATACAGGACCCTGAAGGGAAAGCAAACTTATTAAACAAGCAGTTTTGTTCAGTTTTCTCAAATCCAAACCTTTAATTAACGTTGGACTAAAGGATGATGATAAACTCCTTGAAATGCAAAACATCAAAGTAAACAAAGCAGGAGTATTTAAGTTATGACCAATATCAATGAAAACAAAGCTACTGGTCCCGATGGCGTTCCTGGCAAGCTCTTAAAATTATGTGCCAATGAATTGAGTGAGGTATACCAATTACTTTACCAAGCTTCACTGGACCAGGGAGTAATACCTGATGAATGGCGAGATGCGAGCATTGCTCCCTTATTCAAAAAGGGTGACAAAAACAAAGCAGAGAACTATAGACCTGTATCTCTTAACATCCATATCAGCTAAACTACTTGAACACATAATATATAGTAGCATAATGGACCATCTTGACAAATATGACTTCTTAAATAACGCCCAGCATGGTTTTAGACAGCGAAGGAGTTGTGAGACTCAACTTATAACAACTCTCAATGATTTTAGTAACTGTCTTAATAACAGACAGCAAATAGATGCAATTTTATTAGATTTTTCTAAAGCCTTTGATAAGGTTGACCATGAGGGCCTGCTGCTTAAATTAGAAACACATTGGCATTGGCGGTTCTTTGCTAAAATGGGCCAGATCATTCCTCGTTGGGAGAACGCAGAAAGTTGTTGTGGAAGGGTCGTCATCCCATTGTAAACCAGTCTTGTCAGGCGTACCACAGGGAACTGTTCTGGGGCCCTTGTTTTTCTTAATTTATATAAATGACATAAGCAGAAATCTCTCTCCTGGAACTACTATAAGGCTTTTTGCAGATGACAGTTTAGTATATAGAACAATCAGAAGCAAGAATGATACACGCATTCTTCAAGAAGACCTAAACGCTTTACAAGAGTGGGAAAGAACTTGGAAAATGGAATTTCATCCCCAAAAGTGCCAAGTGTTGCGTATATGTAACAAACGCTCGCCAATTAGATCAGATTATTCTATCCATAATACTATTCTTAAAGAAACTAATGCTGCAAAATATTTAGGCGTGATTATAGATAGTCGTCTCAAATGGAAAGAACATTACAATTTAGTATGTAAGAAAGCAAATAACATCTTAGCTTTCTTATACAGGAATATCAATGACTGCCCCCAAAAGGTTAAAGACGACTGCTACAAAACACTGGTTAAACCAGTACTGGATATATGGTTGCTCAGTTTGGGATCCTTACCATCTAAAGGACATTGATAACCTTGAAAAGATTCAGAAGAGAGCAGCACGGTTCGTAACAGGGAACCACATCAGAGAAAAGGGGAATACTAGGAAGAACATGAGAAAATTAGAATGGAAACCCTTAGAAGAGAGAAGAGCTTTTATTAAACTTAACACCTTTTTCAACGGCAGAGCTAAAGTAATTGATATTCCAATGGAACAACTAGTATTGAATAAAAGTAGCACCAGGAGTGGCGGTCAATGTTATACCATACCTGCATCAAATATTGACAGCCACTTACATTCTTTTTATCCCAGTTCTGTACGGCTGTGGAACTCACTGCCGGGTGCCATCAAGATTGCCACAGGTGCAATCTCATTCAAAAAACAAATTGATTCGACAGTTTTGAGATCTGCATATTGATGTTTTTCTATTTTTACTTCCCCAGATATTTTATTGAATATCGAGTGCGACCCCTTGTTGCCAAGTTTGCTCCAGGGGGCAACAGTCTGAGTCGCACTGTTTTATGTTATTTTATTCTACTTTTTTTTAACATGCGCGCTGGTGACCTGCTCATTTTTGAGTGAACCAGTATTTTAGGAAGAAGAAGAAGAAGAAGAAGCGGAAGTCCATGTAACGGAAGTTCCAACCCGGGGTCCCAGCCTCACCACAAAGCCCACGGATGACTGCACCGTGCACAACATGGGCAACACAGAAAGAAAGGGGGGGGGGGGGGTGGATTGACTTTCGCTATTTGATCACAGGCCGACACACATAACACAAACACCCCAGCTCTTCTCCCCGTCCCCCTCTTTCCCAACGTCCGAGTGTGTGTGTGTGTGTGTGTGTGTGTGTGTGTGTGTGTGTGTGTGTGTGTGTGTGTGTGTGTGTGTGTGTAACAGAGAGAGACAGAGAGAGAGTGTGTGTATGTGTGTGCGAGTGCGAGCGCGTGTGTGCGTGTGTGCGCGCGCGCGCGCGCGTGCGAGAGAGAGAGAGAGAGAGAGAGAGGGGAGAGAGAGAGGAGAAGAGAGAGATGAGAGAGAGAGAGAGGAGAGATTTAGAGGTATATCCGGCCTGTCATCAAATAGCAAAAGTCAATCCAAACCCTTTTTTTCTGCCTTGCCAAGTTTGTTTTTTTCTCCGAGGACTGCGCACGTGAGCGCGCGCGCATGCGCTTTTGCGTCCATGTGTCTGTATGCTCAGGCATCAAATTCCCGACAGCTCCCAACACTTTAAAGCTCAAAACAAACAAATCCCTTCAATAAAAATCCCTTTCACTAACACCCTTTTTTGCTCCTCACCCTGTGCCTCCTTCCCTTTTCTATTCCTTTTAAAACCGCGTCTGCTATGATCACGAGCACAGGCTGCACACCCAAAATTACCAAGTCAAGGCCTTGCTTATCAAGAAGTCGAGTATTTATAGACGGGCACAATGACATTATAATTTTTTGAGAATGTCTTTATTGTGTCTGAAAGTTGATTCACCTTCTGTTCTTTCACTGCCCACAAGGCACATGCCAGGCGGTTCCAGGCAGACAGATTCAAGTTATAGGAATGGGGACTTTTT
>CM031619.1:9782962-9785462 GCA_018398815.1 Conus ventricosus
TTCCAGGTTAGTTAATGATGTTTTAGATAAATGATTTTGTGAAGCTCAAGGAAAGAGAGAATGTTTTATTTCGTTTGATTCTATATGCATTGATGTTCTTTCTATGATCATGTATAGTAAAGTTATAGACTTTACTAGTGGTTTGATGTGACGAATGCATGATATATCATTATATGAATGAGATTGTAAGCAAGCTGTGAGTGTGTTTGGGCTGTGCGCTAGTCCTTCCTCCACTGACATCACCCGAGGTTGACAGAAGTCTTTTCGAGTCGAAACGCGCTGCTCTAGTCTTTTCATGTGTTTGTTCCCGTCTGTTCAGCGGTCTGCTAACTTGCTGCTCTAGTCTTTTCCTGTGTTTGTTCCCGTCTGTTCAGCGGTCTTATAACTCAGCTTCCATCGATGTTTCTCTTGCTTCAGCTGCCGGCCACCTCCAGTCTTACTCCTTTCAGCCTGATGTCTGCCATGTTTCAGGTTTAAACATGCGTTTTGTGTTGTGTTCGACCTTTAACTCTGTCCTGCCCTGTCCTCTTCTTTTCTCTTCTCTTCCCCTTCCTTCTCTTTATTTCCCTTCTCTTCCTTTCTTTCCTTCTGTTCCCTTCTCTTCCTTTCTCTTCCCTTCTCTTCCTTTCTCTTTCCTTCTGTTCCTTTCTCTTCCCTTCTCTTCCTTTCTCTTTCCTTCTGTTCCCTTCTCTTCCTTCTCTTCCCTTCTCTTCCTTTCTCTTCCCTTCTCTTCCTTTCTCTTCCCTTCTCTTTCCTTCTGTTCCCTTCTCTTCCTTTCTTTCCTTCTGTTCCCTTCTCTTCCTTTCTCTTCCCTTCTCTTCCTTTCTCTTCCTTCTGTTCCCTTCTCTTTCCTTCTGTTCCCTTCTCTTTCCTTCTGTTTCCTTCTCTTCCTTTCTCTTCCTTCTCTTCCTTTCTCTTTCCTTCTGTTCCCTTCTCTTCCTTTCTCTTCCCTTCTCTTCCTTTCTCTTTCCTTCTGTTCCCTTCTCTTTCCTTCTGTTCCCTTCTCTTTCCTTCTGTTTCCTTCTCTTCCTTTCTCTTCCTTTCTCTTTCCTTCTCTTCCTTTCTCTTTCCTTCTGTTCCCTTCTCTTCCTTTCTCTTTCCTTCTGTTCCCTTCTCTTCCTTTCTCTTTCCTTCCGTTTCCTTCCTTTCTCTTCTTTTCTTCCGTTTCCTTTCCTTCTCCTCTCTTCCCTTCCCTTCTCTTCTCTTTCCTTTCTCTTTCCTTCTCTTTTGTTTCCTTCCCTTCCCTTCTCTTCCTTTCTCTCCTCTTCTCTTTCTCTTCCTTTCTCTCCTCTTCTCTTCCTTTTTTTTCCCTTCCCTCCTCTTCCCTTCCCTTCAATGGCGTACTCACTCTAACCATCACTAAGTTGACGCACTACATAACTTTGTCATTTCTAGCAAGGCAGTCAGTACTGGGCCGAAGAGCGTGCAGCAGTCTGCTTTGTCAGCGAATGATTATGCGGAAATTATCGTAGACACAGGCAAACCCCGGTCAGTACATACTTTCCGACTATTTCTGTGCCGGTTTATTGCGTTACGGGTTACGTTCGCGATGCTACGAGGTGTGTTCCAGCATGTACACATTGTATACATGTATACGTCGCCCGACAAGGGCACCTGTCTTAGTTTTTTAACAACTCACCTTAACATGCAACATGGGTTTCAATGGGGCCAAACATAAAGAAAATCATGTTCTTCTCTATGTCTAGCATGTTGCTTCACTGTCGTCTGCGCAGATCTGGACTTTATATCAACACAGCCAAATAACCTTTTTTTTTTCTTCTTTTAAAGTAAACCGATTTTAAAACGAAAAAGGAAGCAGAAAAAACACTTTGCCGCCAAACGAAAGAAAGAAACAAATTACAAGACACACTAAGTTTCCCTCGTTGTTGCTCACCTTTGCCCTCGTCAATGTTCACTCTTTCCCTCGTCAATGTTCAAACTCTTTCCCTCGTCAATGTTCAAACTCTTTCCCTCGTCAATGTTCAAACTCTTTCCCTCGTCAATGTTCAAACTCTTTCCCTCGTCAATGTTCAAACTCTTTCCCTCGTCAATGTTCAAACTCTTTCCCTCGTCAATGTTCAAACTCTTTCACTCGTCAATGTTCAAACTCTTTCACTCGTCAATGTTCAAACTCTTTCCCTCGTCAATATTCAAACTCTTTCCCTCGTCAATGTTCACACTCTTTCCATCGTCAATGTTCACACTCTTTCCCTCGTCAATGTTCACACTCTTTCACTTGTCAATGTTCACACTCTTTCCCTCGTCAATGTCCACAGTATTTCCTTCGTCAATGTTCACACTCTTTCACTCGTCAATGTTCACACTCTTTCACTCGTCAATGTTCACACTCTTTCTCTCGTCAATGTTCACACTCTTTCCCTCGTCAATGTTCACACTCTTTCCCTCGTCAATGTTCACACTCTTTCCCTCGTCAATGTTAACACTCTTTCCCTCGTCAATGTTCACACTCTTTCTCTCGTCAATGTTCACACTCTTTCCC
>CM031619.1:9790462-9795462 GCA_018398815.1 Conus ventricosus
CACACCTCTACCATCTCGAGATTTGACGGACAGCCTCTCTCTGTGACGGCAGGGCATCTTAGATACGTCAAACTACGGCTTACCACAGTTGCCTTCCCGGTCTTCTACCTGGCATGGAATACTATTGATTGAAATGGCATGGCGTGGTTTCGGGCGTGGTTTCGGGCGTGGTGTGGGTTATTTTATTATTGTGCTGTAGTTTGAGTGTACTCTTGTGTGTTAAACGATTTTTCGTTTGTTTGCTTGTCTTTGTTGTTATTTTGTTTTTGGTTATGTCTGTTGATTTTCCTCCTTTCCAATTCCATTTTGATAACTTTTTGACGCAGCCACTCCAATGGACATTTTCTTTGTAAGAGTACGGTTTATAAGCCTATGCTTGTTGTACTCCATGATTTGATGAATATTGCTGCAAAATTGTTCTCGAACAAATAAAACTTGTTTAAACCAAACTACGGCTATTGCTGGTTAGGAAGCTCTCTCTCTCTCTCTCTCTCTCTCTCTCTCTCTCTCTCTCTCTCTCTCCTGTTAGGGACAGGCGGACTAGCTAAGGCCCCAGGCCGTCAGTCAGTGGGCGAGAGGCAGGCGAGGAAGAAGGTGAAGGGAGGAGAGGCCGGGGCGGGACGGGATGCCGGGGCGGGACGGGACGAGACGGGCGAGCCAGCGTCTGGCGCTTGTCCACAGGGCCAAAGTGGAACGATCGATACAGGTAGCGAGCGACCCGACGACGGGGGGGAGGGGGGGAGGAGGGGGGGAGGAAGGGCCTGATCATTGCTCCGCGCCACACACACACACACACACACAACACAAACAACAGAGACACAGAGAGAGAGAGAGAGAGAGAGAGAGAGAGAGAGAGAGAGAGAGAGAGACAACACAAACAACAGAGAGAGAGAGACACACACACACACACACACACACACACACACACACACACACACACACACACACAGCAGCAGCAGCGCGTGCACGCAGGTAACAGCTGCTGCGGCTGACGCAGCTCCAAAGTGTGGAGAGATGCGTAGAGGTCGGAGAGAGAGAGAGAGAGAGAGAGAGAGAGAGAGAGAGAGAGAGAGAGAGAGAGAGAGAGAGCAAGCGAACGAGAGAGGGGGGATGGGGAGCTGGGGATAGGGGTGGGGCTGCGGGGGTGGGGGTGGGTGGGGGGAACCTCGTGCAGTCTCCGTTCAATCCAAACTGACGTAGGTATAATAAGCGAGGTTGGTGGTCAGACTAGAGAAAGAGGAATTTCTACTTTTATTCTACTGGTCCGACCGCTCGGAGAGGGGTGGATGGAGGAGAGGGGAGAGAAAGGGAGGAAGGAAAGGAGAGAGGGAGGGAGGGAGGGAGGGAGGGAAGGCGCTGGGGATAAGGGGGTGGGGGAAGGGTTAAAAAAAAAACTCATTCAGTCTCCGTTCAATCCAAACTGACGTAAGTTTGATAAGAATAGTTGACGGTCAGAACAGGGAAAATGGACATTACTTTTTTTCCGGCCTGACTGCTCAGAGAGAGAGAGAGAGAGAGAGAGAGAGAGAGAGAGAGAGAGAGAGAGAGAGAGAGAGAGAGGAGCTGGGCACAGGGGTTGGGGTGGGGGCTTGGGGGGGGGGGAGAGAGAGCGGGGAGGGGGAGGGCAGAGACAACCTCGTCCAGTCTCCGTTCGAGTTCAGGTATAGCAAGAGAAGTTTGGTGGTCAGAAGAGAGAAAGTGGAATTTCTACTTTTATTTTTCTGGTACGACTGCTCGGAGAGAGAGGGGGAGAGACAGAGAGAAGGGGGGGGAGAGAGCTGGGCATACGGGTGGGGGGGGGGGCTGGTGGGGGTGGGGGGACAGGGACAACACCGTTCGGTCTCCGTAAAATCCAAACTGACATAGGTGTAGTAAGAGTCATTGGTGGTCAGAACAGAAAAACTGGAATTTCTACTTTTATTTTTCTGGTCCGACTGCTCGAAAAGAGAGAGACAGACAGACAGACCAACAGACTGACAGGCAGACAGACCGACAGACACACAGAGAGGGACAGACAGACAGACGCAGAGAAAGAGACAGACAGACAGACATACAGACAGACCGACAATCATACTGACAGAAAGATAGACAGACATAAAGAAAGAGACAGGCAGACAGACAGACACAGACTGACCCTAGAATCTCAGACATACCTACCCGCTATACCGCTATGCATGAGGGAACCATCGTAATCCCTCTCGAAGGCAGATCTATTTGTATTGCCTGCTCCTAGGCCTTTCGTCCGCTGGATCGGACTCATCAGGGAGACACGGCTGATTGTGTCTGTGCTCCTGGCGTCAAATAGAGACACACATACTGCCTTCGAGAGGGATTACGATGGTTCCCTCATGCAGCCAGTGAATAGTTTTCATATTTATAATATATTTTCTTAATTTTATGTTCCTGTTTTCTTCATTTTCAACCCCCCCCCCCAAGTTCAAATCTTTGCCAAGTCCTTACTGTGATGACGGAGGTATTGTTGGCCTGTGCTTGTTTTTCCCCCACTATTAGATTGTTCGTCTTTGTATTTGTCTGACTTTATTCAAGTTTAAAAGGCTGTGCCAGTCTTGAATAAAAGTTACTCTGTGTTACGTCCAACACTAGATCAGCGGTGGCTTGTGAGGTCAGGTCAAACGGCGGGACCAATCAGATCGACAGGAAGTGGTGCGTGCCTGCCTTCAAAGACGCGCAGTACGATGTCAAAAGACGAAGGCACTGATCCTCTCCTTCTGTATCTCTGTCAAAACTGCAGTAAAACGCGATCAATGACGGCGAACAGAACAATGAACCTTACAATCAAAACTGCAGTAAAACGCGATCAATGACGGCGAACAGAGCAATGAATTTTACAATCAAAACTGCAGTAAACGCGATCAATGACGGCGAACAGAACAATGAACTTTACAATCAAAACTGCAGTAAAACGCGATCAATGACGGCGAACAGAACAATGAACCTTACAATCAAAACTGCAGTAAAACGCGATCAATGACGGCGAACAGAACAATGAACCTTACAATCAAAACTGCAGTAAAACGCGATCAATGACGGCGAACAGAACGATGAACCTTACAATCAAATCTGCAGTAAAACGCGATCAATGACGGCGAACAGAACAATGAACCTTACAATCAAATCTGCAGTAAAACGCGATCAATGACGGCGAACAGAACAATGAGCCTTACAATCAAAACTGCAGTAAAACGCGATCAATGACAGCGAACAGAACAATGAACCTTACAATCAAAACTGCAGTAAAACGCGATCAATGACAGCGAACAGAACAATGAACCTTACAATCCTGCAGTAAAACGCGATCAATGACTGTGAACAGAACAATGAACCTTACAATCAAAACTGCAGTAAAACGCGATCAATGACAGCGAACAGAACAATGAACCTTACAATCAAATCTGCAGTAAAACGCGATCAATGACGGCGAACAGAACAATGAACCTTACAATCAAATCTGCAGTAAAACGCGATCAATGACGGCGAACAGAACAATGAACCTTACAATCAAATCTGCAGTAAAACGCGATCAATGACGGCGAACAGAACAATGAACCTTACCTTACCAGTCAGGAGTTCCCCCGAGGCGGACATTCCGTGTCATTTCAAAAGAATTCCAAGTTGCATCCGCAACCTTTGTTTTTACGGTGTATTGGTTTGTTTTTCCCCAGGAGGTGGAGGGAGGGGGGGGGTTGGGGTGATGGTACACGGGGACCTAACGATTCAGACTTCGTGATGACGTCAGTCTGGGGACTGCGAATAGGACGTAACTCTCGCCATCCACCTGGCGGGAGGGGGTGGAAAGAGAGGTGAAGGAGTTGGCTGGGTTGGGGGAGGGGGGGGGGGGGGGGCAACAGTCAAAACGGGTCGAAGGAAGAGGGAAAGGTACAGTCCTGAAAATTCTGGTACCAAATGCCCCCACTCCAGACAGCGAACTGAAACTCAAACCAGACCATAAAGAATCCCACACTAAACATCACGAGTTAGTCCATCTATGACGGACGTTCTTTCTTTTATGGACGGAAAAATGAGAAGACAACTCCCACCGCCCGTCCAGCCTTCAACCTCCTGTCCCCCGTACGGCAAGCATAACCCATCACTGAAGGCTTTTACGATGTTGTTTTTTTACACAATATTGGCTGGGGTCCCATTTGGGTTAGAATTGGGGTTAGGGTCGCGCATTTCGGAGTTGGATAGTCTTTCCCGTTTCGTTAGTTGGTTCCTGTCTAGAATCAAACTGGCTGCAAGAATCCCTCCCCCCCCTCTCTCTCTCTCTCTCTCTCTCTCTCTCTCTCTCTCTCTCTCTCCAAGTACATTTATTCTGAACGCTGACGATTGATGTGTCAGTGAAAGCCCCAGACGAAATGAAGCCGATCGCTTCTTATTCCGACACCGACGCCGTACAAGCACAGAAACGGTAGCGAACGCTGATGTGTCGTATAAAGCATGAAGAGTTGAAGACTGGAACTATTTCAACTCGGGTCAGTTGTTCCAACTGGCAGCTGGCCCAGACGTCTTTCTCCTCTCAGCATGGAAGGCTACTCCAAATATGACGTGACCATGACCTGTCACACTGACGACAACAACAACAACAACGATGATGATGATGATGATGATGATGATGATGATGATGATGATGATGATGATATTGAGAATAAAAACCAGAAAACTTCTTGTATGTGTTGTTTTCGCTAGATCCAATCAACCACCAACCAGCTCAGCTAAATCTGCACAATATGAAAGAGACGCCATCTGGAACAAAAAGTGAATCGAACCCCTAGTAGGCTAATACTTCGGACACTTCGGCCAGTTTGGCCGTTGGTATGGATGGCACATTACACACAGCATGCCCCCTGCGTGAGAAATGGAAAGAATGAAGGAAATAAGGAAATCAGAGTGAACGATATTGACCGGATGACACGGGAAACGACTGAATGATGCGCCGGCAGGCAGCTCTTCAGTCGGCACTACCCAGGTAGGCAGCCCGT
>CM031619.1:9800462-9802962 GCA_018398815.1 Conus ventricosus
AAAGACAGGAACCAGCCAACTAACGGAGGAGGAATGAAAGAAAAGAGAGTAAACTACATAACGAAAGAAAGAAAGAAAGAAAGATGGAAGGAAAGAAAGAAAGAATGCGTTCTAATCAGTTTCAGTTAGTAGGAAAATCAGAAAGAACACACATAAAGGAAAGCAGGTAAGAAGGAACGAAAGAAGGATTGATGGACTGAGGGAAGAAAGAAAGAAAGAGTGAGAGGAGGGGGGAGGGGGATATCACATTTCATTTTTTTCTTAATTACACTTGTATTTCGTATTCAATTTTCTATACAAGTATATCATTTCAACATTTCACAAATGAAAAAGTGAGGGGAAACAGAACTACACTCGGGACAGAAGAAAGGAAAAATCAGAAAAAGCAGCAACATAAACAAATCAAAAACGCATATACTCACAAAAAAAAAGAATGAGAGTAACTACCAGCCATTCCTAAAACACACACACACACACACACACACACACACACACACACACACACACACACACACACACACGCACACACACACACACACACACACACATACACACAATCAAGCATGCATACGCCACGGTACAAATGGGAATCCAGAGCAATTAGCAATCGCCCCGGTGTAAATGGCAACTGCGATTTGCATCGAAGAGAACAACCATTGGCGATGCATCCGTACCACTGAAGTTACAACGGTGCAGATAAACAATTGCGATTTGTACTGGGACAATTGCCAATCCCCATAAAGACTTTGAACACGAATTTGTCACCCGTGCGCGCGCGCGCGCGCGTGTGTGTGTGTGTGTGTGTGTGTGTGTGTGTGTGTGTGTGTGTGTGTGTGTGTGTGTGTGTGTGTGTGGTGGTGTGGTGTGTGTGTGCTGTGGTGTGTGGGGTGTGTGTGTGTGTGTGTGTGTGTGTGTGTGTGTGTGGTGTGTGTGTGTGTGTGTGTGTGTGTGTGTGTGTGTGTGTGTGTGTGTGTGCGCGAGAGAGAGAGAGAGGGGGGGGTAGGGCCCTATATGCCACAGGCCCTATATGCCAAAGGCCCGGTATGCCACAGGCCCGGTATGCCACGGACCTTATAAGCCAGTGGTCAAGCAATGTCAAACTGACCAGTGGTCAAACCATGGTCAAACTGACCAGTTGTCAAGCCATGTCTGACCCGTGGTCAATTTGTAAATTGTACTTAAACATCTTATCCGGTCAGTTTAACATCTGCTTGACCACTGGTCAGTTTGACGTTTACTTGACCACTGGCATATAAGGTCTGTGGCATACCGGGCCTGTGGCATACCAGGCCTGTGGCATATAGGGCCTTCTTGCAGATAAAAATCCCTTTGTGGCATATAGGGCCTGTGGCATATAGGGCCTGTGGCATATAGCATATAGGGCCTGTGGCATATAGGGCCTTCTTGCAGATAAAAATCCCTTTGTGGCATATAGAGCCTGTGGCATATTGGGCCTTCTTGCAGATAAAAATCCCTTTGTGGCATATAGGGCCTGTGGCATATAAGGCCTGTGGCATATAGGGCCTTCTTGCAGATAAAAATCCCTTTGTGGCATATAGTGCCTGTGGCATATAGGGCCTGTGGCATATAGGGCCTTCTTGCAGATAAAAATCCCTTTGTGGCATATAATAGGGCCTGTGGCATATAGGGCCTGTGGCATATAGGGCCTTCTTGCAGATAAAAATCCCTTTGTGGCATATTGGGCCTTCTTGTAGATCTTTTATCTATAAAAATCCCTTTGTGGCATATAGGGCTTGTGGCATATAGGGCCTTCTTGCAGTTAAAAATCCGTTTGTGGCATATAGGGCTTGTGGCATAAAGTGCCTGTGGCATATAGGGCTTGTGCCATATAGGGCCTGTGGCATATAGGGCCTGTGGCATATAAGGTGCCTCCCAGAGAGAGAGAGAGAATGTGTGTGTGTGTGTGTGTGTGTGTGTGTGTGTGTGTGTGTGTGTGTGTGTGTGTGTGTGTGTGTTTGAAGTAAATGAGTTTATATTTAGTAATTTGCTATTTGTCAAGACAATTAACAATCACAAAAAAATACTGAAAACTATCGAGTGATTTACTCGTGTTCGTGTCTGCGAGCGTCCATGCGCGTTTGTATGCGTGCGTGTGTGCAAGTAAGCAAGCGCGATCGCAAGCGCGCGTGCGCACGTGTGTGTGTGTGTGTGTGTGTGTGTGTGTGTGTGTGTGTGTGTGTGTGTGTGTGTGTGTGTGTGTGTGTGTGAGAGAGAGAGAGAGAAAGAGAGAGAGAGAGAGAGAGAGAGAGAGAGAGAGAGAGAGAGAGAGAGGGAGAGACAGACAGACAGACCGACAGACAGACAGAGAGAGAGATGGATATGGATACGGAAAGCTTATTCATGTATATTGCCCCTCATGAAGGAGTGCATATAAACAAAAAAAATAATCAGATCTAACAAAAACATAAAATTACATGATTATCCATACATTTTCAAAACGCGTTCAAGACACAGTAATAGAACGCAACTTAAACGCTTT
>CM031619.1:9815462-9822962 GCA_018398815.1 Conus ventricosus
TGTTGCTACACGACTTATTTCAAAAGTGTTGGGAACAGGGACAAAACCCTAAAATATGGAAACATTCTATCATAATACCGATTCCTAAAGAAGAAAAACGAAAAATAATAAGAATAATTACAGACCTATATCATTAACTTCGCATGTAGGCAAACTTATGGAAAAGATAGTTTTAAACAGACTAATATTCTATTGTAATAAAAATAAAGTGATCCCAAAAAACCAAGCCGGTTTCCGAAAGGGTAGGTCCTCCATTGATCATCTTGTCAAATTGACTACACAGGTAAAGCATCAATTTGCTCGCAGAAAGAATATTCTAGCAACCTTTTTTGATATAAAAAAGGCATATGATCGTGTTTGGCATCATAAATTACTATATAAATTGAAACAAATTGGTTTGTCTGGGAACATCTACTTTTACATAGAAGACTTATTGATGAAAAGAAGCATGCAACAAAGGTGGGAAATTCCTATTCGACTACACGCATGCCTACAATGGGTATTCCACAAGGCTCGGTAATAGCACCCCATCTTTTTAATATATTACTTCATGACCTACCTCAATGTTTGTCAAAAAATGTCAACTTAGTACAATATGCAGATGATATAAAAATTTGCATGTGGATGAATGTGTCCATGAAAAAGAAGTCACCAAAAAGAGATATAAATTACTATAGAAAAGCTTATCAAATGGAATTAGATAAATTAAATAACTACTTGTTTGAAAATGGACTAACTCTATCAACTGAGAAAACTCATTTGGTTTTATTTAACAATGGTGCTGATCCACCCAATTTACCATCCCTCCATATCGGGTCTGATATTTTGGAATATAAACAAAGGGTAAAGTTTTTGGGGGTTCATATTACTTCTAAATTAAACTGGAATTATCACATTGAATACTTGTTATCTAAAGCAAGAAAAACTTTAAATTTTTTAAAGTTATCAGTAAGCAGTACTGGAGCCAAGATGTCAAAGTACTAAAACATCTAGCGATAAGTCTTGTTCGCTCTAGGCTTACATATGGTCAAGAAGTTTTTTTCACCGCTCCAAAATATTTATTAAACAAATTACAAAGCGTGGATTGTAAAGCTTTTCGATTGGCCTTGGGGGTTCCTTTCCATACATCAACAATAGCGACATATAGAGAGGTAGGAGTACTTCCTTTAAATGAATGCCGTCAGCTTGCCATCGCTAAATATTTGTTAAAATGCTCTTTAAGTGAAAACAATGTTGAAAATGAAATTGGCTTAAGATCAGATGTTGATTTCCCCAAACGAGCCAAAATATATCATGTCTTAAAACAATAAAAACTGAAACTCTAGATACTTTTCAACAATCAGGAATAGAATTAGACGATATGGTAAAATATAGTAATCCATGTAGTGCTATCCCTCCATGGGAATTACAAAAAGGACATTTTGACATTAATTATACCCATGCAAAGAAAACTGAGAATATAAATTTTATTGGCACAGTTGCGAATGAGCATTTATTTCTCAATTATCCAAATCATCTCAAAGTTTATACCGATGGTTCAGTTCTAGAAAATCACGAAGCTGGTGCTGCTTTAACTATCCCCCACTTAAAGGTCAAAAGAGGTTTTTATATTGGAAAGCACAGATCTATATTTACAGCTGAATTAACTGCTATTCTTATGGCTTTGCGTTATTTGCTTGATTTTCCGAAAACAGTGACTCAGATTCTTTTTTGTGTCGATTCAAAATCAATGTTGTATGCAATTCAAATTTTAGTGTGACTGTGAGACAAGATTTGATTTTTGAGATTAATCATTTGGTGCATTTCCTTATTCTAAGAGGTAGTAATCTGACATTTCTTTGGGTGCCTTCACACAGTGGAATACATTTCAATGAATCGGTAGATAAACTAGCTAAAAACTCGGCAGATTATACAAATGAAGCATATAATTTGAAAATACCATTATCTCTTAAAGAAGGGTATAGCCCACTGCAGAATGCTTGCTGGAAGCATTTTAGAAAGAAACAAGAAGATGTTGGCCACTCATCACCTGCTGACCACCAAACGAGTTTTGAAGATGTTTTTATATCTAAGTATGGTCAATTGTCTAACTTAAGGCTTTTAACTTCCCTTGCTTATAGATTCAAACTTAATGCTTTTAAGACGAAATTCACTTCCAACATCACATGTGTTTGTGGTGGGAAAATTTCTAATGAACATATACTTTTCCACTGTAGAAAAATGAAAACATATCTGCCTACTTTTTCGGAAAAGTCTCTGAAGGAGATTTTAGTAAAACCCCTTTTGATCTGTGACATTGTTTTAGGACTTGTTCAGAGTACCATTTTTAGATTCCTTTAATGATTCCATTTTCACGTTTAAATGTTATTATCCTGTTACCTTCAGCGTTCATTTGATTTTTTAAAATGTTATTCTAGTTATGTTATAGGTTGCAATTTTTATTCATGTTAACATTTTTTCTTCCGGCTCCCATTCTGATCCTCCTTTTTCTCCTTCTTCCGTTTTCCACTTATACTTCTTCATCTTTTTCTATCTCCCTGTTTCTCTATCTCTTTATCTCCTTCAGTTGCCTGGCTATACCCCCCCCCCCCTCCCCTCCCTTCCTCCTTTTCTACCTTGTTTATTTATTTATTTATTTTTTTTTGTGTGTCTAAAATCACTTACGTGTATAGACATTAAATTGAAGAACACACACACACACACACACACACACACACACACACACACACACACACACACTCGCATGTACACGCACACACGTATACTCTCTCTCTCTCTCTCTCTCTCTCTCTCTCTCTCTCTCTCTCTCTCTCTCTCTCTCTCTCTCTCTCTCGCTTCCCCCTCCCTCGCCGTCTCTCCCTTCCTCTACCTCTCTCCCCGCGTGCGCGCGCGCGTGTGTGTGTGTTCCAAATTCTGTGTATACTTGGTCATAGTCATGGTATTGTCTGATGCCCATTAGTATCTTTCTATATAACACCCCTCCCTCTCCTTCATCCCCCTCTTTTTTTCTCTCTTTTTGTCTTTTCTTTTCGTTGATATTCCATTATCACTGCATGACCGATTATTTTCTTCATACATTAGTTCATTTCAATGCATGTTGTAGTCCCTACTAAGGGCGAGGACTGGATGTAACAAAAAATTTTTTTTAAAAAGCACTTCAGTGCTTATTATCCTCGTAAATATAGAATCTCTCTCTCTCTCTCTCTCTCTCTCTCTCTCTCTCTCTCTCTCTCTCTCTTTCTCTCGTTAAAGAACCGCGCAACTGTCTGCTGATGTGTTTTGTTGTAACGAAACGTCAAGTGACCCAAATGCGGGCGCAACCGACTGCACGCGCAACTCTTCGTCGGTTGGTCAAAATCATCGTTCCCGCAAAGGCGCACGCATTTTCGCCCGTATTTTGGCACTGGAAAAATTGGACTGGAAAATCATCACACACACACACCCACACACACACACGCACATATGTACACCCACACACACACACACACACACACACACACACACACACTCACACACACACACACACACACACACACACACGCACACACACACACACACACACACGCACACACACGCACACACACACACACACACACACAGAAAGAGAGAGACAGACAGACAGACAGAGAGACAGAACAGACAGAGAGAGAGACAGAGAGAGAGAGTACTCTGCAAATTTTCCAGTCCCAACTTTTTCGGTGCTTAATGCTAAATGCGCTCGCTCTTGCAGGCACTAGCAGTTCGACCAATGATATTGCCCACAGAGTTACGGAGCAGAATTTCGCACTCACATTTGGACCTATTATCAATGAAGAGATGTACGCGTGCAGTTGCCGCGCGCGCAATTGCGCGCGCAGTTAAAGGCCGCATTTGGACTTTTTTTTGCATTCCATAGTTTCTGGGTCTGCGTTTCTTTCCATCCGAAACACTGAAAGGTGTTTCCAAATTGTTTCCATCCGAAACACTGAAAGGTGTTTCCAAATTCTTTCCATCCGAAACACTGTTAGGTGTTCCCAAATTCTTTCCATCCGAAACACTGAAAGGTGTTTCCAAATTCTTTCCATCCGAAACACTGTTAGGTGTTCCCAAATTCTTTCCATCCGAAACACTGAAAGGTGTTTCCAAATTCTTTCCATCCGAAACACTGTTAGGTGTTCCCAAATTCTTTCCATCCGAAACACTGAAAGGTGTTTCCAAATTCTTTCCATCCGAAACACTGTTAGGTGTTCCCAAATTCTTTCCATCCGAAACACTGAAAGGTGTTTCCAAATTCTTTCCATCCGAAACACTGAAAGGTGTTTCCAAATTCTTTCCATCCGAAACACTGAAAGGTATTACCAAATTTTAAAAAAAAAGAAAGTATTAATGTTAAATTATACGCTTGTCATGGATGCCAGTGGTTATTGCAAAAATGTTCGCCTGATTTTCTTTTTTTTTTCCAGGGTTAGTTGCACTTCTGCACACCTGTAATAATTTTTTTGTTACATCAAAGCGTGGAAATGAGATGTTACCGCAAGATACTAAACACCAGATGCACTGGCCACATCACTAACTTCACCACGTGCGTCAAACCATCAAGTCCCGCATGTCGGGACTGTATGAAGAGAGACAGATCCACGGGACATCAGTCAAGAGGATAAAACTCCGTTGGTCTGGTCAGAGGACAAAAATGCAACGTCCTCACTAAGTCAACACCTCCCCCCCCCCTCCCATCCTCCCCCTCCACCTCCTCACCCTCACCCCCACCCTTTCCTTGGGGAACTGCTGTGGGAGGCAGTCGGAAGGGAAGATGAAAGAGAACAAAATGGATTAACATCATTACAGAATGGACTGGACACTTCTTTGTAGAGAGCAAGATCTAGGCGTTGGCACATAACCCGACACGCAACTTACTGGAGAAGCGTGGTGAGCTGTTATTCGGAGCGGCAACCACATGACTCCTTACGGGGTAAAGACACAGACAGAGAGAGAGAGAGAGAGAGAGAGAGAGAGGGAGAGAAAGAGAGAGGGAGAGAGAAGAGAGAGAAAACGGGGGGGGGGGGGAGAGAGAAAGAGACAGAAGAGAAGAGAGACATGAACGCATGCACGCACGCATGAAAGCACACACACACACACACACACACGCACACACGCGCGCGCGCACGCATGCACACACGCACGCACGTTCGCACGCACGCACGCACGCACGCACGCACGCACGCACGCACACACACACACACACACACACACACACACACACACAAAACACGTATACACACACACTGCCTGTCGAATTTAGATAACGTCATCCCCGAAAACGAAATTCGGCCACCTTGCAAACGCAACAATCTTCCTGTGATGAACCTCTAGATTTCTATGAAAGAAGAAGAAGAAGAAGAAGAAGAAGAAGAAGAAGAAGAAAGAAAGAGAATAAGAAGAAAAGAAGAAAGAAAGAAGAAGAAAGAAGAAAGAGGAAGAAGAAAGAGAGATGAAGAAGAAGAAGCAACAACAAAAAAGAAGAAAACCAAAAAAACAAGAGAAAACCGTTCTCGTTCCATCCACTCACCTGGAAAACGATCTGGCGGGGCCGCCTCTCCCTCACCTCCTCCCCTTCCTCCTCCCCCTCCTGCTCCTCCCCTCCTCCGTTCTGCTACGGGTGCGGGAGAGGGTGGGTCTTTCCAGAAGCATCTCCATCCCTGAGGTGTACTCCACACAGCGACCACAGTGTACTCCTCACAGCGACCACAGTGTACTCCACACAGAGACCACAGTGTACTCCACACGACCTGAGTGTACTCCACGTAGCGATGAAAGTATACTCCAAGCAGCTACCACAGTTTAATCCATACAGCGACCAAAATGCACTCCACACGAGCGACCCAAGTGGACTCTGCTCAAGCGACCATCAACTCTTGCTGCCAGTTGACTCCAGACACACAGAGTGCGTCAACTTTCGATTCTTGATCCCTACAGCCAGATTCCTCCTCACCAAGTATGTCCACATTCAGTTCGCTGTACCTCCCCCCACCGAGAGCGTGGAATTGGATTCATCGTCAGTCATGGCTGGACCCTATATTGAGAACGTGACAATTCTATCCCTCGTGACATTCAGTTTTGTCAGAGGCTGTCTCAACTCCAAATCGCATTCATTCAGAGACGAGTTTCACTGACGCGAGAACTGTGCGAGTGGCAATAAATTATTACGCTGGCGGCGAGGGATTAAAAAAAAGGAAGGAAGAAAGAAAGAAAGAAAAAGGCGAGGGAAGTACAGCAACGGTCTCAAGACAAATCCAAATTCATAACTGTGGCGACTTCTCCCAAGCTTTTCTCGTTGTTAACCCACAGAGCTCATCTCTCTCTCTCTCTCTCTCTCTCTCTCTCTCTCTCTCTCTCTCTCTCTCTGACACACACACACACACACACACACCACACACACACCAAAGAGTCAGCGTTTCCACCGTTCAGAAAACGTTACTAACATTCGTCCATCAAATACAGGCCGTTACACCGGTCTCCAACTTTTTTTGTTCTCGCATGCCAAGGTATGACCTATAGCGCGTTGCACCAATGCGCAGGTTAGACATCTGCTAAGTCCCAACATTGAGACCCTCTTCTTAAATTCTCTCACCTTTCAACAAGCTTTAAAGAAGTATTCCTATATGCCGCCGACGGAGAAAAACAAACAACTTCCAGATTCTTGTCATTTGTTTGTTTCTTTCGTTTTGTGGCATAGTCATTTTTCTTTTTAAGTTTGTTCCAATGTCCGCCCGCAGTCGCATCACTCTGAAACTCTCTCATCTTCAGTCATTTAATAATCTATTTATCCATCATAAACCGTGCGCCTGGTGATCTCCAAACTCAGCAGACGTGGTGTAGTGCATATGGACAAGTCCGCACGCAGTGACACCTCCCTGACGAAACTTTGGAACTCTCTTTCATCTTTAGTCAGGATTTCATTTACCCCCATCAGCTATCAATCGCGCGCATGGTGGTCTCGAAACTCAAGCAGATGCGGTGCAGCTTACATGGACTAAAGCGCACGCAGTGACACCTCCTTGACGAAACTGAAACTGAAACTTCGCTCGCAGGCGAGAGAGCCCCTTATGATGGTACAGCCGACCTCCCGCTTGTTTCTGCCTCCACTCGCCGCCTTAAATGCTGACGTTCTCGCCAAGCGAGGTAAGAATTCTTGCTTCTGTGAAAGGCGCTTCTCAGTTGAACCAAAGACTGTACGCCCTACGGAGGGCGAACTATCTTTGGTTGAACCAGAGAAAAGGTTTCCACTGTCTCTGGTTGAACGTCCGAACAAGGTGAACTGTCCAAGAAGACTGTGGGGTGGAAAGGTATGACCTACACTGACACCACTAGAACGACTACACGTCAACAATGGCCCCATGTCCACGACACGCGCTAGCCCGAACTCGGAACTCGATCTACACTCTGTACTCTGTGTGTGTGTGTGTGAAACTGAGCTTCTCCCTGAAGACGAGAGCAGCAGTGTCAACCTGGTTTATCTCTTGC
>CM031619.1:9827962-9830462 GCA_018398815.1 Conus ventricosus
CCTACTGTGTCCAACCAACACGCACGCACGCACATGCACGTGCGCGCGCGAACACACACACATATGCACACACACGTACACGCACACACACACACACACACACAAAGACACACACACACACACACACACCGCGCGTGCTTGCACACACACACACACACGCACACACACACACACACACACACACACACACTAACAAGCGCGCCTACGCACACACACACGCGCGCGCGCGCGCACGCACACATGCACACACACACACACACACACACACACACACACACGCCACTACCATCACCACCACCACCACAACAACGGAACAAAACGTTCACAATTGAAGCTCTGGCAGATAACGTATCATAGGGGGGAGAGAAGCAAAGAAGAGCTGAGGAAGTGGGGGGGGGGGGGGGGGGGGGGAGACACGACACACAGCACAATGACAACACACTACACAGCAGAAAGAAGAAAACACACACACACCACGCTTAGTGAACAGCGAGACAGCACGCACACCTGTCAGGCGAAGAGGACACTAGCAGTCGATGTCGACAGTAAAAATACCGATGCTTCTCTCTACCAATCGGAGCTCGTTTTTTAAAAAAAAGAAAAAAGTTAGCATTACCAGCTTACCATTGGTGACAACATTTATCTTGTTTATGTGGAACATAAGGTGGAATTTAAACGGGGGGGAAAAGCGGAATCAGACACCTAGACTAGACTGTTTAAACTTCGTCTTCTTTTTTTTTTTTCTCCTTCATCCCTGCATCTACGTACTAACTGTGAATATGTCGGGCTACTTGATTCACCCATTTCTGTTAACTGACTGACGATTGGTAGAAGGACCTGTCGGCATCCACCTGCTGCTGACAGGACCACGGGGCGTTCACGTGTGTGTGTGTGTGCGTGCGTGCGTGCGTGCGTGCGTGCGTGCATGCGTGCGTGCGTGCGTGCGTGCGTGTGTGTGTGTGTGCCCGCGAGTATCGAGCAGACCATTCTCCACACACACACACACACATACACAGAGACAACGCGCGCGCGCACACACACACACACACAACACACACACACACACACACACACACAACGCGCACACTCATACACACACACACAGAGGACTGTGACTGTCGGGCTTGAGGAACAGGTCACCTGCCTGAGACATACCTGTGTGTACACCGTAGAGGGCGAACGGAGGGGGTGTGGGTGTGGAAAAAAAGGGGGGGGGGGGGAGAGTGAAGGAGAGACAGCGCAGGAGAGGGGGATTTACTTCCTTACCCACAACTCTCTCCACCCCCCACCCCACCCTACGCAGACCAGGATCGTCACGTGACGTTTGAAACTGCCGCGCGTTGGTACCGTTCACAACAGAAGGAAGAAAGAAGCAAGCAAGCAAGCGTGTGTGTGTGTGTGTGTGTGTGTGTGTGTGTCTCTGTGTCTCTGTGTGTGTGCGCGTGTGTGTGTGTGTGCGCGTGTGTGTACGTGTGTGTGCGTGCGTGCGCGCGCTTGTGCGTGTGTGCGTGCGTGTATGTGTGAGGAGGAGGAGAGGGAAGAGGGTAGTGGAAGGCGTGAAGACAGAAAAGAATGAAAAGAAGACGCTTGAAACCTTCGTACAGATCCCTTGAAAGACAGACAGACAACTGGTAAAACCGGCCTTTGAACCACCGTAAACCGTTACAGGCAAGTAAATGTAACAGGCAGGGAGACACTGTGAAAGAACAGATTGAAAGTGTGTCTGAAACCATCTCACTGATTCCGGAGAGAGAAAAAGAAAGAAAGAAAGAGGGGAGGGAGGGAGAGAAAGGCAGGGGAGGAGGAAGGAGTAGGGGAAGGGGAGGAGGGCAAGCCATAATAAAGAAAGAAAAGTACGATTTGCTTGAAGCCAGTCGAAACACACAGTAGACAAAAACTCACAGAAACGCAAAGAGAGCACGAATGTAAAGGAAAAACATGGGTGAAACCACACGTCCGGAAAATCCGGAATCCGGATTTCGTATTGGTCGTTTGTCCGGAAATCCGGACATCGGCGTTCGTTGTGGTCGATTTTCCTTTTTTGGGTAGTTTTCGGTGAAGCTGCGTTCTTGAACAACTCGCGCATGCGCCGTCCAAGTTGTTGCAAAACTTGTCTTCCGATTTGCGCCATTTTCACGATAGCCTACAGCGTGTTCACGTCGCAACGATCTTCTTCACGTCGGAACGATCCCGTCGACCTAGATCTAGTCTGAATCTGCGGCACTTCATTCTCTTCTTTGAGCACGATGCCGTTTGTGGCTGTGAATGAAGACACGTCGCTGATCGATGCTTCTGTCCCCAACAAATGGTCTTGGCGATGGCTGGACGAAAGAGGTCCGGACAATGATGGCGAAATGGGAAAGGGCGACACATTTCTGACTTGGTGCCGCAAAACCACAGCTGCTGGCGTTGCCCGGTGCATCGTCTGCTTGCAGGACATCAAGTATGGAAGCTCTGGCATAACGGCACTCAAAAAGCATGTCAAATACAAAAAAGCAGC
>CM031619.1:9840462-9842962 GCA_018398815.1 Conus ventricosus
CAAATTTCATTAAAATCCACCTATACATAAGAAATAACGGCAGAATAACGGTTTTTTAACGGTTGTTTAATCCATTTTCAGCATTACATCACTTACACATGGACAGAGGATCCGATTTGTCACAAGATCATCCAAACCGCTTATAAATTGGCCAAGTACTTTCTGAGATATTCCATAAAGAAGAAAAACCGTTACAGGCCGTTACAACTGTTAGTAACGGCTATAACGGGGCAAACTAAAACATCAGGCATCATCCGTGACCCATAATGAACATACTGCTAATTTTCATAAAGGTCGGCCAAGTACTTTCTGAGATATTCCATAAAGAAGAAAAACCGTTACAGGCCGTTACAGCCGTTAGTAACGGTTGTAACGGTAAACTAAAACATCGGGCATTATTCGTGACCCATAATGAACATACCTACAAATTTTCAGAAAGATCGGTCAAGTACTTTCTGATATATTCCATAAAGAAGAAAAAGCGTTACAGGCCGTTACAGCCGTTAGTAACGGTAAACTAAAACGTCGAGCATCATCCTTGACCCATAATGAACATACCTACAAATTTTCAGAAAGATCGACCCAGTAGTTTTGTCTGGAGCGAGTGGAACACATTTTGACCACGGACACACACACACACACACACACACACACACACACACACACAGCATTTCTTCGTTCCATTCTAAAGTACTCCCTGTTCTTTAAGAACTGGGAGTACAAAAAGGAAGGGGTTGCCTGGGATGGGGGGGGGGGGGGGGGGTGAGGAGGGGGGAGAAAATATACACCTCCCCCTCAGGGAGGTAGGTTACTAATACAGCTAATGAATGATCAACAAGCAAGAGAGAGAGAGAGAGAGAGAGAGAGAAGTGCGTGGATTTTATGTATTTCTCATTGTAGGGCGAGACTGAAGAATCAATGACATTCTCTTCCTCCCTCAGAAGAGACACTGGTCTCTAAACTCTCGGAGGTTCGTTCAACCTTGATCACCAAATAACTCGCTAAACTTGTGAACAGAGCTATGACGGTTGAGTCAATTCATTCCCTTGCAGTCCGACACCTGGGGGTCACACAGTCCCAGGCTGCGGGCGAGTTCCAACCATGAAAAGTGCCGTGTTCGGCTACACACCTTCGTGTATACTTACGCTACGCTCTGACGGGTGGGCCCGTGCCTACACATCCATACCACACATGAGTGTACATTCACTGCACACACACACCAAGCAAAAAAGACAACCAATGTTAGGTAAGCACTCAAGGTCTGACCAGTGCATTGGGCTAATGCGTACGGGCGTACATCTGCTATGTGGTAGCCCCGAGACCCTCTTCTTCAATTCTCTCATCTTAGCTGTTAATTTATTTATCCATCAGCTTAAAAATCATGCGTAGTGTGGTCTCAAAACTTAGCGGATGTGGTGTGGCGTATATGGACTAGTCCGCACGCAGTGACGCCTCCTTGATGAAACTGAAACTGATCTGACGGTAAGTTAGTAAAGGTGTGGTGCAATATAGCCCCCACCTTCACTCCTCTTCCCCATACCCCCCCCCCCCCCCCCCCCCCCCCCCCCTTCCTCCTGGAACATCTCTTCCTGTCAGCCACAATCCGTGTGGCGGGTGCGGACGTTAACATGAATGTTACAACGGCTTGAGTAGGGAGGGATTTATGCTGCAGTTAAGGTTCGGGACTCGACGCGAACGGGATCCACTTCAAAGGGAAACAACTCGTACATACCTGAGGATTAGTTTCTTTGTGGCAGTTATCTACCCTCTGTCTCTGTGTGTGTGTGTGTGTGTGTGGTGTGTGTGTGTTGGTTTGTTTAATGTTGGGGAAAAAAAGGGGGAGGAGGGGGTGGGGTTTCTGCTGCAGCCGTCTTTGTCCTTTTCCATATCATACAGCGTGCAAGTCAAAATAAGTAGTCTGCACTGTTTGACTTGTAAAGCTTCTGGCTGGCGTCTAACACACTGATCCGCCGGACCGGTCAACAATTTTTTTTTTAAGTACACGACCAAAGGGTGAGTAGCTTGAGGGAAAATCCCAGTGTGAGTGAGCTGACTGAGAGTGAGCGTGATGGTTTTACATGCATGCGTTTATTGTTGTTCGTTAATCTGTCCACCCAAGTGTTCCTTGATGCTGTTTTTACTACAATGACATGAAGCAAAATTAAACAAACTCATACACACACCTACATATATACATACATACATTTTGTCTAAGATCACTGTAAAGTGGATAGACATTAAATTAAAGAACGAACGATACATACATACAGGCATACATACATACATACATACATACATACATAGACAGACAGACATAACCACCTACACTGAAGATGTAGAGAAAAGGTTAAAGAGAAGAAAGACAGAGAGATAGACAGACAGAAAGGAAAAAAACTGAAAAGAAAGAAAAGAAAAACGGTGGGGAAAGAACTCCCTGCATCGCTCTCCCTACCCCCCATCCCCCTCTATCCCTGCAAATTTCTCTCCCCTTCCCTATCCT
>CM031619.1:9852962-9867962 GCA_018398815.1 Conus ventricosus
AATGCAGAGACAGAAAAACTGACGGACAGGTTGAGCAAGCAAAAAGGGCGACACTGCTTTGTATACCAGTCTGCCAGTTATAATGGAACTAAATGATAGTTTCGTACCAAACGGCCATCCAGCGAGGAAGAGAGGGAGGAGAGGAAGAGGGATGAGAGTGAAAGAAAAAGAATGCGAGAGATGGGGAGGAGAAGAAGAAGAAGAAGAAGAAGAAGAAGAAGAAGAAGAAGAAGAGAAAACGAAGAAAAAGAAAGAGATAATTTATGAGAGGGAAAAGAGAGGAAGTGAGAGACAGACAGACAAGCAGACAGACACAGACTGACAGACAGTTTGTACATGAGAAAGAAAAGAAAAGGACATCGTACAAGACAAAGACACAGAGAAAGAACTCAGAACACAAAGGTCTGCTATATATGAACGCTGACCATAATACAGGGGAGGAGATGGTCACTTCGAACTTAAATTACGAGTGACAGAATAGTGATAAAAGGTCATGAATAAGGATGGACTTACACTTTCAAAACATGTATGCAACGGAACTGCGTTTGAAAAGAATTAAAGGGAACTTTAATAACAGACCACCGTCAAAGGAAATTTTCTCCACTTTCATCTGTTAACTGCATGGAAAACATGATTTCAGACAGACAGACAGATAGACGGGTAGATAGACTGATTAGATCTACAGATCCTTAAGAAACGTATTTCTGAAATTTTCGGAGGAAGACAGAAAGAGACGGACAGACAGATAGAGACAGACAGAGGAGATACAAAGAAAGCGGGAGTAAGGGGGAGGGAGATAGAGGACGGAAAGTGAGGAGGCAGGGAGGGACAGGTGGCAGGGAGGGAGAGGAGGCAGGGAGGGAGAGAAGAAGAAGAAATCGAAGAAGAGAAAGAACAATTATTCATGAATAATTTATAGTTCAGGCATATGCTATTTTTCCAATCTGACATTTAGAGAGAGGGGAGGGGGGAGTAGCCGGGTGGAGAGGAGAAGGAAGGGGGGGGGGGCTAATTCGACCTTCGTCTAGGCTAAAGTAGAATCCAATGAAATTTTTTAAAAAATAAAAAGTTCTTTTTCCAGTGGAATTGATCTGACCTGCAAGTTTGAAGAACTAGCTTAGTACAGGGCCTGTTGCGCATGAGCTGCACTAGTCAAAACGATCAAGCTTAACAGGCATTTGTGCAGCCTAACTGAAATTTCATGAATAAAAGTGTTAAAAGAGTAGAAGCCAAACACCACCACCCACCCACTAGCCTACCCACCCCACACTTAACAGCATTTTTTTTAAAGTCCAACTTTTGCTTAAAACAAGTTTTCCGTGTGTTTGTGTGTGTGCGTGTGCGTGTGTGTGTGTGTGATAGATGCGTGAAAACGAGCAACAACTCTGTTCGTTAATGAGTAAAAAGCCAATGCTCATCGGCGAGGAGAAAGAACTTACAACGACCAGTCAAAGCAGCGTTATGCGAAGTTCATTGGCGAAGAGAACTTCCAGACTAGCAAACGAGACTATGCACTGCACTTTCAATCCAAAATGTTTCTGCAGACTCTCGACTGTAGATCTATTTCACGCTGACTGTGAAGACACTGTCACATAATATGTCCGACGACATCGTCAGCTCAATGCATGCCTAGGAGGCGCATCGGGTCAAGGGACTGAACTCTGGGGTGTGTTTTTTTGTTGTTTGTTTGTTTGGTTTTTGTTTTTTGTTGTGTTTTTTTCCTAAATGTGCCAATGGCGAAGGCGCAACCACAGACAGACTCTACGTTTGCCATTTATGGATCAAAAACTTGGACCATGAACAACTGACAAGCGGTCACGCTTACACATGTGGCCTAGATCTATACTTAGCCAAGGAAAAAGAAAAAGCAAAACAAACAAACAAAAAATGAGACGATAATGGTTTTTCTACTCTTGCCTCAACATGTTTGAGAGTGAAGTGAAAGAGAGAGACTGAGAGAGAGAGGGGGGGGAGAGAGAGAGAGAAAGAGAGAATTAGACGGAGCACGCGCACGCGCGCGCGCGTGTGTGTGTACGTGTGTGCGCGTATGTGTGAGTGTGTGTGTGTGTGTGTGTGTGTGTGTGTGTATGTGTGTGTGCGTGTGCGCGTGTGTGTGTGTGTATGTGTGTGTGCGTACGCATGTGCTCTTGCATGCGTTTGAAAGAGAGGGGGAGGGAAGAAGAGAGGGGGGAGGGGGGGCGGGCATTTGTTCGCTGCCGACAAAGGACGAACAGCACAGCTTGGTACGTGGGTGTATTTAATACATATTCCAGGCCCTGCCAAATTCAAAGGAACTGCAGTATCGATTTTCAGTCTCGTCGACAAAGGAGAGAGGAAAAAAGAATCTCGTGAAAGAAATAGCTCTGAGAGAGAGACAGACAGACAGAGAGAGAGACAGAGATACAGTGAGAGGATGGTAGAGAGAGAGAGAGAGAGAGAGAGAGAGAGAGAGAGAGAGAGAGACAGGGGGAGAGAGAGAGAGAGAGGAGAGAGAGAGAGAGAGAGAGAGAGAGAGAGAGAAGCGCATAGACAGTGATAGGGATAGAGAGTAAAAAGAATGAAGTGTGAGTAAAAGGAAAACTTATATGAGACAGAAACAGAGGGGGGAGGAGAAAGAGAGAGAGAGAGAGAGAGGAGGAGAGAGAGAGAGAGAGAGAGAGAGAGAGAGAGAGAGAGAGAGAAGAGACAGACAGACAGACAGACAGACAGAGAGAGAGACAGAGACAGAGATACAGAGAGAGGATGGTAGAGAGAGGAGGGGGGGGGGGGGGGGTGGGGGGGGAGAGAGAGAGAGCGCATAGACAGTGATGGGGATAGAGAGTAAAAGAATGGAGTGTGAGAAAAAAGAAAGTTATAGAGCAAACAAAAGGGGAGGAAAAGAAGAGAGAGAGGGGAAGACCGACAGACAGCGACAGGACAGGAGACAGAGAGGGGGAAGAAAGGGGGGAAAGGAAATACGGGGTTGGGGGGGACGGGGATGGGGGGGGGGGTTTCCGGGGAGTATTGAGGTGGGGGCCCCCGGGGGGGGGGGGGTTGGGAGGGGGGAGCCGCGGACCGCGAACCGTTTTTCAAACGGGCCCCATCCCCATTCGGAAGGAAATTTTAAACCCCTATCTAAAAAATAATTTAAAAAAAAATGAAAAAATCCCAAAATGAAAAAATTGAAAAAAAAAAAAAAAAAAAAAGAAAATTTTGGGGGGGTGGGGGTGAAAACAGGCCCTGCGGTAAAACATTTCGTGAAGTATATTTAAAAGTGACAGACAGGGGGGGGGGTTGGGTGGGATGAAAAATGGGGACAAATAAACGGAAGAAGGCGCAGACACAAAGAAAAATTTTTATACACAGACGGGAAAAAAATAAAAAGAGGGGGGCAAAGAGATGATGACGTGATGATGATGGATACTCATTCACGCTCGTTTTTTTGCAGCGATTTCCCCGTTTTTTTCCAAATTGCTTTTTTACTAAAACGCATTGGGGAAAGTTTTTTTGTGGAAGGGGGGTAAAAGCGATTTCTATTTTTCTGGCAGATTCTGTCGCTTGCCTGAACCCAAATTCCTCCCCCCCACCCCTCCCCCCCCTTGTCCCCCCATCCGTGCTTTTTTTTCACCCTACCCCTCCCCCTTTACCCCCCCATGGCCCCGTTTCGTCATGTGTGTGCCCCGCGCGCGCGCGGCACACATGCGGTTGGTGTGTGTTGTGTGTGTTGTGTTGTGGTTGTGGGGTGTGTGTGTGTGGTGTGTGTTTTGGGGTTGTGATTTTTGGGGGGTGTGTTGGCATGTGTCTGTTCGGGGCGTGCGTACGTTCGTTCTTTTTTTTTAACGTCTACCAAAACATGATCTTAACAGAAGTAATGTTATGTGTGTTGATGGGGTTTTTTGGGGGTGTATAGCAAGGTTTTTGATTTTGGGGGCGAATTTGGGTATGTATAATCATTTGGGCTAGTTTTAAAAAAAAACAACAACAAAAAACAACAACAAAAAAAACCCAAAACTTATTGAACCCAAAATTTTGAAAGAAACTAAATAAGCACTACCCCGGGGATGGGAAAAAAACAAGACGTCAAGAAAAAGTCTAACTGGGCTTTTAAATCATCCATGAACAATTTAAAAATTTTTTGATTCTTTGGGAGTGACGTTTTAAAAAGGGACATCGGGGTTCTGTTCAAAAACCCCAAGAGGTAAGAGGGCTTCATTTATGCCAAAAAAATGAGGAAACGGGGTGATTTCTGGCCACAAATGCAAGTCACATTTTACGAATTTGGGTTTTAAAAGGCATCACCTCAATCTAAAAAAAAATTTTTTAAAACCCTTTGGTAGAGTTTCTTGTCCCTGTTTTAGCCCCTAAGTTAAAAAACCCCCTTTTTTTTTTCGGGTCCCTTTCGCTTTTTTGAAATAGTTTCCGGATGTCTTTTAAAAGACTAAATTTCCATTAAGGAAAAGGAATGCATATCTTTGTTAAATCGTCTCAGTGATAGCGCCTTTTTGGAAATTGTCTACCCTTTCATTCGCAGAAAATCCAATTTTGAGGAAACCCCAACAAAAATCGCATGGGAAAACACGAAAATGCAAAAAATGAATCAAGTGGTAACTTCTAAATTGATTTTTGTTCACACTTGTATTCAAAAAATTTTAAGTTGTAGGACTGATTTTGAATCAAAAAAAGTAGTATTTAAAACGGAAATTTAAAAAAACAAAAGAAAGGCAAGCCATAATAAGGAACAAGTTCCGCAGTAAAAAGGAAAATATTCTTACCAAAGGGGAAACCTTTTCTATTTTTAAAGGATGGAAAGATTGCTAAACCAGACAAATGTTTGTCTGTACAGAACCATTGAAAAAATTTTAAGGGTTTTATATAATTTTCATTTTTGGGGGATTTGCATGGGGCAGCAAGGGTCCATCTCTTTTTTTAAAACTTGTGTAGTTATTTCAAATTTTGCTCTAAAGTTCCCTTTCCGGGATAGTGCAAAAACACCGAGGGCTAGTTTTAGGGGCTGCCTGTTTTTGTAAAAAAGTGGATGTGTTTTGGGGCATCGATTTAGAAAATCGATATTTTTGTCCCCGTTTGGGGAAAACTTTTTTCTGATTTTAAATTCAGTTTCAGTGGTTTTAAAGATTTTTACTTTTTATGACTTTTTTTAAAATATTTTTTGCACATCAATTTCATATTTCTTCAAAAGGCAATACCCGTCCCCATAAATTTCTTAACGTTGATGTATAACCCGGGGACCCCAAAGCTTTTTTAATTTTTATTCGTACTCTGAAAACTTTTTAATTAAAAACATTTTGGGGATGAGAAAATTTTCCGGGGTAGGAAAATTTTTGACGTACAAGGCAGTAGCAAAAGGGTTTAAACTTTATGCTTTACCCCTGTTGTGATCACCATTTAAAAAAAAATTAAATTTTCTTAGCTTTTGTTAGAATAGTTTGTATGTGATAATCCACTCGATTTAGAATTAAATTTACCCCAAAAAAATTTTTTTCGATTTTTTTTTTTAAAGGGCTAACCCATCAATTGAAAAAGGCGAGGATTAGGAATAACCAGTATTGAACAGAACCATAGCGATTTTTCAGCTGAAAGGGCCATCCTTTTTCAGTCATGTACCTAAAAAATTTTATCTAGTTCATTTTGAAATTACTTTTTAATATAGTTGATTGATCTAACGGGGGTGTGCGTTTTTTAAGAACTTTCATCCCCTTACAGATATCTCCGCATATTGTACTAGTTTAAAAATTTTTTTTATAATGAATTTTGGAAGATATGGGTCAAATATTAAAAGATGGAGCATCACAGCTCTTGGGGATTCCCCTCGGATATTCTTTCATTAAAAATAATTTCCTACCTTCGTCTGTATTGTTTACCCCTTAAAAAAAGGGTTTTTTTGTAATTGTAATACACCCCCGGGACCTTTTAACTTTAATTTTTTCAGAAATTTTTAAGCCAAATTGGTAATGCTTTTCTAAGTCAAAAAACTGGCAAGACTTTTTCCCACTGCGAATGAATTTAACCCGTTTGTAATTTTTACAAGTGGTAAATGTAGATCACCCTTTTAAGCCCCGTTGTATTGGTATTTACCATTTTTTTACTGATGTTCAATCTTTTAGATAATCCCTTTTCCATAAATTTTCCCCCCATGTGAATGAGAGCAATTGGCCTTAGTTGTTTTTGTTGATTTTTCTTGCCCTCTTTAGGGATAGGGTTACAATTGATTTTTTCACAAAAATGGGTTTAAGCCCTTCAGACCCCCATTTTTGAAAAAATAAGTCAGAAACTTTGAAATAATGGCAAATCTTTATCATTTCATTGGAAAAAACATCTGGTCCCACTGATTTTCTTTTCGAACCCCTAGAGAAAATTGCATCCTTTTCTTCTTGAAATGAAGGGGAGATTTGTGAGGACGTTAAGGGGCTTTTTTTATGATTTCCCACCCCCATTTTTCTCTGTATATCTTTTGTTTTTTTGTCGGCCCTCCCGTTTTCTACTTTTTCAAAAATATTTTTAAATGCTTCAGCCTTTTTAAAAATTTTTAAGGAAATCATTATTTTTAATGTTAGGGATTTCAGGGGATGATTATTTTTTTTGTTTTTTAATTTTTTCCCCTTTTTTTGAGATCTTTGTGGTCATGTACTTCACTTTCAAGAAATTGACCAATATTGCCCTCGACTTTTTCGATTTCTCGTTACTGTGTTTTTTGCTTGTTTTTTCAGCAATTTTGTCAACTTTCTTTTTTTTTAAAATAATTTTAGGGCCCCGCATCTTTTTTCTCTTGTTTTCCCAAACAGCATTCCCCATACATTGCTGCATATTTGTTTGATGCGTCAGAATGAAACCCTTTGGGATTTGGGATCAGCTGATGTAAAAAAAAAATCAACAAAATTCGCGTAGCCCTGTCAAAAATTTTCAGACTTATCTTTCACAATGTAAGAGAAGGGATGTTTTAAATTTATCCCAAACAGCTTTTTTAATTTTTTTGGGATCTTTATTTTTGCGCGGTTTTTAAAAGGATTGTTTACCCTTTAAGGTAATGTTTTTTGGAAATGTCCAACCCAAGAGGATCTTGAAGGTAGACCACTCACAGCTTGGAGCTAAGGAGGAGTAAAGTGTTTTAAAACAATTGTGTTGCTCGATGGTGTGAATGTCAGGTATTTTTGTTTCATGCCATCATTTAACCCTCGTGACATTCTATATATTTTTCCCAAAAAAACGATTTTGGTTACATTTCGCATTTTATCCCCAAAAAGGGGCTGTGAGTTAAAATACTGCTAAAACCTTTTTCGCTGGGGGCCGGGATAGCGCAAGCCTTCGTGTTTTTTATTGTCAGGCCTTTTGGGAAATAAAAAGGGAAAAACCCTTTAATGTAAGTAATTCTTGAGTTTCAGTTTTGCTGCACGCATTAATGGTTTTTTAAAAATTCTTTGAATGGGGGGTTCTATTTCAAAATATTTAACCTTTTTTGAATATATGTGAGTAGTAACCCTCCTTGTTTCGTTGTAGTTTAAAATTGGAGGGGGAAAAAAGTTTTGTAATTTGGAATTTTTTTTTCAGTTGATTTTTTTGACTTATATTTAAAACTTGATACGTATGTCTGAGAGTGTTGAATCAGTTCGTGGGAATATTTGTTGATATTGATCTGCATTCCATTGCAAATTTTTAATTTGAATGTTTCGTCATGTCCCCTGAAGATGAAAAATTTTGTCCAAAATAGAAAAAAAGAACTTTTTATCTTTTTAAAATAGCAAATAACAAAGATAACATCGTTTCAATTTGCAAACTAATAAATTTGGTATTGCAGTTTAAAGAATTAATTTTGGGATTTTTCTTAGATAATTGGGGTTAAAAAAGAAAATGTAGATTACAAAATGCACCTTTTTTAAAAAAAAACTAACGTAAAAAAAAAGGGGCGGTATTTTGCAAAAAATATTCACCCCCCTCTCAGAAAGAAAACCCCCAAAAAGGATCAACTCACTCAGCACGCAAAACGTTCATCTGAATTGGGAGGAAAAAAAAGGTCGGTAGTCTGGAGAAAAGGGGCGGTGGGGGGGTGGGAACCCGGTTTCTTTCTTGGCTTCCCCAGAACAGGGCTCTACTGGGCCCGATGTTTTCGCCTCTTCTGGTTCCGGGGAAGGGTTTGGTGAAGACCATTGAAAATGTGCGGGCTGGTTGGGAGATTGGAAGCCCCACGAAATGATTTGTTGAAATCATTGCTGTTTCATGAGAGGCATTGAAACTTCTGCTTTGGTTGATCTTTGTTTCTGATGGGGCACCTTTTTTGACCATCTTTGAGATCAGGAATTTTTAAAATTGTTTTTAAGTTTCAACAAAGTTCTCGATTTCAGGGGACTTTTTTTTCGGTCATTTTTGCTGTGTGGGATAGAGCTATATTTATGGGTTTTTTAGAGCACTTTCAGCCTTGACTTACTTGACTTGATTATTGACTTTTCTTAGTCCCCGTTTGAGACCCAAAGGTCTGTTCGTGGTTCCCCTATCGGAATTTACACCAAAAAAGTGCCCTCTGCGTGGCTTGAAAACTGAGTGACTAATTTTGGCTTTTGGGGTTTAAAGGGTGGGGGGCTCTTCCCAAAGGGTCCAGTCGACTTTTGAAGGCATTTGTCGTTGGTGCGGTCACTACCGCTTCGGGGAGGCTGTTCCATGTTGCTACCACTCTGTGAGCAAAAAAGTTCCCCCTGAGGTCGAGTCTGTATCTGTCCTTCTGCAGTTTGAGAGAGTGTCCCCGGAGGGCCCTTCCGCTTGCCAGTGTCAACTTAGGTTGTTGGACTGCGTAGTATCCATGTAGGTATTTGTAGACTTCGATCATATCTCCCCTGAGTCGACGGTGCCCCAGGGGTGGGAAAAGTCTCAGGATTTTCAGTCTCTCTGGGTACGGCTTGTCTTTCAGCGATCCCAACAGCTTTGTGGCCCGCCGTTGCACATCTTCAACATCACTGCAGAGTGTCTTCTGGTTTGGTTGCCAGACGCTGTGTCCATATTCCAGGATTGGTCGCACCAGGCTTTTAAATAGTTGGACGAGTACTTCCTCCGTCAGGTAGTCGAATGATCTTCTGATGAGTCCAACTATTCTTGTTGCCTTCCCAGTTGCGTGTGCTACATGGTCTGCGAAGTTCAGCTTATTGTCCACCCATACACCCAGATCCTTTTCTGTTTTTGTTTCTGCCAGGGTTAGTTTCTTGGTGCTTCCGTCCTCTTCTTTCACTGTCATATGGTATGTTGCCTCCGTTTTTGTTGTCCCTAGCTTCATCACAGCACACTTTTGCGGGTGGAACTTTAGGAGCCACTGGTCTGACCACATTTGGAGTTGGTCCAGGTCGTCTTGCAAGTTCTTGAACATTCTTGGAAGTTCCTCTTTTTACATACGCCTTTTTGGGATGTTGCTCTGAAGCAGTACGAATTTCCCAACCTCTTGCTATCGATTTTGTTGGCTATGGAATCGTGTAGAAACAACACCCGTGGCAGATCTGATTTTATGCTCTTCTTGGAAGGTTTTTGTTCTTTAAAATTTTCCCTATGACGTAAGTGGTCGTTCTTTGCTTTTGCGTCATCAGTTCTTTTTTCTTCAGTCTTCTTTCTACTTTCATCGCATTTCTTTCCTTTCCCTTTCTGCGGATTTTGTTTTGCTGCTGTTCTATGTGGGTGGTTACAAGGTGAGGACTGTTTAGGGGACGATAACAATGTCCCAGCCTTGGCAGCTTGGGCATAAGATGCGCGTTTTTTTCGGTTTCAGTCTGCGTTTCCGCGTTCTGTAACGATACTTTTTTTTCCTCAAAATTAAAATATCTTTTTATCAGTTCCGTTTGCGACTGAATTGTGTCTTCTAGCTTTGATACTTTTTCATTCAGTATCGACAAGGTTCGTTCAAGGAACATAATTCTACTTACGGCTTGTTCATTTTCTTCTTTTTTGCCATCGCCGATTGACTCAGTTTGCTCTGTTTTCTGGGGCCCGTCCAAACGGTCGTTGCCGACTGGAAGAGAACTTTTCCCTGTAGAGGAAGACCTCGTCCTTCTGGGGCTGGTTGTTGTTGTTTTTCTCATCAGAATGTTCTTTAGCCGTCTTCCTCATTAGGTTGTTGCTCTTGGCTCTAGTCATGTTCTCAGAGATTTTTGCTAAATACTCAGCAGCCTTTTAACCTAGTGGGTTGACTGTCGCCGCCATCTTGTGTGTGTACGTGTGTGTGTGCGTGTGCGTGGGGTGTGCGTGTTGTGTGTGCGCGCGCGTGTGTGTGTGTGCGTGTGTGTGTGTGTGTGTGTGTGTGTGTGTGCATATGAGTGTGTGTGTGTGTGTGTGTGTGTGTGTGTGTGTGTGTGTGTGTGTGTGTGTGTGTGTGGGTGCGTGCGTGCGTGCGTGCGTGCGTGCGTGCGTGTTAGTGTGCGCGCGCGTTCGAACGTGCATATGTGCGACTCTCTCTCTCTCTCTCTCTCTCTCTCTCCTCTCTCTCTCCCCTCTCTCTCCCCCCCCCCCCCCCCCCCCCCCCCCCCCCCCCCTTTTTTTGTGTATGTACGCGTGTGTGCGGGCGTGCGTGTGCGCGCATTCGAACGTGCATATGTGTGTACATTGTGCGACAACCCCCCCCCCCCTCTCTTTCTCTCTCTCTCTCTCTCTCTCTCTCTCTCTCTCTCTCTCTCTCTCTCTCCCCTCTCCCCTCTCTCGAGTGGGCCCCCCTTGTTCGGCAACCGGCAAGACGTATTTCAGCCGCTCCGGTAAATTTCTACTTGTATCAACTGTACTTCGCCCAGCATGCCTGTTCAAGGTCTTCCATCCACTGTAGAAGCCACGCTCAATGCTGCACTGGAAGAAATGGCATTGTCGTCATTCAAAATAGAGGGTAGAGGAAAACAAACTGTCGTCGTGCTGCGGTTTCATTTCGAGTACCGAGCAGCCCCCTGCTACGCAAACTCAAGGCCACAGCATGGCGTATCGTCGCAAGTGCCCGTCACAGCTGAATAGGGATAGGCACAGAGCAGAGGCCTACAGAAACAATCAAAAGAAAAAGGCAAGTGAAAGTTCATGTTCTCCGTCCGGTTTATTTTTGCCGACACCTCCTAGTATATTTACAACGTTGACAGAACCAGCGAAAGTTGTGTTCCATGTGATGAGATTTTCGAGAGTGACAGCCATCTCCCTCTCTCTGTAACCCAGCCTGCAGAAGAAAACACAACACAGTGACAAGCAAACAGAGATTGATTTGGAACCGTGCGACAAAGAATCTGTGACAGTTGCACACGATGAAGTGTCAGACATGGATTTTGGTTCACTGAAGCCAAGCGCTGATCAAGACTGTGTTGACGAATGCTGTGATGTGGACTGTGATCAGGACAGGCCTCCAGCGAATGACCAACAGAACGACCCTCCACAGAACGTGACTCTCAGTGACATTATGTCGTACCTACAAGGAATGTTAAGAAACATGGAAAGCGTTCATTCTGTTGACAGAGAGAATGTGCAACTGACTTCCAGCGGCAATTCAGATGTGGAGGACGGAAATCTTGTTGACAGTGGATAAACGTTTTGAAAGTCTCAATGACAATCACATCTGTGTTCGATGTTAGTTAATTATTTCCGTGATTTGGTTTCCTCATCGCGATGTTGTTTTTCTGACATTATGGTTTGTGTGCATTTGTTGATCTTCATTTTTGAACAGCCCTCCCCCCACCGCACCCCTGCATGAGAATGGGCTTTGGAAGCTTAACTCATTAAATCATTCGTTCGTTCGTTCGTTCGTTCTCTCTCTCTCTCTCTCTCTCTCTCTCTCTCTCTCTCTCCACTATATCACCCCCTTCAAGAGGGGCTATGACCTTTTTGAATAAACTGTCCGCATCCGCATCTCTCCACTATACATGGACGTTCGCGTGCGCATATAAGACAGAAAGAAAAAAAAACGAAGAAGGACAACGTGACAGACAGGCAGATGAACAACCAGCCAACCAACCAACCAACCAACCCACCAAACCAACCAACCAACCAACATACAACTAACACCACTCACCCCTTCCTGCTCTTACCAACCAACCAACCAACTGATCAGCCAACCAACACACACACAATTCACATCACTCACCCCATCCTCGCCAGACTCGGTCGCGGCGACCGCTTCCCCTGCTGTTGCTGCTGCTGCTCCTCCTCCTCCTCCTTCCGTCCCTTCCCCTCCGGCCGGAGGGGACGAAGCCTCGGACACCGACAGTCGCCGGAGCGGCAAGTTCTGCGGCGGGGTGCTGAGGGAGATCTGCAGCACGTCGTCCTCCTTCATGGAGCCCTCCCTCAGGGCGTGCTCCGCAATCTTCAGCTTCTGCAGGTTCCCCAGCGCCACCTTCTTGTACTCGCCGATCAGGCGCCGCAACTCTTGGTCGTACTCCTCCTTCATCAGCTTCATGTCCTTGTCCTTCTTCTCCTCCACCTTGCACTTCTCCTTGTACCTGGCCTGGAGATCGTCCCTCTCCTTGGTCAGCCTGGCGATCTCCTCCTCCAGCTGATGCGGAGTCCGTGAAGGGTGGTGGTTGTCCCCCTTGAGGGTCATGATCCGGTCCTCCTCCCGCGACACCACGGGGGTCTTTCGGCCCCCGCCCGGGGTGCGAGCCCGGTCCGGGGTGCGGGACCTTTCCATAGGGGTCCTGGCTCTCTCCGACGGCAGCTCTCTGGAGCTGCCCATCCTGGTGGCCCGCGCTATTTCATCCGTGATTGTGTCCAGGCCGGGGGTCTGCCTGCCCGTGGTGTTCCCGCCCGGAGTCTTCCGCCCGTCCTTCGGCTCCGTGGGGGACTGCGGCCTGTCCAGGGTGCGTTGGGTGCGGGGGGTTTCGACCCCTGCTGGGGTCCTGGACCTCTCGGTCAAGGGCGTTTTCATGCCGCTGGCTGGGGTATGGGAGCGGTACAGCCGGATCTCGTCTTCCTTGTACTTGAGCACCTGCTGCAGCTCGTAGTCCTTCTGCCTGATCATCTCCTCCCGGATCTTTACCATCTCCTTCTTCTTCTCTTCCTCTAAACGCTTCTGGATGGCCGCGTGCTCCTGCTTGCGCTCGTTCTCGTAGTACTCGCGGATCTGCCGCATCTCCTCGATCTTCTCCCGGTTCATGGCCTTCATCTTGTTCCGCTCCATCTCCAGCTCCGACTTGAGCTTGCTGTAGCGGCGCCGGTAGTCCTCGTCCCCGCGGATGGAGTGGCGGTGACGACGGTCCCGATTCAGGTGGCTCTCCGACTTGGCGCTGACGCTGGCCGGGCTGGAGGCGCGGCTGATGTCGTTGATGTTGAAGTCTATCATCTCCATGTCCTCGTCCCGCAGGCTGACCTTGCTGCTGCTGCCCGAAAGGCGGCGGCCCACGTTGTAGGCCATGCTCAGGTCCACCGTGGACATGCTGGTCGACCTCGGCGAGTCCAAAATCTTTCCAGTCAGGCGGGCACTCTGTGCAGGCACCTCGTGCTAACGTTGCTGAGCCGATCTGCCATCTCTTGCGGCAGTGAGAGCATCCGCTGACTTACACCACAACCTCCAGACAGTCGCCCTGCCTTATCCTTGCCGTCATCCTCCCTGAGAGTGGTGCTGAGTTCCTCTTCGATCCGGACTCGAGTTCCGACAAAACATCACATGGAAACTGAAGGTGGTGTGTCAACACACAGCTGGAGGCGAATCCAAAACAACACTGTGTATCAAGACGAAGACACGAATCAGCGTTAACATAATCCTGTAACAGGACACAGGCACTGCCGACCGACAAAATCTCAGCACTTGAAGACAAGAGACACCGCGCTGAACATCCACAAATGACCTCTCACACCACGATGCCTCTCCCAGGCGTGGACCTATACACCCCGACTTCATCAAAACTTACCCGTACGTTTCTCTCACGCACCGTTGTCTGTCAGGCTAGATCATGACGGAATCCCCTGTCAATCTTCTACTCTCTCAAGCCCAGCCTTCGAGAAAAAAAAAAGTAGGTCATGCACCTGAAGATTTAGGGTCATGCTAGAAAAAATCCCTGATGCGACTAAAGATTTAGTGTCATGCTATAAAAAAAAATCCCTCATACGACTGAAGATTTAGCGTCATGCTAGAAAAAAAATCCCTCATGCTGTCATGCTGTCCACGCCAACAGATCGCTCTCTTCACGGAGCCTCAGCTCTTCCGTTTTTGTTTTTTTGCTTTTTTGCAGAGTTCTGCTTCACTGCGTGAGGCACGAGACACACAGACAGAGCACATACACAGTGCCAGAGGTGTGTGTGTGATGAGCTGGCGGTTTGCTGTCTTGTCTCCAGGGGGAGGAGGGAAAGCTGCCAAGCATAGCAGCAGGCCTGGTGTTTACCCCTTCCTTCCACACGATGGGGCAGGGACTGCCGGAGTGCCAGATGGAGAAGGAAAGGAGGGGGGGGGGGGGGGGGGGGGGAGAGAGGGCGGGGCAGGGACTGTGGAGGAAAAAGGAATGAGCAGCACAGGAGAGACAGGGGGTGGGGGTGAGGGAGGGGGGTGAAGGGAGGGCAGGAGAGGACGGGAGGGAAGAGAGGAGGGGAGGGGGGCACGTTACCAGGTGCGTGCCGACATCTCACCTTGACGCGAACTGTTCCACATGGGCTCCTCTTCTCTCCCCTTTTTTTTTTCTTTTTTTTTTTTTTGTTGTCTTTTTGGGTTTTTTATATTCGTTTTTTTTTTTTCTTAATTCATTTTCCCCTACTCCAGGTGCGCCCCAGACTGTGTCTTTCCCTTTCACCTCACCTTTCCTTTCTTTCTTTCTTTCAACCAGTTCTCGTTCCTATTACACACCTTTGATGCCGCCGCCGCCTCCCAGGTGATGACGATCTCCACATAATTATACCCGCTTCATCCTCAAAACTTATCACAACGGCAAACGTTTACCAACTTCTACCATTCCCTCGCCGCGGACGACACGACCCTGGGTGCCGAATCTCACGGCCGTTACTTTCTCGGTGTAAGCGACGTCTGCCAAAGCAATCATCACCCTCGGTGAGTTGCCTCTCCTGGACAGACTGACTACATCATCCGGA
>CM031619.1:9877962-9882962 GCA_018398815.1 Conus ventricosus
CTTGAAGAAAGGCGGGGTAGCCATAACAAAACACTGACCAAGGCACCACTAACTTACATGCGCAGAACATGAGGCCGGATTTCCTCCGTCCTTGTATTGTTGTGATCGGCTTGGGCGACTGAAGGTTGAACATCAGCACTTGACGATAAAGCTTCAACAGTCCATGACCAGGCACGTACAGAATACGTGAGACATCATTCATCATCTCCGTTTGCCACCGCAGGGCCTTGCTAAGTCGAGGAAAGGGGTACAGATCAGGAACGGGTTTTCATTCTGTCTTTGGCTCCTTTGTTGTTGTTGTTACTGACAGCACTTCTGTACAGCCTCTTCTCGGTTAGAAACCAAGCTCTTTGCGCTTTACAAGCCACGCTCTCGTTTACACAGCGGGCTGCCCACCTGGGTAGAGCCGACGAAAGAGCTGCATGCTGGCGCCGTATTCCCGTATCGTGCAGTCCCTTCCTTTTTTTTTTTTTTTTCCCCACGGAGGACACATGCTACGTGTATATTTGGTGATGGGATTTTACGTGCATGCAAAAAAATTGCACGTGCGTTCACACAGGGAACTTCGGTTTATAGTCTCACTACAAGGACTCTTTGGGAAACGGAGTTAGAACCAATATCAACTCCGTGGGGGGGGGGGGGGGGGGGGGGGGGAAATCCCCTGTACCGGAACGGCCCGGGTCAAGTTCGAACCGCAACTCCAGAATCACGAGCCCGGCGCCGAACTGAGCCATCCCCTGATGTGCGATGCTTGTTGGTGGGATGCGCCATCACATGACAGAACAGAGGTAAGTTTCATAGACGAGAGAACTATAGATGACTAGCTGGTCCTTGTGGCGAGGCATGCAAGCACACATATACAGACTTTTTGAAAGTCGATGGATGTAAAGGATGGGGGGGGGGGGGGGGGGAGGGAGGAAGGGGGAAGGTAAGGGGGGAAGGAGAGGGAGGGTGAAAAAAAAAGGGGGGGGGGGGGGGTAAAGAAACGTGCGAAAGACAAAAATTCACACTAACAATGTGACTATTTCTTCAAACTCTACTTGCCCGTTGAAAGGACACAAGTCTCGATCATTGAAGTACCAATCAGAGAACGTCACTTTTTTCGTGCACCAATCACAGGACGATAACAAACTGTCGACCATTTTCCCTCGCACCCTACCCACCCACCACCACTCCCATCCACCCACCAGCACCCCATCCAACCCCCCCCCCCCCCCCCCCATCCCCTCACCATTCACCCACCCCCACCCCAAGTCGAGCGAAACTCTCCTAACCTTTTCCTCGCCTCGCTCGCACAAGCCTGTGCTATCTCGCCACAAGTGAGAATTCTTGCCTTCTCGCCTCTACGGAACGCACGATATAACGCCAGACCCTTGAGCGCATTCGTCCGCGTCAACGATGTCAGTTTAGGCCCCAAACGCTATGTATTCTCTATTGCACTCGAAGCTGCACCTGGCTTTTGTCTGAATATCAGCCAGTAGCAAAACAAAATATTCATCGCACAGTCCAGCCCTTGACCTGCACCATCCATACCTGACTTCTGAAGCAGGTTTCATGTCCGTTCCTTTTTTCTACGCAAGCACGACCCTTCATTTCCTTGGCAAAATGACCCTTCGTTTTCCTGTCGTCTGCGAGGCTTTTTCACTCCAAAATCTTCGTGCCCTACCAATGGCGTAGAAAGACAAAAAGTCCATGAACATATCCCCTGTTCAGCTATTTTTGCTGACATATGGAACTGAACTAAATTACTTACCCCAAATTTCGGGAGAAAATAATCTTTTTCACATTCAAAAAAAAAAAAAAAAAAAAAAACCAAACAAACAAAAATCAGAGAGCCAAGGCGATTTTCATCTGTTCAATCTTAGCTGCTACTTACTACCTGACCTTGGCTGTAACCCCGAACTCTGACCTGTGCATGACTTGCACGGCAACAATTCGTCCTCATTACAATTTTCACTGAGCCAGGGCAATTTTCATCTGTTGCTACTACTTGACTTTGGCTGTGACCCCGAACTCTGACCTGTGCATGGCTTGCACGGTGACAATTCGTCCTCATTAGCCGAAGAGCCAGTTAGGAACATCCTCTTCGACTCCCCGAGCAAGTGGGATGACCAGACTGTCTACAAAGCGAGAAGATCCTTCCTACGCGCTTGGAGTCACACAAAGTCGACATAGTCTGCACCCCACCTCACTCTCCACCCACCCCCCTTCCCCAACCCTCCAGACCCCCGCCCCCCCCCCCAAACCGTCTTCCTCCCGCACCCCCATCTAACCCTCACCCCATCCTCTCCTTCCCTCATTCCCACCACTCAACAAGTCCTCCCTCTTTCATACACACACACGCGCGCGCACGCGCACGCACACACACACACACACACCACACACACTGAACTCTTCCTCTCCGCTACAAGACTCGAGAGGTAGGCAGACGACACGATAAACCATGGTGGTCCCAACAGTACACTCTGTAATTAGCACACTTCACAGAAAGCCTGGCAACAAGGCAACTCGGGTGTGTGTGTGTGTGTGTGTGTGTGTGTGTGTGTGTGAGAGAGAGAGAGAGAGAGAGAGAGAGAGAGAGGAGTTCATGAGAGTGGGTAAGCGACCATTGATTGTGTGTGTGTGTGTGTGTGTGTGTGTGTGTGTGTGTGTGTGCGCGCGCGCGCGTGCGGGTACGTGCGTGCGTGCGTGCGTGCGTGTGTGTGTGTACGCGCGCGCGCGTGTGTGTGTGTGAACCTGGTTGTGTGTGTGTGTGTGTGTGTGTGCATGTGCTAGTGTATGTATAGGTGTGTGTGTGTCGGGGAGGGGGGGGGGGGGGGGCATTTAATTCAGCGGACAGTTTTTTTTTTTTTTTTTTTTTGCTGTCCCAATCTCTGCGCCACCTCAGAGGCAGTGCACCCACGCCGCTCATTCCGACACCCCGTCCACAGCCACAGCCCGGTCGGCCCCGCCGTAGCCCCGGAACCCAGCAATCCACAGGGAGCAGTCAATGTCAAGTCGTCAAGAGGCAACCCACCGGAGGAGACAGTGCACTGCTGCCGAGTCACTTCGGTGGTGTTCAGTGGCGCCTGTTCTGATCTAACATACGCAGGACACCACCTACTAACCCCCCTACTGACGACAATAATTGCTCAGTCGCTTAGCCGGCGTGAGTGAGCTCTCCCTCCGGAGGGCGCCACCACGTCCGTCCAACGCCAGCCCCCATGGGCTCGCCGATACCGGTGATCCCGACGGAACCAAACCAAGACCACAGACGTGGAGAGGACATCGAAACTGAGGTCACCATGAGAGCAGGGCATGAAGGGCCACAGAATTTGAGACAGTTTTTTTTTTTAATGCTGATCAATGAGAATGAGGATGATTAAGATGATGCTACGGATTTCCATTTCGGTCTGAGACTACATGACAGGGCTGTACTCTACGCTTCCTTTCATAATATATCCCGGCATCAACCAGGCCCGAGAGATACAGGCACCTGCAGTGTTGGTCAGGAAATTTGAGCAACACTCTCAGAAACGCATCCATTAAGTGGATTGAAAGTCGACTGTGTGGTCCCAGTCTTCCCAACTGAGTCCGCAGCAAACTCAACTCTGGGTAGGAGCCGGTCGGGGCAGAAAAACCCACATGACTTCTGATGGGATTGGAACCCACGACCTCCCAGCCGGGAGTCCGCGACGCTAACCACTTCGCCACGGCGGCTGGTCAAGCGGACAGTTTTAAGGTACACTTGTCTGGAGTCAGTGAACAGGCGATTTCTGCTGATGTTAGCTGAATTTTTCCTGTCGTGTGTGTGTGTCCGTGTTTTTATAATCTACGATGACAGTTCTCGAAATACTACCAGGCCTGCTGAAGTTAACCTCTGTGTCATCCATTCAAGTCCTTGCTATTTCGGCATGTAGCTTTTCAGTAAGTCACCGTAAGCGTTCTGCCAAAACTGCCTGGCCCGTTTCATGCCGTTTCATCTAAAAACCTTTGCATTAGTGGCAGTAGGTTATAAAGTCCCACAATTTGGGTGTCAAACTTGACTCGGTTCCAGTTCTACTTAACTTGTGCGCGCGCGCGCGTTTGGTGTGTGTGTGTGTGTGTGTGTGTGTGTGTGTTGTGTGTGTGTGCACACGCGCGCACGAGCACACGCGCGCACATGCGTGTGTGCGCATGTGCACAAGAAAGCATGTGTATGCATAGGCCTACATGCATAAAGCTTGTATAGGTGTGCACGAGTGCGTGTATGACAAAGAAACAGAAGTGACAGAGAGGGAGAGACAGAGCATGTGTACGAACAAAAATAACCAGAAAGAGACAGGTAAACAGACAGACGGACAGACAGACAGAGATCTCAAACAGAAGCATCAAGAGGGAAGAGGGAAGACAGACGGCCTGCCGATGAAGACCCAAGAGAAAAAAGCGAGAGAAACTTTTGTTTTAATTAAAACAACATTGCTATGATCATCAAGGCAGCTAAGATTCTAATCAACCATCCACTTCAGACCCGCGTACCCCACACACCACGAGTCCCGGCCCGTTAATCTGAAAACCGCCCCGCAATCAACATTAACCGTTCACGGTGGAAGTTTGACCATGTAATCCGGCCTGCACCAGTGACGAAAGCCCCTATAAAGGGTGGGCGCAATGTCACGTGAATTCCGACCCCTCACTAGAAGCTAGCGAACGATGAAGGGTCTGGCACAGGATTAAGGCCCGTGTTTGGTCTGCTAGCGGCTAGCTCGGTTTTAATCACGCCTCCGGCGCAACTGGTCCTTCGGCACACTACTGAAACAAAGGAACGTGGTGGCTTCACACTTCGCCCTTGAAGGAAGGGGTGCTTGGCGGGCACCTGGAACACTGGCCACTGTGCGCACCTGGAATACGCGATACTTTGCACATGATGTAACTGGAGATTTCGCACCTTAAGTGAAATACTGCATGCTTTTGCACCTGATATACTGGACACTTTTGCACCTGATATACTGGATACTTTGCACCTGATATACTAGATACTT
>CM031619.1:9887962-9920462 GCA_018398815.1 Conus ventricosus
CTATAAACCGAGGTTCCGTGTGTGAACGCACGCACAACATCTTGCACACACGTAAAATCCCATCACCATCTTTCGGAAGAGAAGGCCAGTTTGGCCGTTTGTATGGATGACACGTTATACATAGCATGCACTTTCCCCGAAGATGGAGTATGGCTGCCTTAATGGCGGGATAAAAAAAGGTCATACACACAAAACTCCACTGCCTGTCTATACAGGCAGTGTCCACAGGAGTACCAGCCTGCATACGCAGAAAGAAAGAAAGAAAAACAAAATATGATGTCTTGATTTGTTTGTTTTCACCACATATAAATAATAATACATTTTGTTGAACCATTATATCTAGTTCTGAAAGTATCTAGTTTTAGTTGATAAAACATTGAACAAAGTTTCTGTATTGATACATATCATGAAATTGACAGAATAAATACTGAAAAGTTGACTGCAGTTGTGTTTTAACATAAAAACTAAGTTTGTTCTGACTATTTCTGAAACAGTCCCACGCCGTTTGTCTTAGCATGTGATGACTCTCTTGTAAAGTGAAGGGTATTAAGAGTTGTTGTGCACACATTATTTTCATTTCTTGCAACTTTTTTTCGCACATCTCTCCGCAAGTTCATTACCTGCGTACATACATACACATTCACTCAGAACATGCACATCACACACATACGAACCAAACACACAGATCACACACAAGCACACACACACTCACTCACTCACACACACACACACACACACACACACACACAACACACACAAGCACACACACACTCACTCTCACATTTGTCCTAGACCTAATCATACACACACACACACACACACACACACACACACACACACACACACACACACACAGAGTGACACGCACACGCACACACACACACACACACACACACATTAACACACACAAACACACACACACATGCAGGCATGCACGCATACACTCATGCGCGCACGCATGCAAGCTTAATCATGCACGCATTAACACATGCACATGCATACACACACACTCTCTCTCTCTCTCTCTCTCTCTCTCTCTCTCTCTCTCTCTCTCTCTCTCTCTCTCTTTAACTAACTAACAAACAAACAAAAATTGAATTTTTACTGGTCAACTACAGTCTTGTTGGACTGCAAAACAAATCATACATCTGATTGACTTATCCTGCTGCTTAGTGCCAAGGTTGCTATTCACACAAGTTAAATTCATTGTTAGTCCATAATTCTTTGGGTGCTGTACTGATATTCACAACATTGATTTAGAGTAAGAACACACACACACACACACACACACACACACACACACACACACACACACACACACACAAAAGAATACCTTGTAGCAAATCTTGCATTCCAGTAACAATAGTGACTAAAAATAATGGCCCTGGTTTTGATCTTAAATATATACAATAACCATGTGTTTAATGCTTGATCAAGAACACAGATTGTTCAGAGATCACCAAGGAGCAATAGCAGAGTTCTTGAAGTTTCAGTTGCCAGAACAGAACAATTCAGGCAACTGCTGGTCTAGGAGGAAAATAGCAGAGTGGAATAATTTGGACTACACGCTACACTGCACATGCTAAGTTTTGAGACCACACTGTGCAGTATTTACAGGTGATAGATACATGAATTAAAGACTAAGATGAAAGGGTTCATGATGAGGGTTTCATGAAAAACATCTCAGATGTCTGACCTGTACATTAGCCCGACATGTTGGTCAGACTATGAGTACCTCTTCTTCTTCTTCTTCTTCTTTCTTTTAGTGTCCACAATCATCATGTTCATTATTCTGACACTTTTGTGTGTATGACCATTTTTTATCCCGCCATTAAGGCAGCCATACTCCAACTTCGGGGTAGGTGCATGCTATGTGTAACGTGTCATCCATACCAACGGCCAAACTGGCCTTTTCTTCCAAAAGTTGGTGATGGGATGCTCATATATACATGTGTATATTTGCCAGTTGACTTCAATGCAGTGACAGCCCTGATATTGCTCTTTGAGGTCAGTTGGGCTGTGAGCAACATTACCTTACCTTGCCTGTGTATATGGGCACACATGCATGCGTGTGTGTGTGTGTGTGTGTGTGTGTGTGTGTGTGTGTGTGGTGTGTGTGTGTGTGTATGTGTGAATGTGTGTGTTAATGTGTATGTGTTAGTGTTAGTGTTAGTGTGTGTGTGTGTGTGTGTGTGTGTGTGTGTGTGTGTGTGTGTGTGTGAATGTGTGTGTGTGTGTTAATGTGTATGTGTGTGTGTGTATGTGTGTGTGTGTGTGTGTGTGGTGTGTGTGTGTGTGTGTGTGTGTGTGTGAATGTGTTGTGTGTGTGTGTATGTGTTGTGTGTGTGTGTGTGTGTGTGTGTGTGTGTGTGTGTGTGTGTGTGTGTGTGTGTGTGTGATTAGGTCTGGGACAAAGCTATGAAAAGTCAATGTGCAATGTGAACTGTATCATGTATGTAATACACAGGAGTGGGAGACTGAAACAGCAGAGAGGGGTAAGGGGAGAAAGGAAGGAATACAAGAAGACAGATAGATAGATGGATAGCTAGACAGACAGATAGACTGATATTTGGGGGATGCAGGGAGGAATATAAGTAGACAGACAGACTGATAGATATACAGACAGACGGATAGATATGTAGGGCAAACTGAAACTTTGAGTTCCCCTTAAAAGTGTTTCTATGGGGCATGAACGGTTCTAAAATACAACAAACGTGCACTTTCTTTCCTATTACCATCATGCTCATACAATCAAACATGCATGTGCTGCAAACGCAAAAGTCTCCTGTCACTCACCTGGGGAAACTTCTGCTTGGTGCCAGTGACAGTGAAAACTTTTTTCCATCGATCATAGGCTAATTGGGCCTGGATTTCGAAATCTTCTCCCCTTGGCTGTTCACAAAGTTGATCTCCACACTCTTAAAGTCCCACTGAGTCAAAAACATCGCCAACGGCTAACGAAGCCAATGTCAACGGCACTGACTGTATGGAAGCATGTACTGGCAAGCACGTTCGAGCGGGCTTGTTGCTGAACACCAATCAAGACGACGCGCCAGGTACAGAACAGAAAGTTTACGTAGTTTCTCCAAGTAAAGTTACTCCGCCGTTCCCAACGTTCCGCTTAATCCTGCCTACTGGACAAGAGGAGAAAATCGCTAGAATCGAAACTCATTCTTGCTCTTCACACGCCTTTTCATGCTGCCGTTGGAGAGGTCTTGCTTTCAGCTTGAACACAGACTTGACACAAACCGAACGCATTCGCGGCCATCTTTTGGAGCTCCGCCAATCGCCGTCTCGTTGCGGTGGGAAAGCATAGTCACGTGACAACACACCACCAAGGTGCTGATGAGGGGACGAGGACGCCGGTGTCACACGAGAATTCTGCCCCGGATTAAAAACTGATGATGAACGCAGTTGTTCGTTCCCTTCTTTTAGTTCGTCGGCGTCTTGATGCCATTCGTTTTCTATGGCCAAAGCAAGTTTACTGCGTGTAAGAAATAATCACAACTCACGACCCGTAGGACAGTTCGGTAAATTTGGCATGTAATGAGTCGTAATCAGTTGTCACTGAAAATCGGTGTGAGACGACGATGGTGGTGATGATGATAGTGGTGGTGGTGGTGATGGTGGTGGTGGTCTTTGTTTCCATGGGTAATAGATAAGCAAATACATGCTTTTTATCATCTGGCCCTTGCCCTGCAAAGGAACTAAGCGTGACTGAAAACTAACTGAGCGTTACATGAAAACGTAAATGAGCTGACGCATAGATGAATTTAAAAGAGAAAAAATAGACAACATACAAGAATGAATGAATTGATTTACACACACACACACACGCGCGCGCGCGCGCGCGCAGAGCGAGAGAGAGAGAGCAATCCTCCTATGGTTTTCCAAGAGAGAGAGAGAGGAGAGGGGGCCTTTATAATCTTTTTTTCAACGTTGGTATAGGCTACTACCTACAACTATGGTTATTGATTAATTATCAGTAATATATAAATAATAGCAGTACGCACGAGAGAGAGAGAGAGAGAGAGAGAGGAGGAGAGAGAGAGAGAGAGATTGTTACTGCATCTCTGTTCTAAATGTTAAGATACTATATGTACTGCTAAGGATTTTAATTAAACAGCTACAATGCATCAATAATACCATTATATTACAAACATTTTTATGATGTGATTACAAAACAGTAAGCTTACTACAAACAATCATGAGTAAGTAACAATGCATTAATAAGATCATCGCTTATAATACTTATTGAAAATACGTGTATGAATGTGTGTGTGGTGTGTGTGTGTGTGTGTGTGTGTGTGCAAGCGTGCCTGCATGCCTGCGTGCGTGCGTGAATGCGCGCGCTTTGTGTGTGTGTGTGTGTGTGTGTGTGTGTGTGTGCGTGCGTCGTGCGTGCGTGTGTGTGTTTTGATAGCTCATGCTGGATGATTGGAAAAGTATTAATTCAATGATGTCACTCAAATGGTGAGCGGTTATGAGGTCTATATGTCTCATGACCATGATGTTATTATCTTGTCAAATCCCTACTCTAAAGAAACCTCCAACGATTTATAGCAAAGTTTTTTTTTTAAGCTGTTCCATTTAAGCATCTTAGGAAATCAAAATAATATACTCACGGCCAAAAGTATAGACGGGACAGAACTGGTATCCTCGCCTTTTGCTTATGCAGCATTAAATGTATTAAAGGCATTCACCACTTCCTGTTGGTCAGACGGATGGACGGACAGACAGAGAGGCAGGCTGGCAGACACATAGCAAGCAAACAAAAATATATACAAATAAGACAGACAGACACAGAGACAAACAGACAGACAGACACAAAGACAGAGACAGAGGCAGAGAGATTTACCAGTGTACTGGTACATTTGGAATATTTGTACAACAATTTAAAGCAACTCTCAGTGGTGTTACAAGTGGGTTTAGCCAACCTCCTGTTAACAATGAACCTTATAGTGATGGAACAGATGTGTGATCAGGCGTCAGTTTATCACGATCTCTCCACCTGATTGTACTGCGACCGACGCTCTGAAACATCTTTTTTTCATAAATATTTCTTACAACCCTAGGAATGAAAGTGATTCCGAAATGGTTTTTTCCACCGTGTATATGATTATATAATTCATTTCAGAAAGGCTGAATTCAGCGGCAAAGCCCAATCAGTGTGACCCTTTGCTTTCTTCTTCCACGGTCACAAGAGAAGAGCCTATGAAAACCCTTGTGCGACTTATGAATGGCATAACAGCCGAAGACGTTGAGGCAGACAAGACTAGCCTGTGCTGACACACTAGCCATTCCACCCAGTTTCTTGGTGTCAGATTAAGAGAGAAAGGCATGAGGAATTACTGAATAACACTGAAATGTAACACTCGCGCGCACACACACAAACCCCTCATAAAAAGCCAAATGGGCAAATAAACGGCTGAAGAATTGAGATATTCAACTTATTTGACTCTTGCCTGTTGGTGTGGAATGTGGGTCTCCAACATAGTGTGAGAGGCGCATCTTCATAATAATTCGTGGGGGTTTGTGGGTGTATTTTGTGGTTTTTGGTTGGTTGGGTTTTTTGATTTTCGGTGATATGCACGCTTTCAACATGTTTGACTGTGGGTTTCTTGTACGTGTGTGTGTGTGTGTGTGTGTGTGTGTGCGCGCGCGCGTGTGCGTGCGTGCGCGCTTGCGCGCGTGTGTGTGATGTACATCTTCAACATGTTTGACTGTTGCATTTTGGCTGACGATGCAAGTCTTCAACTTCAGATGACTGACAGAGAAGAACGTTCAACACGTAAAGGATCTCTGTTTCAATTCCATTGCCTTCAAGAAAGTCTTTAGCCATTTCTGGCAAGACACTTTGAAGCAGATCAGAAGGAACTGTAATAACCAAATAAACTTATTCAAGTTATAACTTGCGTAACTCAATCAAGATGGAAACAGAGTTGTTCTCCCTGTCAACAAACTTGGAGTCTTCTAAACAATAGTAGGAATGTGCAAAGGCTTCCGCTTTTTTCCCGATTCTTTTCAATAATAATCCAATTGGTGTTTTTGAACTTCAGCATCTTCATGTTTGGTGGCCAGCACATTTCACTCAATTACAAAATAATTACTTCAGACTGATTTTTCTGCTTCTCAGTGAAGGATAAGAGAAACGATGTCAGCCAGCACATTACTCGGGTGGACATGAATTTCTCCTTGCTCCAAAGGTGTGTTCCCTCATGACAAACCGTCATTCATGTCATGTGGGCGAGCTTGGTTGTGGCTGTGCCTCTGGAATGGTGAGAATGAACAGCGAGAGGAATGCCCTTGAGGGGTATAGAAGACGAGATAATTTACAAAACAAAATTTTAAAAAGGGAGATAATCTTTCTTCACAGTCATGTTACAACATTGAGTTTACCTGGTACTGGAATGTATCTCACCCTGACTCCAGGCAGACTGAGACAAGTTGCAGGCCTGGACAGGTCTCAACACCTCTATCTTGTTGCTCATGATTCAGGACAGAGGGCTGAGGAGATCCTTGACTGCTCAAGCTTCCAATACAACATCCCTGAGTTACTTGTCATGATGGGGCAATCATATTGAGTAATAACATCTTTGTTCTGTGTATATATTCCAGGGTGACCAACTACATGGTGAACTTTCAGAATAAGATGCTAAGTGTATCGTATTTGTGATTGAAACAGAATTGAATGATTTACCATACATACGTTCATCAACTCTCTGTGTGTGTGTGTGTGAGAGAGAGCAAGAGAGAGAGAGAGAGAGAGAGAGAGAGAGAGAGAGAGAGAGAGAGAGAGAAAGAGAGAGAGAGAGAGCATGAAATCGCATTACCAGTCTGGAGAATGTCAAGTGTATTATAGACAATGTGAATGACACATAATTAAATGATTTAACCCGCATCATACTTTCATCAATTGTGTGTGTGTGTGTGTGTGTGTGTGTGAGAGAGAGAGAGAGAGAGAGAGAGAGAGAGAGAGAGAGAGAGAGAGAGAGAGAGAGAGAGTGTTAGAGTGAGCATGGAATCACACAAGTAGTCTGGAGACCCTGTGCCTTTTTTAACTCAGTTTTAAAGGTCTACTTTAGAGATTTTCGATAATTTGTTAAAAACAGGTCTACATGTCATATAACTACAGTATGGTATTCATTTTTCAAAAAAAATCGCCGGAAGAATTTAATAGATAAAAAACGACTTTTGCACACCTGTTCAAACCCCGCGCGATAGACCAAAAACCGTGACGTCACTTGATGGACTGGCCGTCAGCCGCGACCTACACAACAAGCCAGCGCCAAGTGAAATCAACACGAGTTGCGATCCCCCACAGCCTAAAAAGTCACGAGGGGGTGGCAGATATTGTGCTGTAGGCGAGTGCAGCAGCTCAGCAGGAGACGGATATTCTTTGCACACATTTCCATCTGATCCAGATACTCGAAAGAAGTGGATTCGGTTCGTGCAACCATGCCGGGCAGCTACAGTTCTTTTTACCACGTCAGTTCCAGCTGAACCGCGGAAACGAGCTATTCCGACAATTGCCGAGCCCGTTCGAGTGGCTCAAAAACTTCGTCTGCATTGTGCGCGTATACTTTGAAGGCGGAGTGGTAAGCTCGTACAGATGAGTACGATAGTCGCACGTTTATTCTGTCTTATCTATGGACAGATCACACTTGTTAAATTGAATGAACACGTTAAGGCTTGAGGAAGGAGAATCTCCGCTCGCCGTCCATGCATGATCGCATCAAGAAGTCAGTTGGTAGCCTCCCTCGAGACTTCGGTAAAGTCCGTACGCCTTCGGAATGCTGTGTTCGGGCGTCCAGCTGGAACTGGACTGACGTGGTAAAAAGAACTTAGCGTTCAAACTGATAAGGTACAGGCCTTGCAGAAACATCCCCAGTCACATTGGCTGTCGCAATCATAGTCACTGCTTTTACATGATAAATTAAATACCGAGCGAGATGTGCAAGAACCATCAGAATCGCTTTCTGTCGCCGTCGCTGACCATCATGTGACGTCTCATCCAAGAGCAGTTAAGCCATCAAGATTTAGTTGATTACCTCCCGTTTTCTTGATTACAGGTGAAAATGCCCACTTTCGCGGATCGATTTCGTGTGATCGGGAGCGAATCGGATGTTTATTTTACCAATTTATCAAACATTTCATATTTCTGCATAAGCTGACCAATTATCGAAAACCTCTAAAGTAGACCTTTAAGATGAGTCAATGCCGTAACACATGGGCACAATGTATTGTTAGGAAAACTTGCTCCAGAGAATCTCAATTTCACAGATTTCAATTACTTGTATAAAAGTTTCACAATTTTGCTTCTTACAAGTTGCAATTCATTTTTTATTGGAGGGGGTGGGGGGCCTGGTGAAATCAGATCAAGGATTACATTTCAATATTCACAAGATTTTCTTCAGTCCCTTAACCTAAGATTGTCAGTGCACCAAAAGAACCGACAATCCACCTCCAGATTGTCAGTGCACCAAAAGAACCGACAATCCACCTCCAGATTGTCAGTGCACCAAAAGAACCGACAATCCACCTCCAGATTGTCAGTGCACCAAAAGAACCGACAATCCACCTCCAGATTGTCAGTGCACCAAAAGAACCGACAATCCACCTCCAGATTGTCAGTGCACCAGAAGAACCGACAATCTATCTCCTTCCTCATCTGGTCTCTGCCATTCTCTGTGAGAAGAACAACTTTTCCTCATTAGTCAAAATACCTAAATTTCTCCTAAAACTGAAAATCTCCTATGCATAAGTTTCCTAAAGATACAAAATTAAAGAAATTGTAAGACAGAGAGAGACAAAGACTGACAAATAGACAGAGAGAAAGAGAGAGAGAGAAGGGGCAAAGATGGAGTCTGTGAATGAATGCATTCAAAAACAGCCGATGTGGAATACGCATCAGTCAAACTCTGGTTGGTTTCAATAAAGCTTTATTGTCCCCGCTACGAGGCGGAAAACATGCATCTCAACATGCACACATTGCAAGTCATGACATATAAACAAGAAGGATCACACAACAGATACTAGACAAATGCAAAAATCACCCAACATGTGGTCAATATTGCAGACTCACTAAATTTACAAATTTTAATAATTATTTGCCAATACCATCAGGGATGAAAACAGTTTTTTAAAAAAAAGAGGAGACTGGCGGGGATCTGGGGGTTCACCATGGGCCCCCAGTGGGGTACATGGGCAACAGCCCGGCGGGGGTCAGGGGGCGGCGCCCCCTGAAGCTGAAGCATATTTTGTATTAAATATGGCATAAAAATCTTTAGAAATCACTTTCTTGCTTCTAAACAACTCATTCTATAAAACAGCTTTCAACACCATGAAGACTGAGACTGATGTGGAAAGAAACTATGTCAATTGAGACAAAGCAAACATTTAGTGTGATGAATCCTCAGAACTGTAGCTGTAGAAAATTTGACAAACAGTGCATTCAGGACATAAAGAATAAGACCTGTAGATAAGTAAATCAGAGTGGGAAATCAAACTAAGTAAATGAGATGTATGAAAACGACTGCTGGACTTCAATAAACACAATATGAAAAATGATTACTTTGAAGTCCTTTAAAAAAAAAAAAAAGCACTCAAGCTTTTGGGCCTTAGACCCTTCGTCAGGAAACACTAAACACAAAAAAGAACAAATGACATCAAAACAAACTGATGTCACAACAGCACACCACACACAACCCCCCCCCCCCCCCCCCCCACAACTAATCATATCCCCCCCTCCTTGACAAGTTTGTGTGTGTGTGTGGGGGGGGGTGCTTGTGGGTGTGGGTTGGGGGGGAGGGGTGTTTGTGTGTGTGTGCGAGGTGGGGTAGGGAACGGGGGTGGGGGGAGGGGGCGAAGTGTGTGGGGTATGTGTGTTGTGGGGTGAGGGTGGGGGTTGGGGGAGGAGAAGGAGGAGTAGAGGAAGTATATAGGTAGTGGGGGTAGTGGGGTGGTGGAAAAGGATTTCATAGGGGGGCTGTTAGCAGACACCTAACACATGTAGCAAACGTTTGCATTATACCAGGGGAAAAGTGTTACACAATACTGTTGTGACATCAGTTTATTTTGATGTCATTTGTTCTTTTATATTCTTTTTGTCACTTTGATGTTTTTCCCTTGCTTTGAAGACTCTACGAGTGGAAGTACTCAATTCCTCATCTCTCCAGTGGGTTCGAAGTTGTTTTTTTTTTCCTCCGTTGTTTTGTTATCCTGTTTTTCCCTTGTGTTTACTGTTTAGTGTTTCCTGATGAAGGGTCTAAGACCCGAAAGCTTGAGTGTTTATCTTCTTCTTTTCTTTTTTTTTTGTAAAATAGGACTTCAAAGTACTCATTTTTCATATTAAGTAAATCAGAGTTTGAATCAAACTATCATGGAAATGGAACTTGTAGAAAAATCAGAGTAGGAGTCAAACTATCATTGGAAATGAAACGTAGATTGTTGCATACCCAATGATCTGAAAACATGCTGTAATGGTGTGGGAAACACATTTTCTGTTGGTGACTGGGACGCTCGATGTTATCTCTGATTGCCACAAAGCCACGACTACCAAAGTAGACACGTTTTTGGCAAGGCTTGCAAAACACTTCAAATTCTCCATCTTTGTCATGTTTTCTTTCTACATCCGCGACTCTGCGGTCACACACGTCCTTCTGCAGCCACTCGGTCTTCTAGTGGTTCACATACTTCTTTCCCTTTTTTTTCGTTTTGTTTGCACTCACTGGCGGCAAACCCTCGCTGTAAATCGACGCCATGATGAGAAATGATACTGGAAGGAAGCAGAATGAGAACTACGCCGTTTGAGAACATTACCGACAGAGAAGAAATTCGCGGTGCAGACAAGTTGAGATCGTTTCTGAGCTTCACTCTTCGAATAATTTTTCGGCGGAGACTTTTTCTTTCAGCGGAGATGCGAAAAAATAACGGCGGAGACGGCAGAAACGGCGGAGGAGTTTTCATCCCTGACCATTTCCTTTCATCTGCATGCACAATCAAACCACCTTGCCCACAATCCACAGCACTGGAAACACCCAAAGAAACAATGCACATGGAACAGAAACACTGTGGAGGCTTGGTCCATTCATTTCTACAAACTGACCAATCCAATGTCTCCTTAGCAAGAATAAATCGAACTTCTGCCAGAATAAATCGAACTTCTGCAAGAATAAATCGAACTTCTGCTCCTAAAAGAATGCTTCCTCCTCCATGATTATGTTTTCAAGCAATCTGCTGATTTACTTCATGGACCACTGTTTGAATTTTCAGTGGCATCCATGGATGCGACTTTATCAATGTGGTTGTCATGGTTTCTGATGAAGGCTGACTTTAACCACCAAATATTCAAGCAGCCAGTTGTTTTTCAGTATCCCTGAGGATGATTCAGTCAGTGCATCTGTGAATTAAGATGTCCAATACTGCTACATTAACTTTCTTTAGTTCTTTCCCTTGAATTTCGATCACCGGTGATCAACGGTTTTCTTCCTGGAATTATGGTATTTAAAACAACCTTTCTGTTATCTGAAGCACTATATCGCCTAAAAAACCCGAAATAGACACATTCATCACAAAATATTATCATATCAGAAATAATGCGCAGAATGTTACGAAAAAAAAACACCCGTCATGCAAAAATCTCAAAAACTGTTGAGAGTTAATTCTGGGATGAGCACCCTAGTGGTTTACCAAGTAAATGCAAAGACATGCTGACAAACTCTCTGTGGGTGAGAGGAATGTGCTAAAAAACCTTTTTCCACTTGTCATGGAGATAGCAAACGACTGTCTTGGAACGACTCTTCTCTGAAGGCTGAAGACGGTTCTGCTTAGCTTGCAAACAGTGATGGCTATCATCACATAAAGTTATGGAGAACAACACCTTAGTACTAGTTGCATGTTAGTCCCAGAGTGTGGCTTGTTGTAAAAATTAACACGAAAAACAGCATGAAACTAACCGCACCGTTTTCTTCCAGTGGGGTATCAAATTCTGATTCTGAATCAAACTCACTGGTTCCCTAGTCAAACTTTTCTGCACTGGAATTGTAAAAGTATTGTTGCCTCAGATGTTTTAAAAAGCCCTACAAAAATTTATACAGAGTTTATCAAAATAAAAGCCCTACAACACACTTCCTCTGCCCATAAAGCTCTTGACACAAACAGTCCTGATGTGGCCTTTGCGGTCGGTGGGCTATAACAACATTTTCTTATCTTATCTTGACAAAAACCAAAACCCTAAAGTCAAGTCAAGTCAAGTAAACTTTATTTCTCAGTTCGAGAAATTAGTTTGTGGTCACACACATTCACAGCAAATAAACATGATTTTGTCACATCACCCATTTTGTCACATATGGCATACATTCATATAAAAGAATTTGGATTTCAAGGTGACTAATAATATAAAAATAATACTATATAAAATTGCTTTCCCTACAACGCATTTGACAATAAATTCTAAGATGAGATTTTAAACTAAAATAACCCCAACTATTTGTTACTAAATGCAACATTTATGCTCAATCTGAGCTTAATATGTATCTTTATAAACAAAATGTAACAATAATCCATAGCTAAAAAGAAATAAACATCACCTCTGTTAAGAAAATCAATGGACAGGGAATAAAACTTTGTTTAAATCTGACACTTCTGCATTTAACGGGATGGGTTATCTTCTTTCCTGACTGAAGAAGGTCATACTGACTTGCAAGAACGTGGGTCTGGTCACACGCAATCTTCTTTGCTTTACAACAACACGGCACCTGTACAGCTCACTCAGACTTTTTTGTCTCCCAGCAACATTTTTCCTCCACGTTCACCACTTTCTCAAGCACATTCCTACTCTTCACAGTCAGCCCACCGACCAACACATAAATGGAAAGTTAAAACAGATTCCAAGAAGCATGAAAAAAATGTCCGAAGAATGTCAGTATTCACTGAAATGATCGCAGCTTGCGAAGACAATATAATCTGGTTTGACATTTTTTTTGGACATAATCAACATGGGATTTAAAATTCAGCTTATTATCTATAAAAGTTCCAAATATTTGTATGATTCAACACGTTCTACTTCAGCACCTTTGATAAAAGCCGGTGGTACAACTTTTGGATTCTTTCTAAAATCAATCAACATTTCTTTTCGTTTTTGTTACATTCAGATTCAAGATAGTTGTGATCGCACCAGTCAACAATCTTTGAACCCCTTGAAGTAAACAGAGTCAGAGTTGGAAAGATCCTCAAGTGCCCAGTCATCTGAATATTTAATGTACAAGTTGAATCACTTCCCTGAAAAATCATTTGTGTACAGAGTAAAAAGCACTGGAGATAAAACAGTACCAGGTGCGCCAGTTGAAATGACTCTGGAAGACGAAACAACACTCTGATATCGCACAGACTGTGTCCTCTTTGTTAGAAAATCTATTTATCCAAAGAATGAGCTTGTTACACACATTCATGTTAATGAGTTTCTTTGCCATCAGATATGGTTGTATGGTATTGAATGCTGATGAGAAATCAATGTAAAGAATGGTACAAAGGAGGCAGGTTTTTCGAGGTGTGAAAACGCATGATGGGAAGTGTTAGTGTGGCATCATCTGTTGATTGTTCTGTTTGTATGCGAACTGAAACGGGCTTGGTACTGTGTGGTATCTTTTAAAACAGAACAGAGGACAATTCGTTCAAGACATTTTATTGCAACAGATGTGAGGGCAACTGGTCGGTAATCATTTAAACAGCTTGGGTTGCGTTTCTTGGGAAAAAGGACATCAGTGGCATTTTTCCATAAAACAGGAATGATACATTCTCTTCGTGACCAGGTAAACAAACGACTGTAAAATAGGAGAGCTGGAAAACACACACCTTCAACAATTTTCCCCAGATATTTATCTGGGCCCATTGCCTTTTCTCACATTTAAATGTTTGAAAAAAGACTGAACATCATTTTCCTCAATCACAACAGAAAACACTTTCATCAACGTCTTTTTTAACATTGCTTTGGGGGTTCTTCTTCACTTCCTTTAATTCTCTATGAATCTTTATCATCAAATCTACAGTAAAAATCGTTTAGCCTTTCTGCAAATTGCTTCTGTTCTTTAGCTGTTTTTTTTTGTTACTAATATCTTTATTTGCATATTTTTCTGAACTGATAAAACCTTTATTCCTTTCCATGCATCTCGCATATTCCCAGTCTGGAACATGTTTTCTTTCTTTTTCTTGTAGCTCTCTTTGATTCTTCAATCTCTGTTTGCAGTTTTTTTGTTTACAAACCCTTACGATCGCTTTTATTGCCCGATTGAAAAGCTATTTTTTCTCATTTAGAGTTACTTCAGAGATTTTGTAACCCAAGGTTTGTTGTTGGGAAATATTTTGATAGTTTTAGTAGGTACAATCATGTGTTCACAGAAAGAAATGTAGTTGGAAATAACATCATTTGCTTCGTTAATGCAATCAATAAATAGTCTTGTACCCGCATGTACTCAGTAATTTTTTCCATGTGCAAAACTCATTTGAAATGCAAGGGTGAAGGGAGTGATGGAGAAATGATTTTTAGATGATCTAACAATTCAAATCACTTTGCTTTCAAGTTTGAAAATGCACCCTCCCCCCCTTAGCCCAACTAAATCCCTTCCTCCCCCACCCCCACCCCTTCTCCTGCCCCCACAGATACACGCAAGCATAAGCACAAGTGTACTGACTTCAACATGTATACACAGTCAAACACACACCCAAAACAACCTTGCTGCAATTCAGAAACTCTTGCGTCTCACATGACCATAGGGGGAATTTCCATGCTCGGCTAAGCACAGGAGTAGAAAAAAAAAAAAAAAAAAACAGCCGTCCAACTTTGCAACGACTCTTTCCAACTGTTTCCGGTCTTTAGAAGTTGGCGACTCATCAAGCCCGGTGCAGCTGCACTGGGGTTTTAACCAAAGCCAACAAAGGATGTAGCCGTCTGTGCTGTGCAGCATTCCACTGCATACTGGGCTTGACACACTGTCTGCCAGCTGGGAAAAAATGACGATCATTACCTAGCACTCTCATCCCTCTTCTCCACATGACACAGCTGCAGACTTCCCCCCACCCTTTTCATTCTTGTGGCTGTATCATGGTCTGGGAATAATGTGACAATCATTTCTGTTTCAAGTCCATCCCTCCATTTTGTTCCTTGTGGCTGTATCATGGTGTAGGAATCATGTAACCATCATTTTCTGTTTAAAACTGGTCAAAAGAGCTGAGTATATTACAGGCTCGAAAGGGAAGGCCAGGATCACTCACTGGAGTCTCGTCTATTTCACAGATCATGTTTTAGACTCTTCCACTGGTTTTTTTTTAGAACATCACTGCTGGTGTCTGTTATTTTCTGGGCCTGGTTGTCATGGAGAATATCAAAAGAAATCAAGAACTTGCCCTGCCAGACAATTTCCTGCCAAGATACGACCCCAAAGTGCCATTGTGTCCATTTGCACTGATCTCTCTCCCACGTGCACACACACACACATGCGCACACACACGCATGCATGCATGAATGCAAACACACACACACATGCACGCGCACACACACACACACATGCATGCACACACACACACGCATGCGTGCGCGCACACACACACACACAGTTTCAGTTTCATCAAGGAGACGTCACTGCGTGCGGACTAGTCCATATACGCTACGCCACATCCGCTAAGTTTTGAGACCACACTACGCATGATTTGAAGCTGATGGATAAATGAATTAACAGCAAAGATGAGACAATTGAAGAAGAGGGTCTCCTAGCTACGACTCAGCGGATGTCTGGCCTACGCATTACCCCAACACGCTGGTCAAACCTTGAGTGCCTACTTACCATTTGTGTGCGTGCGTGTGTGTGTATGTGTGCGTGTTGTGGATGTTCACGTGTGTGTATGATGTGTGGGCATGGGCCCATGTGTGTGCGAGGGCGCATGTGTGTGTGTGTGTACGTGTATGTGTGAGCGCGCAGGCATGTGTGCGCGTTTGTGTGTGTGTGTGTGCGTGCGTGCGCATGTGTGCGTGTGTGTGTGTGTGTGTGTGTGTGCGCGCGCGCGTGCGTGCGCATGTTGTGTGTGTGTGTGTGTGTGTGTGCGTGTGTGTGTGTGTGTGTGTGCCTGCATGTATGTGCACGTGTGCGTGCGTGTGCAGAAGTGCGTGTGCATATGTGTGCATGTGTGTGTGTGTAATTTGTGGGTTTGTTTGAGCAAACGTATCTGCATATAGGGTTTATGTGTACATATCTGTGTATATGTGCGTGTCTTTGTATGTGGGCGTGTGTGCATGTGCGTGTGTGTGCATTTGTGCGCTTATGTGTATGCGTGCATGTGCACGCATCGGTGTGGATGTGCACATGCACACATGTGTATATGTGTGTGGGTAAGAATGAGCGAACATACGCGCACACGTTCGTATGCGTGTGTGTGAGTGTGTGTGCATGCGTGCATGTGTGCGTGTGTGTGTTGTGACTGCGTGCGTGAATGTTCACAAGATGACTTAGGAACAAGAACAAGACCATTAAATACAGCATTTAAGTGCACGCGCACACTACAGCGCACACACACATACACATAACAATAAGAACAACTCCTCCCCCTCAAACACATCCCATGCACACACACGCACACACACACGCATGCGCACGCACACACACATACACACTCTCACACACCCATGCTTCCACACACGTCTGTGGACTCTCTAATTAACATGCTAGCATTACCCCACAGATGAACACACACACACACACACACACACACACACACACTCTCTCTCTCTCCCACACACACTCGCACACCAACGCTTGCACACTCATGATGTCCATGGACACTCTAATTAACATGCTGGCATCAGCCTACTGATGAACACACACCAGCGCACACACGTCTACAGTATACGCTGGGGACCCCGAGAGATTCAAAGTCTTAGCTCAGTTACACAACTAGCAACACCACAAAGTAAGTAAGTAAGTACTTTGTGGTGCTGCTAGTTGTGTCCTGACTCGAGGCTCCATTGTACAGCGACAAACAGATTAAACAGTCAGGCCTGTTCTACAGCATGACCACACACTGACAGAACATTGTGGATTGCTGGAAACAGACCTGTACCTGGACATACCTGGGTACAGCTGTGTACTGACAGATCAGGAGAAGAGTAGTTACACGTGGAACAGGATGATGAACAACAAATTGTTCAGATTTCTCCGAGAATCTCTAACACAAACAAAACAAAACAAACAAAACGTATACACAATAAAAGGATCATTCAGCTTGTCTCAATGTCTAAAGCATACAAGCAATGTACAAAAAAAAAAGACACACCAGAATGGTGAAGTCTGTCTTAATGTCTGTGACCGTGCATCATGTACCTTCAAGGAAGGCCGGAAAAGTAGACACAAAGACTGGTGGATAAAGGGATGGTGATGGGAAGGAAGAAAGAGAGCACGCACACACAGTGTGTAAGAGAGACAGAAAGGAGACTCCAAGCCATTCAAATCTAGTGCAGAATATATTCAACTGCTATGAACATATTTAACATTCTGGTCAAACTAAGCAAGTAAGGCACTTTTGGAAAGCTTGATTAAATAATAAAGTAAAATCCACAGCAGTTCAGTTGTCTGACCTCCGAGGGAGTCGCCCAACCTGGTGACAAGTACATAAGCCTAGCTGGACATCCAATGCAACAAAAACAGAGAAGATTCTGCTTTACTGGCATTTTTCAAACCTGCGTCTTTCTTTCAACTGCCTTTCCCTCCTTGCTGTTCTCGAAAAGGAGGCATGATTTTACCTGAATAATTGAAATCAATACACCATCAATGTCAATATATATTTCAGTGATTTATAGTAAAGCCCACTAATGTTAACAATTCAGTGTGGAATTAAAATGCACAATTAATTATTAAGAACAAAGAAAGCACATGTACACACACACACACACACACACACACACACACACACACACACACACACACCAACTTGCAAAATTAGTCTGTCATCTTCATTAGGGAAGAAAACCGGTGTACAATGGATGAAAAAAAGTTTTACAATGTGCAATCCCTAGACAAGTACACCATCCAAATACTCCATCTCCTCTAAGCTTTCCAGACAAAAGACCTCACTATTTCCACTACACTGTCTACATACATATCACTTATTCCTTTCTGCCCTTGAAATAAGATCAGAATAAACTGTTCACAACTTTGAAAATCTCCATTCAATAATGCTGTCAATTTCGACCCGCCATCAAATTAAGGAAGTATCTTGAGATAATTACAGCTTCAGGAAAAAGTACCTCCCTCAACCCCCCTCCCATTCTGACCCCCTCTCTCCCCTCTACCAAACACACACACACACACACATACACTGACAGACACTAACACACACACCTACATACACACACACATACAACCATACACACACACACACTCGTTCTCCATCGCTGTTCTCATTCAACCCACAACGTATACCAAACTTCTGAATTACATCTCCACTGTCATTCAATACAACTGGACGGCGTTGGCTATAAGTCGACACTGTTGACTTTGTTGGGCAGATCTTCGCTGTTGACCACCAGGCGGCCGTGAGACTTGATGGCGTCCTGCAACCAGAGCATACCACCTCAAAACCCACAGGCCATGGACACCACGACATTCAGGCAACGCAGCTGATCAGAAAGGAAGAGGGCACATGCAGGTAAAGAAACGTAAGCGTGAAAACTGCTGTAGACATGCGCCCTCTCATGTTCAGGTAACCAACCAAGCCTCGCCCTTCTCTCTTTTACCATCGAGTCCTAGAATGCTGGGATGTCTTTCAGACAGTGTGCACTGTGGCTGCCGCTGGATGTGAGATTCAAGGGAGAGTGGGGTTTGAAGTTCACGTAACAAACAACATCAGCAAGAAGGAACTGCTTGATGGTGTGCTGACCAATGTGAAATTCTCATTACAGATCAGTTTGTGTAGGTGGCCGCTGAGGACAACAATGTCTTGACTTCCTCACTTCCATTTTATTTTCTTATTTTTTGGTCGTCCCATCTTCTGTGCCACCTCAGTGGCATTGCACCCATGCTGCTCATCCCAACTCCCCACATCCACAGCCACAGCCCAGCCTGACCTGCCACAGCTCCAGCACCAGCACTCCACAGGGAGCAGTCAATGTCAAGTCGTCATGAGGCAACTCGCCAGAAGAGACACTGCACTGCTGCCAAGTCACTTCGGTGGTGTTCAGTTATGGCTGTTCTGATTCAACAGACACAGGACACCACCTATTAAGTCCCCTACAGATGACAAAAATTGCTTGGTTGCGGAGACGGCGTGAGTGAGCTATTCTTCTCTCTACAGAGGGCGTCATCACCTCTGTCCAACAAAGTCCCCATGAATTTGCCGATACCGGTGACCCCAACAGAATCAAGCCAAGGTCATTCACGTGTTGAGGCAAACTGAGGTCATGTCTTGGGCCTGGCTGACACCAGGATATATCATGAAAGAAAGCATAGAGTACTGCCCTGTCATGCAGTCGTAGACCAGAATGGAAATCCGTAGCATCATCTTCATCATCCTCATCCATTAGCAGTAAAAAAAAAAATTAAATTAAAAAAAAAAGTCTCATATCCTGTGGCCCTTCATGTCCTGCCTTTCATGTCCTGCTCTCATGATGACCTCAGTTCTGTAATCATGTCCGGTACCTTAAACGGTTGGCTAAGAGTCTGAACCAGTTATCCTGAAACTATGTCCGGCACCTCAATCACTTGGCTACAAGGTTTTAACCAGTTATCCTGAAATGATGCCTGGCACCTCAAACACTTGGCTACAAGTTGGAACCAGTCATCCTGAAAAGACCAGTCCAGCGGTCAAATCACTGAACTCCAAGTTAAACCCATGCCCTTGGGATTATAAATCCAGTGATCCATCCACATTACCCCAATGTTCAAACTGATAACTTCCAAATTATTTGTCCTGCATTTTAACCACTTAGATCCAAGGTTTAAACCATTTACCATGAGACCATGAATCCAGCGTTCTAATCCCTTAGCTATCATACCATTCAAAACAGAATGCGTGCCAAGGGAAATAGTTTTTGTCTCCATAAAGATTACAGCAAAAGAAGTGACATCAGAATCAAAATTCAGAATGGTCAACTCAATATCTACATTTATCATTTCTGATTTCTTGGGTGAATGTTGTGCCCATCAGCTATTCCAATCAGTAAGTAATGCAGACAAATCTGCAAGTTTAACTTGTGAAATTTTCCAAATTTCAGGGGCTAATAACTGTAGTCACAAAATCCAGCATGATGTGCAAGGCAAGATCTTGAAACACTTTTTGCGCTGACCATGTATATCCCCCCCCCCCCCTCTTCCTCCACCCCTGAGTTCTCCTTCCCCTCTGCCTTTAAATGGTTATCTTGAGATCCTTCCTTATTCATCGTTATCAGTTTGAGACACAAATACAAAAACCCATTTCCATCAGCGGCTGGTTTGTCATTATCTTGACATACCCAGTGCATGCCCCCACACTACCTTGCTTTCCTGTCAGACTGCTGCATTTTTTTTCTCTTTCTGCTCAGAGTTTGCACAGCGCTACTGAGCCTGAAGGCATTCTTCAGGGAACTGAGCTTTGAAACACTCATCCTCTGTTATCATCCATGACGTGTGATGAGATAGAAACGAAGCGACCCAATCTCGAGACATCACACAACACGGTCCTGACTCTTCACAGTGACAACAGTGTGAGCTATAACACAACACGACGGATGAAGAGAAGGGGCAGTGGCACGGAAGACAAGAAACCTGCTACCCACCCTCTGTGCGCTAAGTTTCCTCATCTCCTCCCTCAGCCGGTCCAGGATGGCTTGGTTTGGGCGGTGGCGCTTCACTTCGTTCACCTCCGTTCTCTGCAATGGAACCTCATCCTGACAGACACCTCGTTAATTTTGCTTTCACTGTCCCCACATCAAAAAAACAATGGTTTGAAAGGAAAGGCAAAGGAGAACAAAATCAAAGTTCGTCAAACACAAAATATTCAAAAACCAACACATACCCTTGTCCTTACTAACACTGCCATCCTTGCCTAACAGCTGCTGTGAGACGCTAACCCCCGAAGAATATTCATTCAAAAAAAAAAAAAAAAAAAAAAAGGGGGGGGGGGGGGAGGGGAGCACGTCTGTCAGCATACTACGAACAAGAACAGAATTTGCAGATTCAGTCTCAACATTGAATCCAGTTAACTGTCCTCACTCTGTCCGTCTCTAAAAGAATCAACGATCACTGAAAACTGCTTTGGCTGTACATTTCAGTCCAGATTCCCTTTTGCCTCTAAAAGCTCAACATTCAAATAAAGCATTCACCAACAGCACATTAAGCAGAAGTAGGGAAATCAATCATGGGGAGCAACTCTTTTGACATCATACAGAATACGAAGATACTGTTTGGGAAAGGGATTTGTGATGACTTTAATCATGATAGAATACTTACAGTCTGATGATGAAGACTCGTTTTAATGGGTCAGAAAAAGCTCAAAATGGTCTCAATAAATGTATGGACTTGCCTCACATTCATACACATAAAGTAGGTGACCCATGCATACACAAACACAGATATCTATAAATCTACACATAAATCTATCTCAATACAAAATAAAACAGCTGGAGCATAAATAACAATAATGCTTACATAATGTTGACAAGTCACTTTGATTGAAAACTGAAATTAAAACATTGTACTAGCAGACTTCAAAGTATACAACGGGTTTGCTGATATCTGATACAATGTAATATATCACAATGCCCAAACTTACCTCCCCCCCCCCCCCCCTCTCTCTTTCCTGTCTGTTGTAATCAATGGCAAGCAGTATGTATCTGTCCAGAATGGTGTCACTAAATCAGGAGATACAGACTGCACATTTCTTATCTTCATGTTTTGCAATAATCCAGAACTTAACTGTCAACGATAAAGCTTGAAATCAACAAATACTTTTTAAACTTTATACACAGGATCATACATGTTCATTGAAGATACTTTTAAACTTGGCACAAAGCATCAAAGGCACTTTTACACTTTGCACAGAGCATCAAAGGGGCTTTAAAACTTTGCACAAAGCATCAAAGGGGCTTTAAAACTTTGCACAGAGCATCAAAGGGCCTTCAAAACTTTGCACAGAGCATCAAAGGGGCTTTAAAACTTTGCACAGAGCATCAAAGGGGCTTTAAAAATTTGCACAGAGCATCAAAGGCATTTTACAACTTTGCACAAAGCATCAAAGGCAGTTTTAAACTTTGCACAGAGCATCAAAGGGGCTAGAACCACAAACAAAGGCAGTCTCACTGCCACCATACCTTTGCACACTGAGCTCTGTCAGCCGTGTTCCCATACAGGCGTAGAAGCGACCCCCAGCTGGGGACATGAGGATGTAGTTTCTGCCATGAAACAGAAAGATCCCATTCCAAAACAGTTCCAACCTTTTCTCTGTGGTATATTCAGCTGTCAAAGTGAACTCCACGAAAGTTCACTTGAACATTCAGTAGGAAATTACATAGGACTTACCCAGAAGCAATATTTCCATTCAATCATTATGAGACTGCTGGTGGAGGTGCCTGATTTGAGCAAAGAGTGATCCCTGATATTGAGATGTTAAGTGCATGGGCAAGACGTTTTCTCTGAAAACTGACCGATAGGCCAGTGAACATCCTTCCCATCAACAGTTCCATAATGACTGAAATCAAACATCCACTTCTACGCAAGTCTCATATACTTTCCTAATAATTCCTCGTCTAAAGACTGGTCATTTTGTGTTCACTGAAGATTTGAGTTAGAAAACACTCCTGCTCATTATTCATCCATGCAAAGGTGGAATTTTTGAATGATAGATGATAAAATATTCATCATTTGCCCATGTAAAGGTTGAATATCTGAATGATAGATGATAAAATATTCATCATTCGCCCATGTAAAGGTTGAATATCTGAACGATAGATGATAAAATATTCATCATTCGCCCATGTAAAGGTTGAATATCTGAATGATAGATGATAAAATATTCATTGCAACCACAAACAGCCTACAGATAGGTTTTTAATTCACAGTCTCATCCAACACAGACCAAACATGACATCAAGGGAACACGACTGACCAATGGACAAGTACAAGCTCACATGACCACCAGCTGCTGTGGTACAGTGGTTGGCACCCTGGACATGAAATGGGGACTGGGAGTCTGAAGGTTCCATTCTCATCAGGGGGCATTTATTTGTGGGATTTTTCACACTAACTGGCTCCTACTCAGAGCCAAGTTTGCTATGGGGTCGAATGGGTGGACCTGAACTCCAGTCCAGTTCTGTCCCCTTAATGAATGTGTCTACAAGACTCGGCTTATCTCTCACTGGTTCTCTCCCCTGAGAATCATAAAAATGTTAACAATGATATTTTCCACTATGCCTGATATGTATAACACAATTTGATGCATGATTTTGTTGCATCACAGACAAACTGAAAAACATCGTTTTCCTTTATTTCCTACCTGTCATCAATGTGGCCATTTTAAACTTTATGAGCTTCAAAGACAGTGAAAGCATTTCTTAAAATAAAAATTCACACAGACACACAAAGACACACACTCCCAGACGCACACAGTGAGAGACACACACACACACACACAAACATACACTCTCTCCCTCTGTTCATCACCCAGACACACACACACAGAGCCCTGCCTTTCTAACACTTAACAAAATCATTAACATAATTTACTTTCAGTGGAACTGTTCCCTTTCAAAGCTCTGCGGTTCTCATTGCCTTGTGGTGGTGTTCCCTCTTCATGAGGTTCTGAAAAGTCACACCACCCTTTCCACCCATAATTCATGTTCTGCTACCTCAGCACACACACTGCATGCCCTGCCACTGTAAACTTTCTCACATGCTTCCCTAACCTCTCCTCCTTCATGACTGCTTCCATTCCATCCCTTTACTAGGGATCTTTCGCATGGGAATCGTCAACATTCGCCCCTGATTCTGCCATCAACCAATGTTTCCCAAACGTGTCATTTTCAGTTTCTGGTGTTTGTGAGGAATCACACACAATGAGAATACACACATGTGGTGACAAACACTTGGTAGATTTTTACCTCATTTCTTTTTTTTGTTGTTGTTTATTTTGGCAGAGACTTTTCTGAAAATTTTCATCCATCGGCAGAATTCTACCCAAATGTGGACCAATTTAACTCCTGCTAAGAGCGAGGCTCAGACTTCCCGACCAACACTGCAGGTGTCTGTATCTCTCAAGCCTGTTTGATACTGGGATATATCATGAAATGAAGCGTAGAGTACAGCCCTGTCGTGCAGTCTCTGACCAGAATGCAACTCCACAGCATCATCATCACAACTGTTATAGTTACTGATTACAATACACAACAACAACAACTCAGTTTCTGAGGCCCTCTTGTTGTGACCTCAGTTTCAATTTCCTCTCCACGCTCATACCCAAGATGAGTTCATCTACAACATCAATATAGGCAGATTCATGGGGACTGTTGTGGGATGAATGTGGCGGCGCTCTCACCAAGGAGATGCTCACTCTCTCTGGCTCCTTGACTAAGGAATTCCTGTCTCGCAAGGGGATTAGACAGTGGTGTCCTGGATCAGAACAGGCACCACTGAACACCACTGAAGAGACTCAGCAGCAGTGCAGCGTCTCCTCTGATGGGTTGCCTCTGGATGATTTGATATGGTATGAAGGATCAATGGAGGCCAGCAGTGCAGCGTCTCCTCTGATGGGTTGCCTCTGGATGATTTGATATGGTATGAAGGATCAATGGAGGCCAGCAGTGCAGCGTCTCCTCTGATGGGTTGCCTCTGGATGATTTGATATGGTATGAAGGATCAATGGAGGCCAGCAGTGCAGCGTCTCCTCTAATGGGTTGCCTCTGGATGATTTGATATGGTATGAAGGATCAATGGAGGCCAGCTGTGTGTCTTTCAGCCTTGCCTGGATGTCACAAACACTTTTCCCCCCTTTTTTTTCCAACACAACATCGGCATACATTTTCTGCACCAGTGTTTTTTGTGGGTTTTTTTTATTTCACAACACCAAAATCAAAAAGCTACAACCAACCTGTAAAATGGCCTGAGCTGCTCTCTGCTTGCCACTCCTTTTACTTTTGGCAATCACCTGCAACCCCAAGAAATGACATTTGGCATTTTATTTCACACACATGTACACACATATACAACACTATCAATGATTTCATTAGAGAACATGTCCCAACTACATTAGCACAAATCCTAGAGCTCGTTACTAACCCAGGAGAATCACTGAAAAGACCACCAAATACATCAGCTGCCATGGCAGACTGACATGCATCGTGCACTTCGGACGAAGGCAGTAGACTGAAAACCTGGCCCGCTCCTACCCACAGTTAAAGAAATGCTCATGTACATTGGGCTCTAACAGAGAGATGTATGTAAGAATGCTGCTCAAATTTCCCAGTCGATGCTTTTTTTTTTGTTTGCATTGCACTCGCCTGTTGAAGCCAGGATGAGTTGAAAGAGGAAATCTACAGTACAGCCTTATGACTCCCCAAGACAACATCACAGTCATCATCACAAATATCATTCTTCTTTCCCTCATGTTGGAGCTATACGGTGTAGAGGCGCGTCCTCTGGTTGGTGGATTGTGGATCCCCTAAGGCTTGCGCTTGATGGGTGCACTGGATAATACGGAAGAAGGTGCCACGAACCAACATAGCCTGAGAGAAGGAAAACTTGAATCCAAACCCACGCTGTCTGGCGTATGTTAGCTCCGTATTGCCAGGGTAACCAGACTGCCATGAGGTGCTCCGAAGTCAGAAAGTGTCAGTGGAGGCCAGCAGGCAGACCTCCTGCAGAGCCACAAGCCACAGGAGAAGACCAGACACCACGCCTCTCACCCCATATGGTCATGCAGACTGATATTCAACGGTATGTTGCTCGTCCCGTGGTTCTCCAGGCGGTGACAGCGCCAAGCCTCCAGCCTCAAAAGGGCCCAACCACACCGACCGGAGAAGCGATACCAGATGCCTGATGTAGCCCAGTCCGCCTGAGGTCCAGGAGAAGCTGTGAGGACTGGTGGGGTCTCTGCAGCGGACTGCTGACTTCACCTTACTAACCAGATTGAGGATTTAGCATGGGAGAAACACGGAAGAAAGAATCAGAAAAAAAAGTCTTTAACAAATTTTGCAGGTCACCAGCTGTCATGGCAAAATGGTTAGCATCATGGACTCCCGAACTTGAGGTTGAGGGTCCGACTCAATTTCATCAGAAGCTGGGTTTTCTCAAGGTCGTTTGACAATAAGGCAAAGTCGTCCGCAAAATCAGTGTTGGTGATGACAGTGGCTGGATGTCAGTCTACTCTTAGCTCTTTGTAGTGTGAAGCCAGTGTTCTGCTCATCTGTTGTTGCCTGTCGCAAAGCACAGACTTGGTGGCGTGTACAGTATGATGTTTCAGAGCAAGAACCACCGACCCCTACTGAAGTGACAGGTGGGCGGCCTTGGGACAACCATGCAATGACTGCCCCTTAGGGACTACCAGGGCTGAGGCTGCCACAGAACAAATCTGTATGTGGGTACCGAAGGGAGCAAGGAGGAATGACGTCAGAATAACGCTACAGGGAGGAAATGAAAGACAACAACAACAACAATACAAACAGAAAAGGAAAGGAAAAGAGCAAATCTCCATTCTGCTACCTACCGTTGCTTTGTGCTTTCCCACAGTTATGGTGAATTCACAATTCTGGTGCTTGAGCGGTTTCATGTCTAGAAGACAGTCTGTGTCACCCATGCCATAATTCCTGTTTAAACAGAGCATTGCTCTTTGGTTAAGAAGAAATGAACTGTTGAATATGCATGATGAACATAAAACAAAAAGATTCCTGCATTACAGGACAACTGAAAAACACCTCTCCTCCACAGACCTGTCTGCCTCAAAATTGAACCATAATGTATTCCATGGAGTAAATTTTAGTATTCCATGACAAAAAAAGAGTATTTTCCCTTCCTTGAACTTTAATATGGATCTTATATCGCACAATTCTTGCAGCTAACTCACTGCGCTGTACTCACACTCAAACACTCACACCAACTAGCACAAGTGCACTACACACACACACACACACACACACAGAGACTCACACACACGCACTGTCTATCTAGTTGACCATGTCATTAAAAAATAATAATAATAACAAAATTATGCCTTCCTCCCTTTCACCCCCCCCCCACCCCACCCACCCACCCATACACAGAGTGACAGTCATACACATGTATACCCTTCATACAGTTTTCATTTTCCATCTTTTTCTTCTCTTTGTACCACTCCATCCCCCCGCTCCCCTGTTTTTGTGTGGTGGGGGAGTGGAGCTAATTAACAGTAGACGTTAAAGTGACAGACACACCTTGAGCAATTTTGCTGTCACTAGTGTCAGGAAATATCTTCTTGAATAGGAAACAAGACAAACGGTCGTTGACAGGGACAGATTTGCGTCAGCCACCAGCCTACACATCATGATCATCATCTCAGCGTTTGTCACCTGCTGCTCCAGGTCCCCCACTAGACTTCACCTCAGCCTTTTTCAATGCTTTTCAATTGAAGGTTTTCCTTTCACCACTTCTTATTGTTGGTTTTTTTTTTGCGATTTTGACGAAACATGCTTTATGCAGTCGTTGCGCCCTCAATGAGCACAACTAAAACCCGTTTCGCACAAAGTGCACCACACCAAAGTTGGACCTTTTCTGAGCTTGGGCCTAAGCACTTCCAAGTTTGCGTGGTATGCATCCGGGAAAGTTTGCTCCCTCGTTTTGGCAACCTTCTTTTCAACATCTAGCTCTTCATCACTCTCATGAATGCGTAATTTCAGTGGCGGCATTCTCTCAGTGAAAATCTGTGTCAGTCGCTCACTATGAAAGATGGCTGACCATGGTGTAAGAGAGTACACGCAAACTGGAACTGGGGTCAATAACTTGCATCTTCAAACAGGAAAACAGTACTTTTTTTTTGCAGCCAATGTTGCTGATTTTCGTATTTTTGTCGTACTCGGCGTTTTATCATATTTTCCTTTTAAATTTTGTAAAATACACTACAAAATCACAGGGCTGACAGGTCTGCTTCCATACAAACTGCTTGCTGATATTTTGTTAAGTCAGAGTGGCAGCATCACTTTTCTGAATTAAACCAGACCTAACAAGTAAATGATTAAAGCCAGTTTAACAAAAACAAACATTAACCTGTTCAAACACTTTCAATTAACAAAAACCTGTTTCAAATATCAAACATTTACGTGGCATAACATTTTTTTTTTTAACTAAAAGTAAAATTTGATTCCAGTGTAACAGGCAAACAACTGACTTAAAGCTCACTGCATACTGACAAGCACCTGTCCACTCCTCATATTTTCAATAAAAGCCAGTTTCACAAATAACAGGCACATACCTTTCTCAAAATCTTTATTTGACCCAATTCAACTAAAATACAGATGTGCATGTTGAAACACTTTCTTTCTTACAGTATAAAAGTAGGTCCACACTGGAAAGGCAGTGAACAGTTCTGCCTTTCACCAGTTCCACTCCTGTAGTCACTCACCTGCTCAAACATTCACAGTGAACAGTTCTGCCTGTCATCAGTTCCACTCCTGTAGTCACTCACCTGCTCAAACATTCACAGTGAACAGTTCTGCCTGTCACCAGTTCCACTCCTGTAGTCACTCACCTGCTCAAACATTCACAGTGAACAGTTCTGCCTGTCACCAGTTCCACTCCTGTAGTCACTCACCTGCTCAAACATTCACAGTGAACATCTGCCTGTCACCAGTTCCACTCCTGTAGTCACTCCACCTGCTCAAACATTCACAGTGAACAGTTCTGCCTGTCACCAGTTCCACTCCTGTAGTCACTCACCTGCTCAAGCATTCACGCAGGATCTGATAGGGACTGGGCTGCCCTGCCTTGTTGCCCAGCTCGCTGATCCGAGGATCTTCAATTTTGATTTCATCGAAAAACTGAAACATCAAACAGCGTCGGCAAACATCCCAAGCAAACAGTCACTCCAGGCTTTTCAGACAACGAGCATCTACAGTCTCATGGAAGACCTGACATGAAATGAAGTTTGAAAAAAAAAAAAAAAAAAAAAAAAGCAACAACAACAAAAAAGCACATGAAAACGTTTGAGAGAATGAAGAAACAATTTCGGTCTTTTTCAGCTGGGTTCACTTTAATGCTGACTGACAGGACCATGAAAAGAATCGTCAGTTTCCACTCCTGAAGGTTTTTCTTACAATGTTAAGCACAAATGGGGAAACACAATGTGACTCCGACAGACTGTGTCACCCATGTACCAAACAAGAACATGCGCACGTGAATCAGAATAGACACCACTCAACACTTGGAAGGTGTGTATTAATGTGTTGTAGATGACTTTTTTTTGGTTTCAACGGACTTGAGAGTTGGCTTCAATGCAGTGACAGCCCTGATGTGGCCCTTTGCGGTCGGCTGGCTGTAAGCAACATGATCTTTCTCTGCCCTCTCAACACCACCAAAGTCTCTCAGCAGCAGTGCAGCTTTCTCTGAGGGTTTGCCGTATCAGGCACGAAGGCATGAAAGTAGAAAAAGCAAAAACAACAGAAATGCTGCGAAAGGGGAGAGGCTGAAAGGCTAGGAGGGAGAGGGGGTGGTGGGTGGTGGTGATGGTGGGGGTGGGTGGACGCAGCGATCTCAACCGCACTATATCACGGTGTTCTTACCATTCATACCAGACCATTCTGAGACAATACTTTGTTTTGGCCTTTTCTTTTCAGAAAGCCTTTTCTATTTATTTATTTACATTTTTTGGTCTTTTTCTTAATGACAGACCATTTTCATTTTCAGCAGATGCCATTCCCCACCCCCACCCCCCTCCCAAATAAAAAAAAAATCTGTGGATTTTCTACCTGAAACAGGAGAATTTCATGCCAGCTCATATGACCTAATAATACTGACTGCTCGCTGAAGACTGCTGGAGCTGTGGCCGAGACAGAATACCCCCTGGATGTGGCGGGACAATGGAGTGATGATCATGAACAGCATATGGGATAAATGTACTCTGAGACAATGGAGGATTGGATAGCACACACACACACACACAGACACACACACACACAAACACACGTGCACACATACACACAGACATGCACGCACACACACATATTCATGCATGCACACACACACGCACGCGCGCGCTCACACACACACACACACACACACACACACACACACACACACAACACACACACATACACACACATGCACATACACACACACACACACACACGTTTACACACACACACACACACACGTTTACACACACACACACACACACACACACACACACAGACCACAAGCACTACCGAAAGATCTTCTGATTTTTTTGCAGCTGGTCGTCTGTCAATGAATTCATCTCAGGAATCAGGATCTTTAAAGGGGTTTTTCGCTGGAAAAGAAAAAAGAAACCCTTACTTCCTACTTGTTTTCAAATCGATACCGATTTACAGGAGCCATTCATATTCCACCAGAGGTAACCAAAATCGGCAGATAAAGAAATTCTAGTTTGTCCACTATGATTGCCGGCAACAATATGGAAGCAGTTCCATAATTCATTTTACAATGAAAAAAAACAAAACTTAAGTGAAGCAAGAATATCATAATTCACAATATAACGACTTTCAAACCAATGGTGTACTTTCTTTTGAACAAGGCTTTTTTCCCTTTCTTTTCTATGTATTAATCGACTTCAACTTCCCAAACGACAGAAATTTTTTTATGCCTTTCTGTAACTCTATATCACAAAAAGTATATGTTTTGTTCTGTCAAGGTTCCTGAAAGTCATTGAGAAATACTAGTGACAGGGGAACAAAAAACTGTTTTTTAGCACTGTACGAACAATCAAAGTGAACACTGATCTTTTTTCTTTTAAATTTATTTCTGATCGATGAGAAACGACGGTGATGAAGATGATGCTATGGATTTCTGTTCCAGTCTGAGACTGCATGACAGAGCTGTAGGCTACGCTTCCTTTCATAATATATCCCTGCATCAACCAGGCCTGAGAGACACAGACACCTGCAGTGTTGGTCAGGAAATTTGAGTAACACACTCTGAAATGCATTCATTAAATGGATGAAACTTGACTACGTGGTCCCCAATCTTCCCAACTGAGCCCGTAGCAAACTTAACTCTGGGTAGGAGCCAGTTGGGGCAGAAAAATCCAACATGGCTCAGATGGGAATAAAAAACCCACAACCTCCCAGCCAGGAGTCGGTGACGCTAAACACTTCACCGCGGCGGATAGTGTGAACACTGATTATGTTTACAGGATGTTCATCACTGCATTCAGAGACTGCCAAACTTTAACAGGGACTGAGAGTGTTGGGAACCACAGACCACTGCGCCGTCTCTGGTTCAATGACATAATTTCTCTCCCTCCCTGTTTCCAATCAAACCCAGGTTCTCTCCGTAAGGCAGTGGGCCTGATAACGCCCTGAACAACCAACCAGCCACACAGGCTTGAAAACAAGCACTGGGCTTGAGCAACTCTTGCATTTAAGATTCTAAAAAAACAGCAGCCTCTTTGTCCCCCGACCAAGGTCTGTTACGAAGCTAATACAAACCAACAGCAACAACTAAGTACTAGCAAATTCTTTTATACAAATACAATGTGATCATTTTCTTTGAAAAAGGTAATACATGTGATTCCAATTCAAACTATATCGTTCCAACTTCTTCCCACAATAAAGCAGAAACACTCTGCGTCTCTTGGTTAAAAAAAACACACATGACACTAGCATTAACAGACCTGTGGTCTCACACCAACGACATTCAGGCTGTAATGGCCACATCAAAGCAGGATGCATTTTGTAAGACACTGTTCTTCTACACAGTCTAACATACCCTCCTCACTAGCTGTCGACCTAACCACAGATTTCAGGCAGCCAGCTTGACATGTGAATAGAAAACAGTTGATTTTTATCTTCGGGGCTCCCACTGAACAAATGTATGAATTCCTGAAATTCAGCCAGTACGATGAAAACATGAACAGCATTCTGTAGATTCTGTTGCCATTTATCACTTTTCTCCTTTCCCAATTTTTGTTTCGTTTTGTTTGGTTCCTTGTTTTTATAGGTTTCTTTGAAATCCGCCAATCCACAGAAAAGTGGGAGCCCTGGATCTAAGGGAAATACTGAGCAACAAAAATCAGCTGTGTGTGGGGTTTTTTGGTTGTTGTTTTTTTTTTTTCTGAGTCACTCCTAACATTGAACTGACTGCTAAAACTCTAACATGCAGTTGACAGCTTGTGGTCAGTGCTATAGCAGGCTATGCAGAAGAACGTTGTCTTCATCACAAACTCCACCATCAGGAAACTGCTTTCTCTTCACAAGGATCGCCATCTGTTTTGTTCTAAAAGACGATGCAGCAGCGTACATCCAGCGCCCTACTCCTACATGAACAAT
>CM031619.1:9922962-9927355 GCA_018398815.1 Conus ventricosus
GATGACGGACTCAGGACAGGAGTTTCAGGTCAATTCAAAGGTGATATACTTGACAGTTTGTAACTTACACAGCAGTCACCACAGATGACACCACTGATGAAGAACCTAATGTACAACCCCCCCCCCCCCCCCCCCCCCCCCACAAAAAAAAAAAAAAAAAAAATATATGTGTGTGTGTGTGTGTCCCTGAGCTGTGCTGACAAGATAGTGGCGAAAATGAAAAGGACCTTTTCATTTTCGCCACTATCTTGTCAGCACAGCTCAGGGACAAGTTGTTTTCGCAGATCAGCTCACACAACAGTCTTTCTGCGTTGGTGATCTTCCGTGTGTGGGTCTGACGGCTGCTCTCGCTGGATTTCGTAAACAACGATGTGATCTTCTGACTGGAGGCACTCGCAGCTGTCTCTTTGTGCATTTTCCCCGAGATATGGCGCTTGCAGTCATTTGCTCCCCCATGTCCGATGGAGAAGTCTGAATTGCACACCGAGCAGAAATGAGTATACAAATCCAGGTCCATGACAAGGCCAAGTCCGCTGTATTTACTTCGGAACACTTGCTTCTTCGCCTTCTTCCGTTGTGGCACAGTGGTTTTCGAACCCTCGTCATCGGTTTCATGCAAACGTTTAGAAGATTTCTCCGCCATTTTCACAATCGCCGGCAAAAAATCGGTTGAAACTTTGTCTTACAATGGCTGAACAAAAAGCTTCGAATGGCGCGCACAGATGTGATGGTGTGTCGTGTTGGCCCACAGCACCACATTGACCAATCGCAAGTTCCGAACCATCTGGTTTCGGCTTGAGTCAAGGGAAGTTACTCTGCGGTCTCGGAAAGGTCTAGCAGTCGACAATTTTTCGAGTCTGAAATTTGCGTAGTTTTTCAATTTTCTTTTCCGTAATTTCGCACGGAAAATCGTACCTCCGTAATGGGGGGTTAATTTCCGTAAAATTACGGACGATTACGGAAGGGTAGGCAGGTCTGTGATATGATTTGTGATTGTATCATTCTGATATTCAGACTGAAAAATCCACCTTGGCTTAAGGCTGTGTCAGACCAAATGACATAGGCTAGAACACCAAGGCTACATCAAAATGGTGTTATGCTCTGCATAGTTATGCGGGGATTGTCTTCAGTTGTGAAAAGCTCCTAGCATAACATTATCAGTCTCCAAAAGCCCCCGAAGTCGGAATGTGGCTGCCCATGTGGCGGGGTAATTAAAAACGGTCACACACGTAATGTTCTCATCCCCAGCTGATGCATTTGGTACCCCTGATGCATTTGTACCATAGTGTTCAAGTACTTTGGCTGTTCAGATGATCCCTGGAGTCTTTTAGCCAGGGTACGACAACAACAACAGACTGAAAAATGTGTTCAAAACAAAACAAATCAACCATGTCATATCAAACAAAAGCCTATCACCAATGCCTCTCTTTTTTTCATTTCATCTTTTGTTCCAATGGCTTGAGTTACCAGAAAAGATGTGTCAACAAGAAAATCCCTCCCAGCACACCCCCTGCACCAAAACATGTCAGAAACGTACTAGTTCTGGCCGGGACTGTTTCTTGGCTCCCATGTGCTTGCGTCTGTCTCTCCAGGTCCTGAAACAAGAGTCAAAAGGAACAGCAGTTAAAATCGGTTCATCAGTGTACTGAATGCACAAGTCTGTTTGCTATGTGACAACAAAAAAAGACTCCAGCAAGCATGCACTTATGTACATCTGGAGTCAGAGATCTGGCATGGTGGCCAAGTATTCTCTCAATGGAAGCAGTCCACACTGAAGCTTATTGCCGTGCTAAATCTGTATATACAACACTACATGAACATATTTGCCATATCAATATATTATATTCAGTGCATGTCATACACTTCAATCTTTCTCTAGCTCGATTACCTAAAGGATTCTTTTCTGTTTTATCAGTATAGTTAGCATATAATCTTAAAACTTCTCAAGTAAGAGAGACAGAGTTAGGCTGCTTATAGCCCAGCCCACAGCGAACGGCCACATCAGGGCTGTCACCTCGCTGACCTTCTCAAATAAGTAGACACCAATCAGCAATGACATAACAGTCATTTTTGATCTCATCTTAAATTCCAGTCTGCTTCCTAAAGTTTGAGGTCCTGATTTCACCATATCAGTCTCAGTGTGTCTGTAATTACTTGTTTCAAATGACTGCTTTGCTGCAAGCGAGTAAAGTAATGGGCTTTTGACATTCATAACACTTACGCAGACCTGGTTACCCCTCAGAATTCTATGTGTATGTTTGGGTCAAAAATGTGTACAATTGTGTGTAAAATGTGTAAGCTTTGCTCGCGCAAAGTAGCTGCGTAGGAAACATACTGAATGCATTCAGACATAGAAACACTGAAAAATTTTTATAAAAAGATGTATTTTCATGAATGCATTAAATGGCTTCTTTAACAATCAATGATTGTTAAACTAATCAAGTTCCTTGCAGTTCCTCTGATGGGCAAAAGCCTTTGCTCAGGAAATTAACAAGACATTAACTGATGTGAATTTTCTTTTATAACACTTTAAAATAACTCTCTCTTCACTTTTTACTGTACTGATGGACATAACTGGAAAAAAATCTTGAAGTAATCTATTTCTTTCATATGCTACTATGGGCACTTTTTCATGTTGATAAGCTAACGGTCTTTCTGAAGAGCATAACATTATGATGTGAACTTTATTCAGACTTTGGTGATTCCAGCTCCTTCAGGGTTCCCAGGTGATGGGCATGAGGCCAAAAAGGACCTTACTTTGCCAATGGAGGAAGGGGGGGGGGGGGGGGGGGGGGGTAGACAAGGCGGGGAAAAGGAATCTATCCTACTCAAGAACTCAGCATATAGCTGTTCCCATGCTGTTTGTTATGTTCGCATGTTCGCAATCCGTCATGTTATGTACCTATATTTATTTGGGTAATAATATTTTCATCATTATTGCCCCACTCTTCAAATGAATTTCTATAAAGGGAACATTTTAACATAGATAGCATGAGCGAAAATGTTAAGTCAGCTATTATGCCGCGAACATTAGCACCGCGTCTGCACTGTGGAACCCGTGACGTCAAAAATGCTGGATGCAGCTTTGCGTCGTCTGCTACCTAAGCTATAACTAAACAGAAAGCCCACTGATAGGCCTAGCGTTATAGGCCTGCCTACCGCGTTTCAGACGATCGTGTCGGCATCTGTCAACTCTTTGCAACTTGCAAAAGTACGGTTTTGGGTTGTGGAAGATGTATCGGTTCCGTTTTCAAGCCTCCTTATGAACTGCATCTATTAATTTAAAGAACAGTCAGCCTTCTTCGGATGAGAAGACTTTCAAGAATTTCACTGGACAGTGTGCTCCTTTGGGGCCGGGGGTGGGGGGGGGGGGTGGGGGGGGGGGGGGGTGGGAGGGGGGGATTTTGGGCTTTTTGGTCCCTCTCCGCGAGTAGTCTGATGTTCCAGTCTCTCATCAGAAGTGCCTGCAGAAACTCGACTTCACGAAAAAGCTTTGAATGTCATTGCCTACCGTTTTCCAGAATCACTGTTTCCCTTGTGGCTTTTGCTACCGATGTGCCGCTGAATGTCAAAGCGACCACTGTAGCAATCGCGATTTGACAGTAACACGTGGTGCCCTTCTTTGACGCAGTAATGAACTTGAAATAGTATGATACGCTGGTGTACTTCTGTTCATATTTCTTTTTCTTTTGGATCACAGCTTTCTACCAATGAATCTGAATTTTCGTTGTCTGTTTCATGCGCGCGAGTTGAAGCTGAGTGAGAAGCAATGTTGATGCTTCATAGTGGCAGGAAGTACGCATGCGCCATCGGAACTTTTAAAAGTTGGACCAGACTCTTGGACTCGGCCGGATTACGTGTTCAGCGCATTTTCGTAAGCTCGTTCATCAAAATTTCGTACAATTTGGTTTTGAAACGTACAATCGTATAGCTGTATTAAAATTCGTGAGATTATACGCAAAAACCGTAGTAAAGTGCACAGGTCTGCTTACGTTTCTACATGGCTGGATAATGCTGCAGGACCAGCACTTACAACACATTACTTTCCTGCCAAGAACTTAATGAATCTATAAAACACATTATCTGGACTTGCAACATTCCTTACCTGCTAGGACTTACTTGTATCTATAAAACACATTACCAGGACATGCAACACATTCCTTTCCTGCCAGGAATGACTTGTATTATAAAACACATTACCAGGACTTGCAATATGTTACTGCCGGACTTACTTGTGTCTGTAACACATATTACCAGGACTTGCAACACAATGCTTTACTTCCTGGATTTATTTGCATCTATAAAAACACATTACCAGCATGTACTCGTATCTATAAAAACACAATACCAGGTCATGCAACACGTTACTTTACTGCAAGAACTTACTTGGATC
>CM031619.1:9928355-9942947 GCA_018398815.1 Conus ventricosus
GGGTTTTTTTCCATCCTAAACCTTGAACGACTGCTAAACTCTAACATGCAGTTGACAGCTTGTGGTCAGTGCTATAGCAGGCTATGCAGAAGAACGTTGTCTTCATCACAAACTCCACCATCAGGAAACTGCTTTCTCTTCACAAGGATCGCCATCTGTTTTGTTCTAAAAGACGACGCAGCAGCGTACATCCAGCGCCCTACTCCTACATGAACAATGACTCACCGGCCTCACTCTTGGCTGCTTTTTGCTGATGGCGCAGCCGGTGCCGTACTCAATGTCGTTGATCATCACTGTGGCACTGTACGGCGTCTTGGAGTTTTCTGGAGGGAAAATCAACGACATCAGAAAAGGTGAGACAGGGTTAGGCATCTTTCAACAGCCTGAGAGACAAGAGATCTGACTGCATCGCTTTTCATGTCCGACTTGCTTGCAACCCAGTGTAGGGGGCAATGCAATTCTTTTTGTTTCTTTTTTATATTCGGTTTCCTTTAAGCTCAGTTGATCCCATAGGACCCCTCAGGCTGTTACCACACAGCAACAAAACAAACAACAACAAAAAAAGACGTTTCTTCTGTCATGGAAATGCAGACTTGCATATTAATTACACAATTCATAATATATCAGCTTAAAACACGGCTATCATTAATTATATCCACCCAATGCCCTGTAACATCCCTTAACAATCAAGAAAGCCTCTAATGATATTAATTAAAAAATATTACCTGTCAATGCATCTGCACATGATAAAGAGAGAGAGTGTGTGTGTGTGTGTGTGTGTGTGTGTGGTGTGTGTGTGTGTGCGTGCGTGCGTTGCGTGTGCGTGCGTGCGTGCGTGCGTGCGTGCGTGTGTGCGTGTGTTCATATGTGTGGTGTGTGGTGTTCATGTGTGTGTGTGTGTGTGTGTGTGTGTGTGTGTGTGTGTGTGTGTGTGTGTGTGTGTGTTGTGTTCATGTGTGTGTGTGTGTGTTCATGTGTGTGTGTGTGTGTGTGTGTGTGTGTGTGTGTGTGTGCGTGCGTGCGTGCGTGCGTGCGTGCGTGCGTGCGTGCGTCGTGCTGGTGCGTGCGTGTGCGTGTTCATGTGTGTGTGTGTGTGTTCATGTGTGTGTGTGTGGTGTGTGTGTGTGTGTGTGTGTGTGTGTGTGTGTGTTCATGTGTGTGTGTGTGTGTGTGTGTGTGTGTGTCATGTGTGTGTGTGTGTGTGTGTGTGTGTGTGTGCTGGAGTTTTGTGGATATGTATGTGAAAGTGGTGTATGCATATGCCACGTTTGCTAGCAGGTGTGAAAATTAGTGTGGCCTTTCAAACCACATACCAAGCTCTTTGAAGACATAAAATGGCTGGACTTTCATTGTGTGTTGGACGTATTCATGAAGAATGCACACAAAGGACTTTCCAGATGGATTCAGGAAAAATTCTGCACACAAAAGCATACAAAGGTGCTAGAAAGTTACCATGACCAACACAGCCTTCTTGTTTTGCATTTTCTATTTTGCATCTTCATGTTTTCTTCACTGTGATACGAAAACTGGTGTTATTTCCAACCACTGTGGCACTGCATCCATCTTCAGTCAAATATTTTACGAAGTGCTGGAGCTTCAGTTTGTTAATACACAGGCTTAACACCTTTTTTTTTACATGAATATTCATGTGATAAACTGTCTGCACATCTGAGAACTACATTAAACACCTAAACAGTGAATAACATACCTTTCTCTCACCTTTCTCTGAACTGAACACAGCAGTAAATTTGAGATTTTATGCACGCCAATTAGGTGAACACAAGCACATTATTTTCACATTCACATAAACAGACAAATCCACAAACACCCACTCTTGCTCATCCCAGACACACACACACAAGCATGCGCATACAAACAAGCGCACACACACACATGCATGCACGCACACACACACACACACACACACACACACACACACACACACACACAAGACAGAGAGATTCGCATCATCCTACATAACCCCTTACAAACAAAAAAAAGAAGAAAAAAAAACAACATTTCTTTCAAATATCTTTACCTTTTCCTTTAGTTTTCTTCTTGTCAGGAGACATCGTTGGAACAGAGCATGTAATCAGCTTAGTACTGGGAGGCTGCACACACACACACAACACACACACACACACACACACACACACACACACACACACATAACATTGCAGAATTCAGATATCTATAACCAGAAAGCCTGTATGGGAAAACATTCTCTACTCTATAAACAAATCATGCAGCTCATACAGGCTGACTCATTAGAAACAACAACAAAGAATGTTCCCCGACTAATGCCTCACCAGTATCTTTCAACATTACATTTTAATCAATCTTGAACACATCTGTGAAATAAGCATCTGTGAATCAACAAAAAACAAATTCTAATAATTTTGCATTTACTTTTAATCTTCAGAAAACAGGTCAGTCAAAACAACAAATAACTCATGAGTGAAGAACGATGCTGTCTGTACTGATTAATGTCAAAATACACATGCCACATGAGAGTGCATGCATGTCACGTCTGACTGCTTGATGACTGCAGGATGTAGTGGGAGCAGGTGCTCAGTACCCTGACAAAATTCTATGATATGATTTGTGATTGTATCATTCTAATATTCAGACTGAAAAATACACCTTGGCTTAAGGCTGTGTCAGACCAATTGACATAGGCTAGAACACCAAGGCTACATCAAAATGTTGTTATGCTCTGCATAGTTATGCGGGGATTGTCTTCAGTTGTGAAAAGCTCCTAGCATAACATTATCAGTCTCCAAAAGCCCCCGAAGTCGGAATGTGGCTGCCCATGTGGCGGGGTAATTAAAAACGGTCACACACGTAATGTTCTCATCCCCAGCTGATGCATTTGGTACCCCTGATGCATTTGTACCATAGTGTTCAAGTACTTTGGCTGTTCAGATGATCCCTGGAGTCTTTTAGCCAGGGTACGACAACAACAGCAGACTGAAAAATGTGTTCAAAACAAAACAAATCAACCATGTCACTTCAAACAAAAGCCTATCACCAATGCCTCTCTTTTTTTTCATTTCGTCTTTTGTTCCAATGGCTCAAGTTACCAGAAAAGATGTGTCAACAAGAAAATCCCTCCCAGCACACCCCCCGCACCAAAACATGTCAGAAACGTACTAATTCTGGCCGGGACTGTTTCTTGGCTCCCATGTGCTTGCGTCTATCTCTCCAGGTCCTGAAACAAGAGTCAAAAGGAACAGCAGTTAAAAAGGTTCATCAGTGTACTGAATGCACAAGTCCTGTTTGCTATGTGACAAAAAAAAAGACACCAGCAAAGCATGCACTTATGTACATCTGGAGTCAGAGATCTGCGCATGGTGGCAAGTATTCTCTCAATGGAAGCAGTCCCACACTGAAGCTTATTGCCGTGCTAAATCTGTATATACAACACTACACTGAACATAGTGCCGTATCAAATGTATCATATTCAGTGCATGCTCATACACTTCAATCTTTCTCTAGCCTCGATTACCTAAAAGGATTCTTTTTCTGTTTTATCAGTATAGTTTAAGCAATATAAACTTAAAACTTCTCAAGTAAGAGAGACAGAGATTAGGCTGCTTATAGCCCAGCCCACAGCGAATGGCCACATCAGGGCTGTCACCTCGCTGACCTTCTCAAATAAGTAGACACCAATCCAGCAATGACATAACAGTCATTTTTGTCTCATCTTAAATTCCAGTCTGCTTCCTAAAGTTTGAGGTCCTGATTTCACCAAATCAGTCTCAGTGTGTCTGTAATACTTGTTTCAATTACTGCTTTGCTGCAAGCGAGTAAAGTAATATGGCTTTTGACATTCAAACACTTACGTTTCTACATGGCTGGATAATGCTGCAGGACCAGCACTTACAATACATTACTTTCCTGCCAAGACTTAAATGAATCTATAAAACACATTATCTGGACTTGCAACATTCCTTACCTGCTAGGACTTACTTGTATCTATAAAACACATTACCAGGACATGCAACACATTCCTTTCCTGCCAGGAATGACTTGTATTTATAAAACACATTACCAGGACTTGCAATATGTTACTGCCAGGACTTACTTGTGTCTGTAACACATATTACCAGGACTTGCAACACAATGCTTTACTTCCTGGATATATTTGCATCTATAAAAACACATTACCAGCATGTACTCGTATCTATAAAAACACAATACCAGGTCATGCAACACGTTAATTTACTGCAAGAACTTACTTGGATCTATAAAACATATCATTGGGACTTCAAACACATTCCTTTCCTGCCAGGATTTACTTTTGTATCTATAAAACACATTATCAGGATTTACCAGATTACTTTCCTGCCAGGACTTACTTGTATCTATAAAAACACATTATCAGGATTTGCGACAGACTACGGTCCTGCCAGAACTTACTTGTATCTATAAAAACACATTATCAGGATTTGCCACAGACTATGTTCCTGCCAGGATTTACTTATATCTATAAAAACACATTATCAGGATTTGCCAGACTACGTTCCTGCCAGGACTTACTTATATCTATAAAAACACATTATCAGGATTTGCCAGACTACGTTCCTGCCAGGACTTACTTATATCTATAAAAACACATTATCAGGATTTGCCACAGATTATTTTCTGCCAGGACTTACATGTAACTATAAAAACACATTATCAGGATTTGCCACAGATTATTTTCTGCCAGGACTTACATGTATCTATAAAAACACATTATCAGGATTTGCCACAGATTATTTTCTGCCAGGACTTAACTGTATCTGTAAAAACACATTATCAGGATTTGCCACAGATTATTTTTTGCCAGGACTTACTTGTATCTCTGCACTGTGACTGTCTTGAATTCAAACAGGTTCTGACAGTACTCTCGCAGCTTCAGGAAATCTGAACATGGAAAACATGAAAGCTGTGATAACATCAACGTTCCATTCACTGCGGGAAAGAGGAGGGGAAGGAAAGACAAGGAAAGACAGGAGCAAGGCGGTTCCAGCATACGCATTATCATTCCAGGAGGTGGACAGAAGAGGTCTGCGATTCTATCATGAACATAAACCTACAAGTTTTCCAGGTCTAATAAGTAGTTACAGTTACAATTCTAAGATTTTTTTTTCCTGATATTCCTGGTTGTTTATCACTTACATAAATCTGGAAATAGTCACTTACTCATGAATAAGAATTATATTGCTAACTGCATGTTTTCCTGCCTGAAGCGTGAAACATGAAATACTCAACATTTCTAAACAATCTCTCAATCATACTTTCTTTCCCCAAAGAGCGGCAGAGTAAGCACAGAGACCAGACACATCAAGCTTCTGACCACCTACACAGACCACCTGAATCAACCTTTCAACCATCAGAAGAAAAAAAAACAGTTCTTACCTACAGAAGTCTCCCTTCTCATCTCATCAGCCGACTTGATTTTCACTGAAGGAAACGCACTCGTCGCATCTGTTTTTGAGCCGCTGCTCTCAGCTGTCGTCTGTTCCGCCCTGGAGCCGGCGTCCCCACTCGCCTGTTCCGCCCTGGAGCCGGCGTCCCCACTCACCTGTTCCGCCCTGGAGCCGGCGTCCCCACTCGTCTGTTCGGGTTGTGAGTTTGCCCCTTCAGCTGTCGTCTGTTCAGTTTTTGAGCGGCATCTGCATTTGTCGTTTGTTCAACTGCTGTTGCTCGGATTGTGAGTCTGTATTTTCCGCTGTGTTCTGGTCAGTTTTTGAGCCGGCATCTGCATTTGTCGTTTGTTCAACTGCTGTCTGCTCGGATTGTGAGTCCGCATTTTCCGTGTCGTCTGGTCAGTTTTTGAGTCTGAACTGTCTGGTGTCTGGTCAGTTTTTGAGGCAGCGTGTTCACTTGTTGTTCAGTTTTTGATGCAGTATCTGCAGTTGTTGCCTGAACACTCTGGGTGCCACTGTCTTCACCTGCCGTCGGGTCACTTTTTGAGCCGGCCTCTTTGCTGGTGTATTAACACCTGTAAAACAATAAACGAAAATATGAATGAAAAAAAAGTAAGCATCTGTAAAACAGTAAAGAAATAATGTGGATGAAAAAACAAGCACCAGTGAACCAGTCAACATATAAAATGAATGAAAAAAGAAGCAGACAGGCTAGTGACTAAACCATGACCAATCACAATGTCCTGTTGTTCTGAATGACTTTCCACCCATCAGCACTTGAAAAGCACCTGACAGATTACAAAGAATCTCTTAGAATCTGATGATGCTGTCAGTCTTCTCTGAGGCAAGACAAGAAAAAGGCACACAAGTATCTGCACACATGGATGTATAATTATGTGAGCATGCGCAAGGAGATGGCGGCCAAATAATAGAGTAGCTGAAAATACAAGAAAATTTACGGTCGCTATCGTTGTATTTTCTGTTATTCCGGGCTTAAGATAGCAAAAATTGGTGCCTAGAGATAAGCAAACACTTGCTTGCTTATAATTACCCTTCAGACGGGAGAATTTTTTAGGCTGGAAAGTTTGCTAAGTTGTTGCTCGACCTGAGCGATTTTTGTGTGTACTCGTTCTGTTCGTACTGCACCACTAATACTTGGTTATAATTTGTTATTGGACTCACTGGTTTTATCATCAATTACAATTACAAGGTAAGCTAATTCTTTTTTCGATTTTGTTTTCGTGTGTTGTTTATTTTATCAAACATGTCAAAAACACGACGAAGCGAACAAAATAAAGCACGGAGGACACACTCGGACTCCGCGGTCAAACCCAAATCGAAAGTAAACATGGGAACGAATGGTCTCGCTGCCTGGCAGTGTCTACAATGCAGTGATACTTGCGACGATGAGCAAGAAAATTCGATTTAAATGCTTTGCCTGTAAAAAATGGGCTCACGAAAAATGCTCAGGGTTGAGCCCACAACTGTTCGAAACATTCTGTGACCCAAACCAGCCCAATTTGGAGTGGATTTGCCAACAGTGTGTGGACCCCAAAAAATGAGGTACAGGCAAGGCAGGACCCACGTATTGACAAATTACTGGACCTGATACCGCTTGTGGGTGCTCTCAGTGCTCGTATGGAGAATCTAGAAAAAAACCTTCTTGGTGAAAACCTACAAAAAAAAATTGAAGAAGTAGTTGACAGGAAACTGGCCGAGGCCATGGAGGAGCAGAGAGAGGTGGAAAGGAGGAGAGAAATCTCATCATAGTGAACCTGAAAGAGAGCTCAAAAACTGATATCAAAGAGAGGATTGAAGACGACCTATCTGCTGCCAAGAAACTGTTGGGGAAGCTAGTCACCTTGGATGAGGAGGATGTAAGTAACCCAATCAGACTGGGCAAAGAAGGTGGGAACAAACCAAGATTGATGAGAGTCACTATCAAGACAGAGAACAAAAGCAAGAGATCCAGAAAAAGGCCCCTGAACTGAACAGAGATGTGAGGGACAAGGACAAGAGAGTCTTTGTGAATCCGGACTATACCATGAAAGAACGCGAGGACCCACAAGATGTTGAGGGATGAGTTAAAAAAGCGCATTGAAGATGGTGAAAAAAACTGGCAATACGCCAAGGAAAGATAGTGACCATAAAACCAAGAATGACCAATGACAGGACTGGTGCGGGAAACAGTGGTGGGAGTGACAGGGATTGACTGGATCAAGGACATGTACATAGTGTAAATAAAACAAACATAAAACGGAAGAATGAATAGTATGAGAGGGAGTCATGACAGTACAAGATATGGAGTGAATGGATGTTGGGTTACTGTACACCAATATGGACAGCTTTTGAATAAAAAAGATGAGTTTTTTACAAGAATACACGAAATTAAACCTAGTATAATTGGTCTCACAGAAATAAAACCCAAGAATGCTAAGAATTTCATCGAATCAGAATACCATATTCCAAACTACGATATGTTCTTAAATAACAAAATAAGTAGAGGGGTAGCATTATACACAGAGAAATCCTTAAACGCACGTGAATGTGAAGAACTAAACACATCTGAGTTCCGGGAAAAAAGTGTATGGTGCACATTTAATACCAATGATAGAAACACAGTGTTACTTGGCTGCATCTATAGAAGTCCTAATGAGAGTTCTGAAGCTAATGATGAAAAAATGTTTGACCTGTTAAAATCTGATATAATGTTAAAATTTGATAAAGTATTGATCATGGGTGATTTCAACTACCCATTTGTCAGATGGGATGGAAAGTGGCCAGGGGAGAAAGGTGAGCAAATTGTGGAAAGAATCAATGATGCATACTTGATGCAGAAAGTAAACAAACCAACAAGGAGGAGACTAGGACAGAACCCAACTTTGGATTGACTGGATATTAGTGAATGAGGATAATCTTATTTCAGATATTACACACCAGGATCCAGTTGGAAAAAGTGACCATGATGTGTTGTCCTTTGAATTTTATGCATTAAAAGACTACAACGTGAAACCAAAGGCAAGATATATTTTTTAACCTAAACAAAGGAAATTATAACCAATGAGAAGTTTATAAGTAACCACGATTGGACAACTATGGACCAAATGAATGTAGAAGATAGTTGGAATCACCTCAATAGGAGTACTAACAACAGGTATGGAAGAGTGCATTCCAAAAGTGAAAATGGGTTTCAGTAAAAAACATAAAGCCGATTGGATGGATGGAAAAGCATTTAAAAACAATCAAAAAGAAATATAAGATGTTCAAAAGATACTTGTGCACCAAATCAGGACGGGATTACTTAAGATATATTGAAATAAGGAATTTAACCAAAGACTTGTTAGAGAAGCCGTTTAAAAAATTTCGAAAGAGAAATAGGTAAAGAAAGTAAAAGTAACCCCAAAATGTTCTGGAAATATGTTAAAGAAAAGAATAAAAATAAACACTGGAATAGGCACATTGAAAAGGAAAGATGGAAGTTTGGTAGATAATGATAAAGAAAAGGCGGAAACGCTAAACGACTTCTTCTCTAGCGTTTTTACGCGTGAGGACATAAGTAGTGTCCCAACTTACCAGAGTGTTCCGATCTGATGGGGTATCTATATGTGATGTAAGGGTAACCACACATGCAGTTAAAAGCAAATTGAAAGAATTAAATCCTAACAAGTCTCAGGGTCCCGATCTCATTCCACCACGAGTGTTTAAAGAAGTAAGTGATGAGATAGCTATGTCCACTATGCAATATATTTAACAAATCCCTAGAAACAGGATCCTTGCCTAGAGATTGGAAGACTGCAGAGGTCACAGCTATATTTAAAAAAGGTTCCAAAACAGACCCAGGTAATTACAGGCCGGTGAGTTTGGGCTTGTATTGCATGTAAGATTTTAGAGAGCTTTGTAAGGGATGTGGTAGTTGCTCATTTTACTGAAAATGACTTATATGCTAAATGCCAACATGGATTTAGGAAGAGGAGATCATGTGTCACACAATTCTAGAAGTAATAGACAACCTAACAGAATTGGTAGATAATGGGGAGCCAATTGATATAATGTACTTGGATTTTAGAAAGGCATTTGATTCTGTCCCCACGAAAGGCTGCTAACTAAACTAAAAGCATATGGAGTAATTGGTAATGTTTTAAACTGGATCAGAGGTTTTCTTAAAGGAAGGTCACAGTTAGTGAGAGTGGGGAAGAGAGATCCAAGACATCTGAGGTCCTAAGTGGAGTTCCACCCGGGTAGTATCCTAGGGCCCATATTATTCACTGTGTTCATTAATGATTTACCGGACATGACTCAAACCACATGCAAATATTTGCAGATGACACAAAAATATATGATAAGGCAACAAATAGCACAAAGATCCAACCAGGACATAAACAAGCTACAAGAATGGTCAGATGAATGGAACCTTTACTTCAACGTAGCAAAATGTAAGGTGATGCACATGGCAAAAAGAATAAACAGTTTGAATATACTATGATTGTGAATGACGAATTGCAGAAAATAAATACATGTGATGAAGAAACAGATCTGGGAGTAACCTTTGATAAAGATTTCCTTTGATCCTCACATCCAGAGAGTGGTGAACAAAGCAAATCAGATGATGGGACTCATCAGGAGAACTTTTACCTTCCTAGAGAAGGAGACATTTATCAAGTTATTTAAAGCATTTGTTAGACCTCATCTCGAATACGCTAATGTAATTTGGAGTCCCATCTCAAGAGACAGTCAAAATGATAGAAATGTACAAAGGCGAGCTACTAAAATCCTGAAAGAATGTAGGAATTTAAACTATAATGAAAGATTGCACTATCCAATTACACTCACTGAAAGGAAGGAGGATCAGAGGAGACCTGATCCAATTTTTTAAAATATTCCATAATTATGATGATGTCAATGTGCATGCGCTTTTCAAAATTCTCAGAAGTGGATTGCACAAGAAATAATGAAGGCAAGATTTTTATTAGGCATTGTCATACTAACAAAGAAAGTCTTGTTTTACCTTGAGAATGCTAAATATTGGAATGCACTGCCTACTAACACCAAATATGCACCTGATATCAACAGCTTTAAAAAACTCCTAGATGAAGACCCTAAATTGAAAGATGCTTCTATAGTGTGGATTGAATATAATGTTATTTATGACAGGCATGCAACCAGACCGAACTTAAATTGAAAAATAATGAGGGGACGCAAATAGGCCGTAAGGCCTAAGGCTAAAAAAAGCCGGTCCCTATTACTACTACTACTACATAATTATGGCTATCATGGGAAAACCACATCCCACCCCCATTCCCTTCCGCTGTCCCTCTCCTGGCCAGAAATTCCCTCATGACATCTAAACCCCCACAGGATATTTCTCATTTTCATCGAAATTTTCATGATCACAAAGTGACCTCACAGAAAGAGCTTCTTCATGGCATTTGACAGCCCTGATGTGGCCCTCTGCGGTCGGCTGGGCTATAAGCAACATTATCTTATCTTATCTTCATGGCATTTGTGCCATTAATATTATCAGTGTTAACCAGAGACACAGCCTTTTTTCCCTTCTTAACAGTTGCTCATTTAGTTGCGAATTATTTCTTCCCTTCTACAGTCACAATCTATTGCACTGTCGCAGAGTGTCTCCCCTGGCAGATGTCCTACTGGCAGAACAGCATTCACAGCTCTTCATGGACTGCTGCCCATGGGATCATGAACGAATGCATCTGAATGGGGCTGTGGATGGGAGAGAGATGTGGTGAGCCACACAGGGCTTGGAGCGGTGGTTTTGACTGAACATCAAACATGGGGCAGATACAAAGATCATTGGCTAGCATGCTGTTACACTGTCATCCTCATTGTCATTGTCGTGTCAGACACCACTAACCTTGTTCGGGAACAGCTGTTGATGAGGCGTCGCCGTTCCCTGCTTCCCCTGGCTGACTTTCGCCTTCTTCTTCTGTCTGCCTCTCTTTGTCTAACTGACGTCGGTACATCAAGCAAGGTACTGCACTGATAGGAATGTCGTGCTTCTGTAACCAAAACCACTCAACCAGGTCAGATGTCAGCAATTTACATTCAAAGCAGCAACATGAAATTCAGGATCAAATGAACAGGAACCGTACGTATACGTTAATTCTGAATACATACTAATTCTGACTCGGAGACTGGTGACAGTGAAGAAGAATCTACTTCGGGTCAGTTTACGCAAGACAATGAACAGGTCTCTGATGTGAGTCTGCCAATTTAGATCGTGCTAATCAATGGCAGAAACTGATATATAATGAATTCATTCAGGTAACAATGACTGATAAAGTATTCATATTGATGAGCGTTTGAACCTGGAATCTCTCAACTCCAAATCAAGTTAAAGGAAATACATGGTAAGAACTAGACAGTGAAACTGAAAAATTGCCGAGTTCAGAGGTGACTGAAAAATCATACCAAGAAGACGGGGAAATGATTTCTTGCTCCTGTGACTGATGACACTAACAAGATAAGATAAGATAATGTTGCTTATAGCCCAGCGACCGCAAAGGGCCACATCAGGGCTGTCACCACGTTAAAATCACCTCACAAATTTTTTTTTTTTTTTTTTTTTTTTTTTTTTTAAACCTTTCACACATCTCTTTAAATGACATCGTCTAGAAACGCACCAGAAACTTCGTTAAAAATCTTTCTTCTGTAAAAACTTAAATCAGATGAAAAATGTTAATCTCTCTCAAAAACTCAAGGATCATGTCAGGCGGGACATCCCTGAACAGGATCTTCATGGACTCCGCTGTAAAATGTTTGTGTCTCACATCGTGCAAGTCCCAACGCTCTAAAAGAACATGTTTCATTGTGAGTGGCACCATGACATGGAATGCACCACGGAGCTTCTTCACTCTTTAAAAGGTACGAATGGGTAAAATACGAATGGCCGGTGTGCAGCCGGCACAGAACCGTTTCCTCTTTACGACCACCAGACGTAGATGGGAGGAAGTCCTTAAGGTTTGGACGGATCTGAAAGAGTTTGTTATTCGTCTGTGTGTTCCAATCCTCCTGCCAGAGGTCTCTCAGATAATTGTTAATTCTGGGTTTCACATCTGAGCAGGGGATATAAATGTTGGACAGTTTCTCTCTTGTGGCATTCTTGGCTAAACGATCAACCATTTCGTTCCCGCCGATGCCAACATGACCAGGAACCCAAGCCAGAATAATGTTGTAACCATCCGCTTTCAACTTGCTAAAAAGTTCAAAGAAATGTAAAAGTTCCGGATGCTGAAGGTTGCGGCCAGCTACGGCCTCCAAAGCTGACAGCGAATCCGACAGAACCAGAAAGTCCCTCTTTGTAGATTGTGAGATTATCCTCAGCACCAGAGCCAGAGCAGTAAGTTCAGCAGAATAGACAGAAGCATCTGAATGTATATGTTCTAACAGTATCTGAGAAGGAGCCCCAGGGCAATAGGCTGCACAGGCCACTCCATCCTCAGCCTTGGAACCGTCAGTGAAAATTTTCTGATAGGATGGAATTTGGAACAGAGGTCAGCATACAAGGCCTTGTATGCTAGAGAGCTGGTAGACTCTTTACGAAAGGCTGCAAGATCAAAACGAATCTCTGGTGTGAAAAAGGTCCACGGAGGCTGATCCGGAAACTTGGAAAAATCCGACACAACTCCTAGGTCTAGACCTGCATTCCGCACGCGAGGCCGCATACGAAGACCAAACGGCGGAATACAGTTAGGGTTGGTTTCGAATTTGTTTTGAAATTGAGGGTCAAAGACACAGTCATACGCAGGATTCTGCGGTTCTGAGAACAGTCTGATATAATAATTTAGAGACATTTTCAGCATGCGGTTGGACAGCGAGGGTTCACCTGCCTCTGCGTACAGGCTGTACACAGGGGTGGTGCGGAATGCTCCAAGACAGAGACGAAGCCCTTGATGGTGGATAGGGTCCAAGAGTTTGAGGTAAGAGGGTCTTGCAGAGCCATACACAGCACAACCATAGTCCAGTTTGGAATGGACCAAGGCTCTGTAGAGGTTCAGCAAAGTTTTCTTATCAGCGCCCCAGTCAGTGTGCGCTACGACCCGCAGAATATTCAGAGCTTTCTGGCAAGAAGTTTGAGGTTTTTGATGTGGCTGACAAAGTTGAGTTTTTGGTCAAAAATAACTCCCAGGAATTTGGCTTCTTTTACAGCTGGAATGGTGGACTTGTCCAAACGTATTTCAGGATCAGCAAAGAATCGACGAAAATTGTGGAAATGAATTGACTGAGTTTTGGTACGGGAGAAGGTAAACCCGTTTTCCTCGGCCCACTGTTGGATTTTGTTGACACAAAGTTGGAGTCGACGCTGTACGCTGGCGTAAGAAATGAAAGAAGGATGTTTCATGACTTCAGCGATTTGAGACATTTCTACAATATAGCGCCAGTCCACTAGAAACACACGAAGAACCCGATATATAAATGCAGAAGTCAGCTGTATGCATAGATGTACTTGTTTTGCAAGAAGAGTCTAGGTAACTGCCCACATCATTTAACAAAACTAATGAATCCAATTTAGGCCCTTTAAAAATCACAAGGCTTCCTGTCTGCTTCTTTTATCGATGACTGTTCTTTTCAAGGGCAGACACAAAAAGAGAGTGAGCAAAACACTGAAAACACAGTTGATGTATTCAAAGACTGGGCTTTACTGTACATGAGGAAAAGTATGTTTTTACACCAAGAACAGAGTTAAAGTACCTTGGTTTCTCCTAAACTCAAGAGTCTATGATCGTGGCTTCAACTGCCAAAAAGGGGAGAGCTTGTAACCGCACTGCTGCTTTTCCTGCTGTAAACTGGGGACCTTTGTATACAGCGAGTTAGAAAGCTTGAAAACCGCAGCACTGAAGAGGAATGAAGGCACTTTTGATCCAGTTATTTCCCTTTCACCAGAAGCAGAAGAGGAATTAAACTGGTGGATAAGCAATGTTGGTTGACAGTAGCTTCTTTCTATCTACTTGTGGTTAAACTGTGCTCTGTTGAAATAATGAACTGGTGCATCAACATGTGGTGGCTGGGAGGTGGTCTGTAACAGAAGAGAAATATGGTGGTCAGAGATGAAAAAAAAATGATCATATTAAATGCCTCTGAATTGTTTGCTACTGAATGTGGGTTCAAAAGTTTCAGTAATGATGTACCATGTCAACATGAAAGCTGCTACATGACA